>BEGY01000080.1:13060-97994 GCA_002335675.1 Chlamydomonas eustigma | reverse complement strand
TCTGTTTCATTGTTCATGCCATGTGAGCTCTCTATTTATCATGATCTGCTTCATTGTTGATGTCATGTGAGCTCTCTATTTATCATGATCTGTTTCATTGTTGATGTCATGTGAGCTCTCTATTTATCGTGCTCTGTTTCATTGTTGATGCCATGTGAGCTCTCAACTATCATGCTCTGTTTCTTTGTTGATGTCATGTCCTTGTGTCTGTCTAAACTCATTCCAGTTTAACTCTAGTCTGAAAATGATGACTGTTCATGCCTGTTTTAGTTTTACTTACCGAGAGAGGATGGGTCTGACCCGGGGATCCCAAATGCAATCGAGGAAGTGTGCAAGGAAGTGGACAAGGTAAAGGCACGTTGTGTTGAGATGGAAGTGGACATTGTTATAGCAAATTGTGTGGATATGGACGTAGACAAGGTTAAACCAAATTGCGCTGATCTGGAAATAGATCGAAACTTTGTTATGATACTTTAAAAGTCATATATGGTTATATACGGATGAATGTTCCTTCAGAATTTGCTGTTTTTCTTAAAGAGTATGAACTGGAGGAGAGTCGTAGTGCTAGGAATAGAGCAGTGACTACTTTTTGAGGACATTCTTTCGATCACTTCAGAATGTTTTGTCCACTCAGGCCATCAACATGACTGTCCAGAAGAACCTGAGACAGCTGAAGGATGACTGTGAGAAGGTGATAATTGCCATAGCAGAGGCTGTGAGCAAGGACCGAGAGAAGAAAGCAGCCAATGCACGAAACAGATTTAAGGTAAGTATAAGAGTGTGAAGAGGCATGTCTGAAGTTCATGTAAATACATGCCTTGGTGATGATGCTGGGGAAAGTTCTGTGTAATTGAAAGGTCAGCTACATGTCAGCTACATGTCAGCTACATGGCCACCTCCTGAACAGAATCCTCTTTATAATCTTTGTGTACGCCTTAATCCTATATCTTATGACCTGTTTGTTGAAATTTCTCATTTTAGATGTTCTGCCTTTGTAACCTACTAAACACTTTATCCCTGGGCACGTACTTACCTGCCAACGTGCAGGGCATTCTCTTCTATGCTTTATCCTTGGGGATGGTGATACTCATGGTTCTCTTGCTGGCAGCGCGAATTCTCCCCTCTCTGTGAGTGAAGTTAAAACATACATTCCACTCCTGGTGACGAACCTCGCTCCTTAGCACATTGCGTGCAGATGCCTTTTCTTGCATTATATCTTGCATTCACTGAACAGGTGCTTAGTCTCAGAACACCTATGTGAGGCGGCTCCTGCAAAGTTTGTGGTCAAATTAGAACCTGTCGTGGCTGAGCACTTCAAGCTTGTGGGAGGAGTGTTGTTGGTGACCTTCCTAGCTTCTCTTCTGATTGCGAAGGTATGATAAATGATCCTCCAGTATGGTGTTCTCAATTTGTGTCCAGTTGAAAATGGTCTTCTTTATGTCCATTTTTACATTTTGGTAATTTCAAGTTTGTGTCCATTTTGTAGACGTGAAAGCGTGAGGGGTTCGTTGCCCATGGTCCCTGCGCAGCCTTGCATGTTCTACTGGCATGTTCTAGTTATTGTAAGGCCCTCTTTTCACATCAGCAGTGCAAATAATATCTGTAATTGCATTCCTTCTTTGCAGTTGACATGGCAGATATCACATGTATTTACAAAGTCAGATCTGAAGAAGCTTGAGGAGTACAAAATGTACGTGAAGAAGATTGCTGATCAGGAGAAAGGTAAGAGTGTGTTCGTGGTGCAGGTCACGTAAAACGTCCCTCCTCTACTTCTGGATTCGGTTCATGTCTTAAATTGTTGTTTTGTTTGTTACGCGTTCAGGTCTGTATGAAGAGTACTTCAAAAGTCTCTCCAATTCTGAAGATCGATGAAAGATATGTATATGTAAAAGCCGCGTGTTGATGTCCTGAGCTCTTTTGTCGCTTCAAATGGCTTTCTTAATGCATCAGCATGCGCGCCCCTTAGATGTCAGTGGCATGCCTCTGTTCGTCAGGGCGCGGAGATAACTGATCTACTTGATGAACATCAGAGTACTTCTGTGTCTTATTGAATTGCCTTTAAGCGAGCTAAAATCTAATTCAGCAGTGTTTCGATAACAAACGGTATAAGTTACTAATACCCAATCATGAACACGACAACACAAACTCCATACACGGAGCCTGAGTACAAAATCCCAGGGTAAGATAATCCCAGGGTAAGATAATCCCAGGGAACGTCTCTTCGGTTAGCACTTAGCACACCTGAACATGTAACTGGTGGGCCGCGCCTTCAAAGACTACCGCGACTATATACGCACTTGAAAGATCTCCACTTAATTGTGTCAAGACGTAATCTCACTTAGATTCTATGGTCGTAGGTATACTGGGCACATACATGGTCTGGGAGAGGTGAGAAGTAAAGCCAGTGACTATCGAATCGTTACTTGAAACATGACTTTCGTTTGAATACATTGTTAATCATAGCATTTCAACTGGAATGAGCTCATCTGTGACCCCCTATTAATTGCAGACGTACAAAAAGACTCCTATTCCCAGTCAAGTTGAGACTAAGGACCCACACCTGGACAGCTTCGTGTACACCCGTACACAACTTGGTCACAAATCATCATACAGCACCGTTTTAAAGGACCCTTGCAATGACAAAAAGGTCTTTACGCACAAGGCCCACCCAGAGAATATCTGGCCAAATCTGCAGACCAAAGCGGTACAGGACTCCTTCAGGCCACCCGTCAGCAACATCATTCTTGGAGATACCCGTGTGGACCCTTTCAAGACATCCTATGGCTATGACTTCCGAGCACCATTCCCAGGGCATGAAAGGTTGCGTAGCCCTAACCGGAATGAGGATCTGGCTAAGACTACACAGTCCCTTGCAGCAATATACAAAAGCTCGTACACCCGAGTGGGAGAGTGAGTACTTTAGGAAAGATACTCTGCAATCCTCTTTGCTACTGGATTATATCTTTTAAGGATTGGCTACGTGTTCTGCATTCTGGCCTGTTTATTTGCATCAGTATAACTTGTCATTTTGCCAATGCAGTAAGAGGCTTGAAAAGATGATCTCCACTATGAGGGAGCGTATGGAAACAAAGTGTGGAAACTCTAACGACAATGCTTTCCGCATCCGCAAGTTGTTCTTAGCCTGGGATGCCAAAAACACGGGGATGATTCACTATGAAGACTTGAGACAGGTGAGGAAGCAATGAGTTTTCCTTTCCATTTTCCTGCTCCGCCGTCCCTGAATGCATGTCCTGAAGATTTTTTAAAAGAATGAAATGCATGGTATGGTTGATTAGAAGTTTATAAGTTTTTCTTAGTTGATGTGCCTTTCTCTTCGACAGATGTGTGAGTCCTTTGGGATGCAGCTGGATGACGACCCGCTCCTGGCATTGTGTTATGTGTATGACCCCCAGGGTACTGGATATTTAGCTTACATGGATCTAGTCAAGCACCTCATGCACCCAGACACATTCTGCTACTATGTTGGGAATGTGGATAACAGCCAGAAGGCTGCAGACAGTGCGTGGGTAAAAACCTTAATGGGCATGGTGGGCCGCAAGTTTGCGCCGGTGGTAGGGGAGCTGGTCTCTGTCCTCCGTGCCTTTGATGAGAAAGGTAGCGGCTACCTATGTCGTTCTGATCTGCTGGCTGGATGTGCGGCCTTGGGTGTGGTGGTCAGTGAGAAGGAGTTTGAGAGCATGCAGCCTGTTCTAAAGACCAACAGTTTGGGACACATAGATTATGTTCACCTCTGCAGCCTGTTCACTCCAAGAGATTAATATTCCAATGGGACTCTCTGTATCACCTTCAAGCCTATATTCATGTCTCTGTTTCCATGACTCACGTTCCTTCAACTACCTCCAAGCTTACTGTGAGACTATGCTGGCCTCAGCAACCTTTTACAGCTAATATATACGTCTCTATTTAGAACAGTGTGCTTTGTCATCGTTACCGTATATGAAACCCTATCATCAAAACCTAATAAATTCACATATTTCATTTCATTTAACGTGTTATTCTTAGTTTATTGTTTCTCAGCATTGTTCTGTGTGCTCATTGTTTCTGATTAAGTGTGGATTACAGGCACGAGTGATGGAAGTCATCACTCCTGGAAATTTTTATAATATCAGCCAAAAACATTTGAGCATGCTAGCATTATGTGCAAATTACTGTAAATACATCTTCCTTCACATCCTTCAATCTGCAGCATGTTGCAAGCCACACTGCTACAGACGAACCCCACAATCATCCAAACAAAAACAGCAATAAATAACCTTCTTTTATTGATGTACAAATTTATCAAGAATAAACATGTTCAGAGCTACTGCATTTACAGGCGATGGCATCCACAGTTGTTCAAAAGTGACCTAGGTAACCAAAAACACACATTATTTACGTATCACAGACTCATACTTTCTTTTAGTACTCGCTTAGAAATCATGCTTTGAGCTTCTGGCTTAATCGTACAAAAAAGTTGGGCTTTGATGGTGACAAGTGCACATACTCATCCTTGGAGGCAAACCCCAAGTCTTCAGACTGATCCCTAACATGCGCTTGCAGTTGGTCCGGTGTCAAGGCAAACTGCTTTATGTTGCGTGATCTAGGGCTCACATAATGCCCTGGAGGGACCTCCTTCCATCCACATTGCACCTCCTCACAGGGCAACTGTTCCAAGCAGTTTGTGAAGGCCATGGAGTCATCCTCTGGGTCAGCGTAAAAGAACAGCTCCTGATTGCCAGAAGGATCTCTAGCAGCCCAGCCTTGCTTCTGTTGACTGTCAAACATGAAGAAGGCATAGTTCCCCTGCAAGTGAACATAATTCATGTGCAGTCAGATCGCAGCAAGAAGACATAAGGAACACGGATGACTATCACTGCGCCTTACTTCACATTATGATGATGCTAACAGGATGTATGTGTTGGAATCACAAGTCATGGCTGGCATGTATTGAGAGAAATATTAGGAGTGATGTGACCCAGTATTCACAGGACTCTACACAGAGGACCATGAAAATAGAGTAACATAGAATCATCAGATATTTGCATGAAAGGACTACAGCAGTAATCATCAGATATTTGCATGAAAGGATTACAGCAGTAATCATCAGATATTTGCATGAAAGGATTACAGCAGTAATCATCAGATATTTGCATGAAAGGATTACAGCAGTAATCATCAGATATTTGCATGAAAGGACTACAGCAGTAATCATCAGATATTTGCATGAAAGGATTACAGCAGTAATCATCAGATATTTGCATGAAAGGATTACAGCAGTAATCATCAGATATTTGCATGAAAGGATTACAGCAGTAATCATCCAGGTGACTGCACAAAGGGGCATACAATTGTCTTTCAATATGGTTTGGTTCATCCTAAATTCATTCCCCATACTGACACCAGAGCTCTTGTTGAACCTCCAACCTCCCTTGCTGTTTCACTCTCATGCATCTCTACAGTCCCGGAAACTTTTACACATCACTTACATGCAGCTCTGCCAATAGTAACTCCTCAACTTTTGAAGAATGATGCTTCTGGAGCTTCTTGTAAAGGCTCACGATCAGAGTTGTTGTCATTTCACCCACGTCATGCTTCTCGGTTAACTCTTCAGTCAAGTCCAGCCTTTCCCCCAGATCTTTTGCATTCTTAAGGAAACCAAAAAAGCAGAGAAGGATACCCTCTTGATGATGAACATATGGGCACACTCGCAGCAGATGCCCAGAGATGGTGTTTGCCGCTGGCAGCACTGTCATGGCACACTGATTGTCATTGCCAATCACATATTTTTGCACCTGGGAAGACAACCAGTACACAATTTGTAGGCTTTTACCAGCCTTTGCACAAGGGGCCCTGATGGAGAAATTACTTATAACACTTGGATTACATTTTACCTTCGATTGTTTAGTTTCTCTGGGTGAGAGTGATAGTGCTTGCGGAGTTTTGCTGATGCGTGCAAACACACCTTCAGGCGATTGCTCAACCTCCTCCTCAAATCTTTTAGAGAACCTGTGGCGGGAGATAATTTAATGCATTTCTCTCACAGACAGTTTCGTTATTGATATTACAATGAAAACGAATTTAACTGTCTACTCCAGTCCATATTGTATATAGGACTTTACCTTTTGTGTAATACGTCCACGCTGTTGGAAGATTCCTCTTGTTTACCAAAGCTCTTATACCAGCTTCTAGGCCTACAGAAATCAGAGAATTTACTCAGGTATTACACGTGACCGTAATGAATACCTAAGTAAAGATGTTGCATAAACCATGGTTATCACACATACTTCAGTACTTTAGCAAAGAACACACCCTCTGATGCCATATATATAACAAGAACAGTCCTGATCTTCACATGTCGACATTACTCCTTGACGAGGGCCAAGGTGTGGACACGACACACATTTGCATGTTCTTCCTTGTATGGTTTCGAGCTGAAAATCACAAGATTTTGACAATGTGAGATGTAGATCTCTTTTTAAAACTTTAACACGGTGAAATGAAATGTAAATGTAACTTTTATTAGAATTTTTGTTTATGACTCTGTTCTCTTGAAGAAAGCATATGCGAGGACTAGGTAGAAAGTCCAAGAGGTCTGTGCCCACAAGGGGGGGGCGCTCTGGCGATAGGCCTGAACAGGTGTGCCAGAGATATAAATGGACGAGCATTTATTCTTTATAATGTCATGCTGCTAAAATTTTGATTTGAAATCGTTCTCGTACGCACACCGTTCTGTAATGGTCATCACCCTGCCAGCAGGATGAGAAAAGAACGTGCTTAGGAGGCGGCATCAAACCCCTCTCTGGTGGGGGTGGTATCTTCAAGTCTGCTGCAGTGGCCGTCCTCAGGCTAGAAAGGAAGCTCATGACTACAGGGGAAATAACGAAGTGGGCTACGAACTAGGCATTCATTCAGCTGCAGAACATGTCAAATTCCTTAACAGACTCGTGACAAATGCTTCAGGAGAAAAAAACAATTTCTGATCCCCTGCAGCTGGAGCATGACATATGTTGCTTTACCATATTCTAATTTCTGCACGCAATCATCATGGACAGGGTAGCCTTAGAGAAGGGCCACATCAAATGTCAAGGGAAGACACCTGAAGCTACCATGGCATCTGCTCTCTATACAGACGTTAAAAGAAAACATGCCAAGTCGGTTTTTACAAGGTACAGACGCATTGTGGAATGCAGTCCCTGTTCATTTACCATGCTTAACAGCTTAAGCAGCGTCTTCAATTCTCATCACAGTGTTGCTGAGTGGTCCTGCCTGTACATGCTCAAAGCATAGCCTCTTTTCTAGACTAGGCGATTAAGATGTTGGAAGATGCAGTTACACACCTTCCTGTTGACCTTCAAGACAAGCGCATCTAGACTGCTCTTCACACCAGGAGAGATGTACAAAAGATGTACAAAAGATGTACAAAAGGTTCACACTTGACCCTCATGTACTCTGGCCTACCATAATACCCCCCTCCATTGCAAAGCTTCCCTGAACTCTACATAATAAAAAGCTGTTTAATGCTCCTAAATGGCAATACACAGTGCTATTGCTCTTAGTACATAATGCCATGCTGAAGTGTCCCTCTGCCCTTTGATGCCCAGACCTCAAGAGGGATTATTTGGCTTGAGAGAGTGGATCGAGGAGGGTTTTTTCCCAGAAGGATGGGTAGGACCCATGGATGGATTAGGTCTAGCGCCGTTCAAGAAGCGAAATTCTTCAAAGGTATGTGAATGACAGGCTTCCCATGGGGGACAATCACTGTTGATTGTTTCCCCCATTGGCTATGTGAGGACCTCCACACTTTTCCCTTACCGCTAAACCACACTATTCTTCTTTTTCCTCGTACACTTTTTTTACTGCAGACTCCTCGTCAGGGCACCCCTACAGGGAGGTCTTCTCGTGGACGAACTTCCTCCAGTGCCTCCTGGCGGGAACCTACATCCTCTGACCTTGAGGATGGAGCGGCAGGAGGGGATGATGATGAGGACCCTGAGGAAACAGAAGATGAACTTGAGACGGAGGAGGAGACAGAAGAGGAGGATCTGCAGGTGAGGAAGTGTAGTAAATGTGGAAGTGGGCAGGGGAGACACATGTTGTAGCGTAGTGTGTAGGGGAGTTGCAGTGCATGTTGTAATGGGCAGGGGGAAGCACATATTGAAAGAGGGTGAGGCAGTATTGCAGGCGTTGTACAGGACTGCAAGGCTGAAGAAGTAGAAGTGTTGTAAACTAACAGTGAGTGATAAGTGATAAGGGTGACACCTGATCTTCATCATGTGAGCTTCAGATAACGCCATGAGTGTGCATAGTTGGGTTGTTGCAACCCTTGTTCTTTATGTGAGCTTTGTCCCATTGTTCTGAACCAGCCTGTTCGCCCTGGACTGGTTGTAGGACTCCCCTGCCAGGTCAGTGCGGTCTGCAGGTAGCAGAGGTACAGCAGCAGGTACCGGAGGGGGCACACGTGGCCGCAGCCGTACTGCAGGTGCCACCAGCTCCTTGGCAAGAGGCTCAGGGGTAGGAGCTGCCAAGCAGCATGCGGCTGTTCCCACTCAGATTAACCGGCAGCAGCACTTGCCAGAAGAAGCTGTTGAATTGATTGACACTGAATCCGTACCGCAACACACTGAATCCGTACCGCAACACACTGAATCCGTACCGCAACACCGCGTGGAGCACTCGGGAGCGCTTGCTATGCAGCTCTCTAACTCAGCACCCACGGGTATGCAGCTCCCTTCCCACGATGATGGTTCTGCTGTGGTGTCTGGGGTGACACCTATGCTCCTGACGGTTGATGATCATGGTGCTCTTGAGTCACCGCTTGACCTGTTGAGTGATGTCGCCAGAGCTGTGAGTGGGCAAGGGGATGATGATGAGTTTGGGGGGAGTGGGAAGAGAGTGTCCACAGCTGGGTCTTCAAGACGGAAGCGGAGACCCAGCGGACTCCTGGTGGGTGATTTGTGTCTTGTTAACGATGTATGGGTATCATTCCTAGGCTGTTCTAGGGAGGCGTGATTTCCCAGTACTAGGTGCTGAGTGCAGTGTAGTGCTGTGTTCAGTGTAGTGCTGTGTGCAGCAGCCAAGTTAGCAATGTTTGAAGGTCTGCTTTGAATTGCATGTTTGCAAATATATCTTGTGCTATTCTCTTGAACTTGGGAGTGTGCCATGGACATGTGAAATGTCTCCCACTGTTCACTGCATGAGCTGAAGATATCCACAGCCTCTTGTGGCATTAGATGTCATTGTGTCAAGGCCTCCTTTCCCTTGACTGGATCGTGTAGATTGAAGGCTTTGGTGGGGAGAGTTCAGGCCCTCGATCTCCCTTTGATGACAGCTTGGCAGCGCTCCATGAGATTGCCACCAGTCCTCTAAGCTATGCCTTGTTGGAGAGCGCCCCTCTCATTTCTCAAGGAAAGTACCAACAACATGGACAGCATGGACAACATGGACAGCATCGTAGCGAAGTCAACCATAAGCTGGGGTCCGGGCTGACAGCTTATCAGCAGCAACAGCAGAATCACAGCAGCCTTCTGATGCAATCTGGGATGGGATCACCCTATTTGAATGTGAGGGAGAGTACCCAAATTAGTAGTAAGGAAGGCCCTCTGTACCTCTGTACCTCTGTACCTCATACTCAGCTATGCTGACAGCGAGCATATCCTTGAAAGGGCCATGACAGCCATCATTCTTGCCTCCAATACAGGACACGTCCTGAAGCTCTGGTATAAATCAGTGCTGAGGGCACTTTTCACTCATGTCTCATTCGGGATTGTAACAGTCATATCCTGCCTCCTTCATTGCTTCCCCAGGCTCAAGATGGGGGGAACAGTATGTTGTTGCAGTCGGGGGCATCCTCTGGACGAGATGCCATGATGGGCATGTTTGGGATGAGCAGTCCAAACTTGTTTGACTCACTAACCCCAGGCCTGTTCAACCTTCCCATCCCAGACTCCCTGCCTAGCAGCACTCCTGATATGATCAATGCAGCACTCCAACATGCGGGGCTTGGAAGCCTTATCAGCCCTGGGCCATCTTCGTATGGCTCACGGCGAATGGATGTGAGTGCATATGTAAGAGATGTGGTGTGTGAGTGCATTAGCTTACGAAATAAGCTCAAATTGTACGCAACTTCAATTGAGTTATGTCTGAAGTGGGCTCAGAATGATTAACCAGCACTGCGCTTCAACCTCCCCAGACCTCCGCATCTTGCACCACAATTTGATGATTCAGTGCATCCTTCGCTAACTCCTCACACCATGACTCCTTTCTTCAGGGCATGTTCTCCACTCAATTGCCTCCCCCACCATCCTTGGTCCTTCAGCCAAGAAATGGCAGCAGCCTCGGTGCTTCTGTAATCAGCCAAGGCCAGCCATCTACCAGCTCTGATGACCCTGTGCATGCACAACTGATGGACATTGGTAAAGTGAGGGCAGTTGTGGAGCGGTTAGAGGCGAGAATGGGGCGCAACAACCCCCAGGTCAGTATTGTTGCACAATAAGCTTACATGTCGAACAATAATGAGACAAATGAAGAATTTGATAATTTGATAATTTGATAAGCCTGTGGAAAGAATGGGATGTAGAATTTGATATCAGCCTAGTTTCAGCCTTGCGATGACTCCGTACCTTTAGTATGGTCCATGTCCTGTAACTGTCCCAGAACATGGGTGAAAAGGTTCATTACCTGTCTTGGCTCACTCTTGCCAAGGGACCTGTGGCAAATGTTACTTGTAAATAGATATAACTGGCACACAACTGTTCATAACTGAATACCTCACATGCAACTGCTCATAGCTGAATATCCCACATGCAACTGTTCATAACTGAACATATGGTCTGATTCAGGGAGCAAGGCATTCTTTGTAACTTTCTTTACTCTACCCTACACTTAAGGCGCTGTTCTCTTTTGACCAGGTGGGCAAAGCATGGGTGTCTCTGGCACGCATGTATCAGCATGTGGGGGATTCGTGTAAGGAGAGCATGGATGCAGCAGCAGAAGCTCTTTCCAGAGCTCTGGCAGTATGCCGGCAGTTTTCCAACGGCCTGAACGCCGCGGTTCCATCAACTTGTGAAGAAAGCTTTACTTACCTTATGCAACGTGTTAAGAAGCTTGAGGTGCGGCAAGGAAGTGACATGGAGAAAGCATCTTTAAAACAGGAGGCTTCTGCTGATATAAGTTTTTCTGTTAGCAAGTCAACAGTAGCTCATAGTAACACGCCCTTGAGGACACTGGACTTGCATGCTGCATGATTTGTACAAGACCTTCTATAGTCAGCAAGCACACTTTTGTTGGTTGATGAGTCCGGAGCTTGTGAGCTTGGCGACGACCAGAGGCTAATGATAATATTACGCCACAAACTGATTTGTCTGACTGTGCTGTGAACCTGGATATAACTAGTCAGAGGCTTCCAAAGCATCGTCAAATGTTGTTTTGGAGTTGTTGTAAACTTCATTTTTATGGATCAGCGAATGCTTCAAATCTTTTGAGTGAAGTAACCAGAATGCCCTTGCATACAATTTCACCGGGATATTACATACAATTTCACCGGGATATTACAGGAAAGCTAAGACAATTATGCAGTTGCATATCGCTTGGCCTGCTCTTGCAGAATCGTAAGCCTGATGCCCTTGCCCTGCGAGGACCACATGTAATTTCTTCACGTCAATGACATCACTTTGCAATGTTTTCTCATGTGATGTATTTCATGAAACATGCCTCCTGGTGCTAGGATTCCAATCATATACAGTGATTTTGGGATACAGCCTAACCTAACTGAGCAAGTAAGCATATCACAGCTTTAATCAAACTTGCATGCTTTAATCGTGCATGCTACATGCAAAACGCCGGTGAACAAAGGCACCACTCGAAATATAATTTACCTTGGGCAGGGAGATCAAGGGTGTCTCGCCCTTGCCAATGATGAAGACGTTGGAAATGCGAGTGGCAAACCTGTTTCCAGCCTTGTCTTCAATGTGGACAATGTCAAAGGCTCCTTTATGCTTCTCCCTGCTGACCACCACTCCCACACGCCCGTTGTTGTGCCCTCCAGTCACCATGCACACATTGCCAACATCAAACTTGGCGAAGTCAGTCATTTTCCCACTTTCCAGATCAAGCATAATGGTGTCATGCACCTGGAATCAAGATCAGTTTTACAATTCAGAGGCAAAAAATCAGGATCATTCATTAGAATTCAGGCTAAAAATGACGTAATCCATCAAACAAGGCCCAAAGTACAAGGTTGGTCATTCAGTAGTTTATGCAAACTTGAATGTATGGCAATAAAAGGTTTAAATCAGTGAACAGCACGTTCATTACATAGCATTATTTATCACATTTTTATGCATTCTCCAATACCAGGTATGGTTGACACCTGGTGAGGACAAGCACATAATTTAAATGCATAAGGTCCCTGGATAGAGATGTGCATGGTCCCGCACCTTGACATCGGGGTCAGGGTAACGCAGAGTCCTTCCATCATGTGTGACAACGTAAGGTACACCTCCCTTTCCTACAGCTAGGTTCTTCACTTGGCACAGCTTGTAGGCAGCCTCAGCCTTGGTAATGCTATGCACTACAAAGCGACCCTTGCTGTCATACACCAGCCTGAAGTGCTCATCAGTCTTCTCAATGTCAATGACATCCATGAAGCCGGCAGGGTATGTGGTGTCAGTTTTGACCTTGCCATCTACCTTGATCAAGCGCTGCTTCAAAATCTGCTGTACTTCTTTTCCCGTCAAAGCGTACCTAATAAAGTGGAATGCATGCAAGTCTAAAAGAAAGCGTCACAGGAATACATACTCAACAAAACTCTCGACACGAACTCACTTGAGCCTGTTCCTTAAAATCAACAAAAGAGGAAGACATTCGCGTGTTTTGTGGGGACCAGGAGACGGTTTGGGTGCCTACGCGAGTAAAACGGAGACTCTCAATGGCTGAGTTAAGCCTCAAATGGTAGGAATTACCAGAAGGACATAAGAGCACACGGCTGTTCGGAATGCATGAAATGTATTGCTTTGAGAATGATCCAAGAGAACCTGATCCATTTCATGTTCCACTTACGAAAATGCCGGACAGCTTATCAAGCATCCAGTGCTTGGGGGCATTTAAGCGCTTCAGGTGCTTTTTAGGGCCTGTGTAAAAATCCCAGACTCAGCCAAATTCGTTGCGGCGGCAGTGCTTAACACATACATACCGCGGACCATTCTTAAGAGACTGAGGCAACTTAGATAGTCACCAAAAAGGGCGTTATGGTGCTGAGACTGATAAAATCGGCTCGCTTGTGTTCGGAGCCATGTCGTACAAAGTTACAAAGCCTTAACATTCGCCTGAAATCTCTTTTTAAGCGACATCTCCTGCAATGGGTACGAATTCCCCTAATTTTTCTGTCTATTGAATGCTTGGCGGCTTCACACTCCTCTTTTTGTACGCAGTGAACGAGAAGAAGGCTTCTAACCCCATGCGGGAGATTAGAGTATCTAAATTGGTCCTCAATATATGTGTCGGTGAATCAGGAGACCGTCTTCAGAAGGCTGCGAAGGTCAGATTTCCTGACAGAGTTTTGCCTACTTCTTCTTTACAATTATTTCACAAATTTTAGGTTCTAGAACAGCTGACAGGCCAAGTGCCTGTCTACGGAAAGGCTCGGTACACTGTTCGCTCATTCTCCATCCGCCGAAATGAGAAAATTTCTTGCTCAGTTACCATTCGTGGGGAGAAGGCAATGCAGCTTCTGGTACGATGTATATCTCAGATGTGGTTTCAATGCTAGTGCTGAAAGTATCTACCACCCGACTGGTGTAGGAGGCTGGACTGAAAGTGAAAGAGTATGAGCTCATCAGAAAGAACTTTTCGGAGACTGGAAACTTTGGTAGGTACATTGCTTCCTTAGAGCATGCCAAGTCTCAAGGTTGAAGTAGCTAATGAAATCTATGAGAGACACAAATTGGCATAACTGTTTTCATTTATCAACTTTTATCAACCTGAATGGCTAATTGGACATACAAGTTCATGCTGCTATGGAGTTAGCTGCATGCACTGATTTCACTCCTTTTCTAAAATAAATTATGACCTTGCACCTCAGGGTTTGGAATCCAAGAGCACATTGACTTGGGTATCAAATATGATCCCTCTACTGGAATTTACGGTGAGAGATGAGACAAGTTGTGTTGTTTCAATGCTGTGTTTTTTTGTGCTGTCAAGTGTTGTTACATGTCTCAACAGCTGGAATCCATGTGAAGTTTTCATGCTGTTTAAGAAAATGTGCCAAATTCATTTTATGGATAAATAATATGACATAATCTCAATACTCAGAGAGCATTGTCATGTTAAATTGAGCTCTGATGAGCTGTAAACTAGGTGAAGCATTCTGTTGCTTGTTATTTGGCTGATATGCTAATACGCTTAATTCCTCCCTCCGCAGGCATGGATTTTTATGTTTGTCTTGAGAGGCCTGGTTACAGTGTTGCCCGCCGTCGTGCACAAAAGAACAGGGTTGGAGTGCAGCACAAAGTGACAAAGGAGGATGCCATCAAGTGGTGAGTCAGTCCTCCAGACATGATTGGATGTAGAAAGCACGAAAAATGATCTCCAACCTCCCAGGCTCTTTCCATCTATAGCAGGGGCTGCCAGTAGCTCTCTACTATGTTTTCTTGATTTCCCAAACATATCATTAGTTATATTTCCTTACCTCATTATGCCTCTCAGGTTCCAGACTAAGTTCGAAGGTGTAGTCCTGAACAAGGCTTTCACTGGTTGATTAAACTGATCAGCGAAGCGGCGCACACGCTTGCCTCTACAGAATGTACTTCTTCCACAACTGCTTTTCCATATCTGTCCACTGCAGTGCTTACAAGCAGAGGTCATTGCCTTGCTGTACAATGTTCTCATTTGACTTGCCACTAGAAAACAGTTAGAAGTACCATGCAACCAAGTTCATTTGACTTGCCACTAGAAAACAGTAAGAAGTACCATGCAACCAAGTTCATTTGACTTGCCACTAGAAAACAGTAAGAAGTACCATGCAACCAAGTTCATTTGACTTGCCACTAGAAAACAGTAAGAAGTACCATGCAACCAAGTTCATTTGACTTGCCAGTAGAAAACAGTAAGAAGTACCATGCAACCAAGTTCATTTGACTTGCCAGTAGAAAACAGTAAGAAGTACCATGCAACCAAGTTCATTTGAAATTATGGTCCTTCGAAAAATGTTTAGGAAAAACACTGAAGATCATGTGTGGATATTACAATACTACTCTTTGGAAGTAAGAAATTCTGAAGGAATTCATTAAGACCTGAAACCTCATCAGATAGAAGCTGAACTGAGTGCCTAGTGATTAAGCGCCTCAGGCATGAGTTGAATACAACACAATGAACAGCAGAGAAGCTGTCCTCCTTTGATGATGAAAAATTCGCACACAACGTTAGGCGTTACGGCATGTGTCTGTGCCTGCAATCTGAAAAGTGACCAAGTCAAGAAAGCTGATTGTTCCTGATTCCTCAGCACTTGCCCATCAACCTTGCATGTACCTGTCATCAGGCTTCATTGCTCTGCTCCCTCATAATGCAAGGTATGTGTTATTAACTAGGCAGAATTTAGAGGTACATTGATAGTCATACTAGGTAGGATTCTCAGAAGTCTATTCAGAAGACGAAGGGGAGAGTCATTGTACACCTGATGTTAATGTGTATACTGTATCTGTGCTACAGTAGTGTATATACTACATACATGTCAAGAGAGAGACTTGTGACCATGGGCAGTACCGGCTGGATTGGTATCGAGTAGCTGAAAAGCTGGTTGTATCTATATGAGAGCATCGTTGAGGGGGAGCAATTTTAAGCAGTTTCTTAGCAGTTCGCTGTACATCTTAACAGTAAGACTACCTCTACCTAGCTTAAAAATCCTTGGAAGGCAGGTTCGTGTTATCCGAAGGTCATTAATTATTTACATGATACAAGAGACGAGAATCTACCAGCTTTGTTATATCAGCACATTCTGAACATGAATTTGGCAAGCGCTTTACGGTGGTGAGTGTCAGCTATCCACAAGGGACCATAGTCCCTCAATCTGTAACTAAGGAAACATTCCTTCGATCCCTAAACATCTTGCGGATAGTATTAGACATGACTGAGCAAAAATATGATGCTGACAGCGGCTGCTGTGGGACATCCCTTTGCACCTCTGGATGCGCTTCATCCTCCATTGCAAACCTATGAGCTGTGGAGGCACTTCCTGTACCTCTGTATATGAAATTGTTTAGGCTTCCTGGTGGGACATAGGCACGCATGATCTTGAAGACTTGCCTACAAGCAAAAGGGAGCTGAGCAGATGCTTGCATGGTAGATTTAAATGTTCTCTCAATGAGTGAGGAAAGTCTGGGAGATGTTGCGGGGATGGAGCTGAAGATGTTTGGGTTGATGTATGTGAGAACTGGAGCTGAAACCTCTGCAGCTATCCTGTAAGAGGCCTTTAAGAGCGTTGGCAGAGAGGCAGTGGCGTTTATGGCTTGCCTGAGGCTGGCATTGAAGGGTGAGGGGAAATGCATTCTGGGGAGTGCGCCGCAGCCTTTTTTAAAAAGAGACGATACCTGAAAAGTAGGAACAGCATTCAAGTAGGCAGAGTTCAGTCGAGCAGAAATGTTAGAAGCTGCGCCAAGGCCAATGTTTGTCAGAGCTGACAGCTGTGCACTGGTGTCAAACGCAGCAGCAAGGCCAGTCTTCAGCAACTGGGATGTGACATTGGCCGCTGCACTGAGGCGGCCATGCAATAGAGCAGAAAGTTCAGAGCTGGCAGAGTTGGCTGTTCCCAGGCCAGTCATGAGAAGACAAGGCAGCTTTGACGAGATATTGGAAGCTGCACCAATCCCACTTTGCACAATGACTGCTAACATGGTGGCACATTCTTTAGGGGCACCCATGAAACTCTGGAAAGATACTTTATCTCTGAAGGGCTCAGCCCAGGCCTTCAAGGAGCGCCATGGTCTGTTTGAATTATACCTCTGGACCAACGCCTCATGCTCTGACTTCAGCTGCAAAATGGCTTCAGCCTGGGCCTGCACCTGTATCTTGAGGTTCTCAATGAGATGGAGCTCTGAGCCCAAGCTTGGCTGAGTGAGCCAGAGGCATACCCTGAGCTGGTACAAACAATGGACCATGCCGTACACAAACCCTACAAAGACCATGTTTAACAGCAGCAAGCGCAGGATGCACAATGCTGTGTATTTGGCAGTGTCAAGATTATGACAAGACAACTGTTTCCCTGAGGAATGCTCCTCTACCAAGCTCTTTGTACGTGAGGCTGCTCTTGTGATGAACTCTACATGAGCTGGAGCTGGAGTGGGAGCAGGAGCTGGAGCACTGGGACGGGTAGGATTTGGAGCTGGAGTAGGAGCTAGAGGTGGTGCACTGGAGAGGGTAGGAGCTGGAGCTGGAATGGGAGCTAGAGCAGGTGCATTGGGACAGGTAGGATTTGGAGCTGGAATAGGAGCTAGAGGTGGTGCACTGGAGAGGGTAGGAACTGGAGCTGGAGCTTGAGTAGGAGCTAGAGCTGTAGTTGGGGCAATAATAGAGCACATGACAGCAGGGATATGTGCAGGTTCTGGGTCAGACGCACAGACGGGGTCTGGAACAGTAGCTGAGGAAACTTGTGAGGGATGTGTAGCTGAGAATGTAGCTGAGCATGTAGCTTTAGAAGTAGCATGTTGATGGATTTTTCTGAGTACCGTATCTGCCAGAACAGGATGCTCAGGTTCATACATCTCATGCATAGAGCTACCAAGCATCTTTTTGTGAGAAGCCAGCTCATTCGGAACCTGTCCAGGAAGCTCAGACCATACCATCTCTGGCAGAGTGCTGTTGGGCACCTTTGAGTCTAAGGCCAAAGCAATGTCAGCCTTTACCAGAGTTTCTTTCATCTGAGGCGTGGCACAGCTGGGCACCATAGAGGCCAGCGTGATGGGAGTCTGTGCAGGAGTGTCTGGCTTCACCTTTTCAAGAACAACGCTGTCGGACGAGATAAGCTTCAGTGCATCTTGAGCAATTTGAGGAGGCTCAAAAAGGATGCCTTGGATCAGAGTGCTTGAAGTCAAAGCTGGGACAGCCATTAGACAATGTTCCGGGTTCATGGCACTAGCCTGGATGATGTTGGAAGTTAGCACAGGACTCAAAAGTAGGCATTGATCTACCAGTTGGGGCGACGGACCAGTTTTTGAGCATAGTAACTGCTTAAAATGCTGGGTCTCATGTGAAATGCTGTGTATGTAGTAGTAAACATTTTGAAAATAGTACGCCGCTGCCCACAATTATTGTTCAAGAAGTTTTAGCTGCAGCATCAAAGAAGAACTCATCAGATTCAAGATTGCTTTAAGGTATCAACCTCACCTCTGCCTCTCCCAGACAGGAGTCAAGGACCTCGTCATGATTACCTAGGGCAGAGCACCAAACGCAGATCTGTTCAGTGGGCACGGGCATTCCCATTGTGTGCAGCCTACTAAATACATGCGCATCCACATAAAAAAATATCAAAATGACCCTTCATGTCTTCATGCAGAGACCAGACTGCTAAAGCAACCTCACCATGACGGCCAGTAGCCTCCTTCTCCTTAATAGATAAGAGGTGTAGCTGATTGGCCTCAAGTTCTCCATCGCCAGACAGCATCACTCCATCCTGGCCGGTCAATCGGCTTGTCAAGAGCTCAGGGGCCACTTCAATGCTCTGTGAGGGTATAGCAGACACTGAAAGCTGGTTGTTGTCCTGAACAAGGTGAATTGACTCGAAGTACTATTTCCCTTCTTTGTAAGTAATCCCTCATGCTTGAGGTAGTGGAGATGTTGATAACGATGTAAGTCTTGCAGTGGCATCCTCTTGGGAATAAGTGCCGACTACTTGCGCTTTACAAAATTTATGTTTTGTAAATCTTTGTTATCAACACTTGCAACGACCTTACCAACGACTCCAGACGTGCCCCTCTTAGGATTGCGTCGACCTCCTCCGAATCTGTGCCGTGAAGTACGAAATCCTCAGAATATGATACTGCACAGCATGGTAAATTATCACCGTGACCCGAGCCACATATGCTAGTCTTCTCCACAGGTATTATTAATGACTTTTCGAATGGAACATCCCGCTTTGTTGCAGGCGTCTCCGCTACTACGACGTCCAAATTGCTTATCTGCTCAGAAATGCTGTCAATTATCGACGTAGCATCATGCACACATAGCATCTGTACTCGCTTTTGTGCTGATTGTTTTAACTTGCCATATGAATCTCGGATAGCAGAATTCACCAAGTTTTCCGGAACACATCCTACATGGGTTCATAAATGTCTTCTCCTTACAGTAATCTTACGACGCACAAGTTGAATGCAAATAGGTTACAAACCTCCAGCAGAGTCAGCTTGTGCACCTGGCCCGAGTACTTTCTCATTTCGCAGTTTGATGCAATCAGTTCCTGATCTGCTTTCTCCACACTTGGAAAAAGTTGTTGCTCTCTTGATCTTTGTCCATCCAAAACCCTCATCCTCTTCACTGCTCAGATCGTTAGCAGGGCATACATCTCGCGCAACATAGCCCTCGTAAGTATGTGCATCACTTTTTTCTTCGCTCATATCTGGGAATGATGTCCTTGTAGTGATGGCTCCACTTTGTTAAATAAGCAAGGGCTCAATTATGTATGCACAATTAGGCTAAGGCTCGTTTGATACAGTCTATCAATTTCAAAGACCTAAAATGCTTTGAGTGCAATGAAAGTGCAAACTTTGTCAGTTGTGGGTTGTAAAAGTGACAACCTTCTCTAGGGTTTAAGAGTGGAACGTAGTTATGCCTCGACAGCGCTACTACTTGATACGTATACAATCATAATTTTTTTCGCCTAAGTTTTTAAATGCACCCACATATCTTGGATTTGTGTATGTCTCCTGGGCTGAACACTTAACTTTTGTGCACTGCGGTTAGTTTATTCTCGAATCATGTTTTACGTTTAAGATACAGTCAAACCTAGCGAGACATTTTGTCGTGATATCTACAACAGCAAATGAGTAAGTCAGTCGTGTAATGCTCTTATTTCATCCGACATTTCAGGAGCTAGAGGAAGCAAATATCAAGATATGCATGCCCGTCATGTCTCCGAGCAAGAACGACCTGCTTATGCTGCCCAGAAGGCATTATTGTGGGAACCTACCTAATTATTTGTAAATGTGAGGTTGTCATCAAAACGTATCTGCTCAATTTACATGTCGTAACTCTGATTTGCTTAGCGTAGTGTTCAATGCTCAGACGTCAGTAGGTCACTTTTCTTTTGTATGAAATCTGCACATGTTGTGAAAATCATGTGCTCAGTGCTTTGATCAGGCTGTAGCCTTTTCATAACCTAGAAAGATCATCCATGCAAGAGCTGTACAATATTCGCACTACAGCTTGTCTCAAACCATAGTACCTAAGCAATATGTTGCAGAAGTTTCACAACTTCAGTATTATCAAAGATGGGTGTGTACAGACTTGTGCCCACAGACCAAATAACATTTTAAAAAGGACCATCATCAAAGACTACCCCGTTCAAATATATGCCATCATGAATATCCAGGACAGAGTAGTAGTGCTGCATGCGCATACCTACAAGCAATTCCTACCATAGCAAGTTATGTCATGGACACGCTGCTCCTGTAGGATAAAAAATTTCAGCCTTATGAAATAGAGCCTTGTTCATTTTATATTCATGTCAAATATCTGGAGTCAATCCTGAATACGCGATCATGGCATACTTCATAACTGAACATAGAGCTCACACATGTCGCTGATATCTACAATCCAAGCAGCAAATGCCTTGCAGCTGCCGGTTTTGTCTTGGTAGGCAAGGTTGCAGTCACTTGCATGATGGATGAGATGGGACTGTTACTCAAGGTCGTCTGATCTGGAGCTGCTGCAGAGTTATGAATCAAAGAAGACATGCTTAGAGAGGTACTGCTCAAGTAGTTCTGGAGCACTAGGACTTCATCAACGCTGTCAGCGTGGACGATAAAAATCTCATGACGCTCATTCCGTTTGTGTGCGGTGACGTACCAAGCAGATGTACAAGGAGTGACCTGGAAGAAGCATAAAAGTGAAATCCCTATCTTCAGGACAACTTACCAGCTTGACTGGTCATAAGTACAGGACTGTTGGGGTCTGGATACTTTCACAATGAGGTGCAATCAAAACAAGACTCAGACTCAAAATCATCTGAAAGCACTCTCTCCTAACCTGATCAACCTGTCAGAATTCATGTAAATCATCGCTCATGCTCATTGCCTTCAAAATACTTTCCCTATTCTCATCACCCACGCCCTGCGGCGCCAAACAGGATGCATGACTCGTACTGTGTTAACACCCACCCACCTGCGAACTCATCTTGTTAGTGGTCTCAGCAAGCATGAGAGTGATCTGCTGCATTGAGGACAATCCTGCTACCTCAGGATGGTACTGCCACGGAGAGGCATCTGCGCTCCCTAGCTTCTGACCACCTTCTCTCTGGCTACGTGTTGCTGACAGCTGTTCAATCTGTTGAATGGTCATGCAGAGTCTGCAGGGACAGAGACATGGTTTTAGACCCTAAACCCTGTACAGGGACAGAGACATGCATTCAGATGGTCATGCAGAGTGTACAGGGACAGAGACATGCATTCAGAAAGGTACTATTGATTCCAATGCAATGCTGTGTCAGCGCACGTTCCCATGTGAACAGCGCACAACTACGTATCCTTTGGATCTAATTCCTTACCCTCCTTATTTCTAGTTATTTACAACCATAATTCACCTGGAGTGCCTAGGAGGGGCAGACACTGCAACGCTGCTGCTACTGAAGAGATGCCGGCATGCTGCTATAGTAGACCAAATCTCTGGCACCATATCAGGGCGCGGTACGTCACCTGCAGGGCATCAGTGCTGCTGAAGTTAAATTGGTAGATGAAACGGATAAACCCTAAGCATCTCCACGGCATGATCGCTTTACTCTGCCTAAGCGAGAGCATTGAGTTTCTTGACATTCACACATCATTCACATCTACCACGTCATGTGTAACCCTTGAGGATTAACCCTTGAGGATAACAGGGTTAGAAATGTCATGAAAACAACAGAACTCAAAACACTGTGTTCAGACAGTTGTGTGCTGCTGATGACAGAAGCTTTGAGTCTAAGCTAAGCTAAGCTGCAGAGTCCTACCATTCTCTGTCCGTAAACTTAATGTCTGCAAAGGTATTCTATTCTAATCACTTAGAAGCAATAAGCCACCTTACTCTACACATAGAAGGTGCTGGAAGGATACCAGCATTGCCTGCTGGCTAAGCCTTAAACATTAGATTGGCCTCAGTAGACACCTCAGAGTCCACACTAAGCCATTGAGTCCACACTGGACACTCTTCTTGGTACACCACATTGCACTTCTGGCAACCCCACTCACCAGTCACAAATACTCTGCCAGCATCCACATCAAAATCGATGATTGCATATGATGTCGCCTTGTTGCTCCCGAAGCATAGCAATGCAGTGCTATTCAAAGTGCTGTCAGCATGGAGGCCCCCTGCATCCTTTGGACTGCCTCCTCCAGGACTGGACATCGTGCCCATCAACTTATCCATCCAACCTGAGGGAGAAGAAGGCATAGCAACCGAAATATCTGGTGGGAGTGTGGAGGGCTCAACCTCCGACGATCTCCGAGCTTCTGTTTCAGGAGGTGCCCGCACCTCTGGAGTGTGCTCTGAGATAGTGGCCTCAGCTGGTGCAAAAACAGCACGCCCACGACTCGGTCTCCGAAGATTGTGAGAGGCTGGAGAGGAGGCCTGAAAGTTTGGACCTTGCATATGAGAAGGGGTGGTGGGAATGCGCTGGCTAGGGGATGCAGGAACGGACCTCTGACCTGCACCCCCGAAGGACCCCAGAGAGAACTTCATGCGACCTGAGGGAGATGCAGGCAGAGACCCTCCACCCTGTATGCCATGCGCTTGATCTTTGGCTGTGGTGGAAGAGGCAAGGCGATGCGAGCGGGAGCTGCTCCTGTCTAACCCAGCATCACTTGCACCAGACGGCCCCTCCTTCCGGGACAGAGACTTAGAGACTATGCGCATGAACAAGCTACTGCCACTGCTGCTAGTAGTAGAAGTAGGATGCTGACTGACGCCTCCAGATCTTGTCTTGGAGAACATTCTGGAGAGGCCAGTCGGGCTGTGAGAAGGACTGAGGACTCCCTGAGAAATCTGAGGTGCAAGAGACTGATCTTGGGTGCGAAGCACAGGTCTCGCAACACATGACAGGATGTGGGAAGAGCATGAGGCTGCGTCGATGCTGGCTGCAAATAAGGTGTGAAGTTTTGACAAAAGCTCCACAGCCATGCTAGCCTCTACTTGGCCTGCCATGGGGAACATGAAAAGAATGATCAGGGAATGAGGAGAGGAGGGACCTGCTTATTTGCTTCAATAAATCATTATCCAATGAAGTGAAGGACTTCAGCACTACAAAAAGATATGCATGATACAATCCTCCAATATGCATGATACAACCCTCCAATATGCAATGCAAAAAGTATCCTGCCAACCAAAGATTTTAATAAAAAGTGGAAGCCAGACGCAAAGCATATTTGAGAGCCAGGTGCTTAAAATTTCAAAAAGTCAATGTGTTCAATTTCTCTAGTTCACACTATCACCCAACTCCTAAACCACTTCTGACCTGCCAGCTCCTCAATTTCTCTAGTTCACACTATCACCCAACTCCTAAACCACTTCTGACCTGCCAGCTCCTCAATTTCTCTAGTTCACACTATCACCCAACTCCTAAACCACTTCTGACCTGCCAGCTCCTCAATTTCTCTAGTTCACACTATGACCCAACTCCTAAACCACTTCTGACCTGCCAGCTCCTCAATTTCTCTAGTTCACACTATCACCCAACTCCTAAACCACTTCTGACCTGCCAGCTCCTCAATTTCCTCGTCATAGGCTGTGAGCAATACAGTCAGTACAAGATGGCACGCAGACACAAGGATCAACAAGGAGCGATGACGTCCATCTATGGCCTTTCTACTCCGTTTACTGCTAGCCGCAGCTGCTGCAGCATCTGCGGCCTCAAACTGAGTCAACACCTGCAGGCCACCTTCCTCAAGTGTGGAAGGCCCAGAATCCACACTTGAGGCACTGTGGCTTGGAATGGTGAGGAAGACATGATGCATGGTGACCTGGCATGGTAGTGCATGGGTCAACCCATGTGCCCCTAGGGCTGCACAGAGCTGCCAGGTCAGTCGGGTGTGCTCGGCTGAGAGTCCTGACCACACAGCTAGGCCCCTGGAGCATGGAGTAATATAGCATGGAGTAATATAAAGCAAATTAGCATGTACCACAACGTGCAAAAAAGGGGAGAGAGAAGATATTTGAAAAGGGTCTGAATCTGGATAACTTAAGGGGTCAAAACTGCTTGAGTATGAACTTAGCTGGGACAGGTTTAAAACTCGACAGAATCACAATCATTGGTCTAAGTGAGCCTAATCTCATCACAGGGGGGAAGCAATCATTGATGTAAGTGAACCTAATCTCATCACAGGGGGGAAGCAATCATTGATCTAAGTGAACCTAATCTCATCACAGGGGGGAAGCAATCATTGGTCTAAGTGAACCTAATCTCATCACAGGGGGGAAGCAATCATTGGTCTAAGTGAACCTAATCTCATCACAGGGGGAGCAATCATGGGTCTAAGTGAACCTAATCTCATCACAGAGGGAGCAATGACTGGTCTAAGGGAACCTAACATCATTACAGAGGGAGCAATCATTGGTCTAAGTGAACCTAATCTCATCACAGGGGGAGCAATCATGGGTCTAAGTGAACCTAATCTCATCACAGAGGGAGCAATGACTGGTCTAAGGGAACCTAACATCATTACAGAGGGAGCAATCATTGGTCTAAGTGAACCTAATCTCATCACAGAGGGAGCAATCACTGGTCTAAGTGAACCTAACATCATTACAGAGGGAGCAATCATTGGTCTAAGTGAACCTAATCTCATCACAGGGGGGGGGGGATGGACCTGATCAACCTGACCTGTACATTAAGCTGCACGACCTGCTGTAGAAACTGTAAGCGCTGGGGGCAGGTATTGAAGATGTTGGCACTGATGTGTTGGCAAGTCCACTGATCTAAACACATGTCAGCAGAAGCAATGCCAACATCATGTAGCAAGGGAACACAAAGCTAATGTACATGTCAGCTCAGGAGGACAAGCTGTAATACTTTCGGATCCATTGAGATTTTTGAACTGTGGAAACTTGAATTCATATAGGTTGTAGGTAGCAGATATCATGAAGGACAATTCATACAGGTTGTAGGTAGCAGATATCATGAAGGACAAATTATACAGGTTGTAGGTGGCAGATATCATGAAGGACAAATCATACAGGATGTAGGTAGCAGATATCATGAAGGACAATTCTTACAGGTTGTAGGTAGCAGATATCATGAAGGACAAATTATACAGGTTGTAGGTAGCAGATATCATGAAGGACAAATGACCTGCAAGTCTGACCCCATCGTGGCATATGATGTGTAGAGCCAAGTGTTTGAATGATCAACTCTTTATCTGATACAACGTATTGCACATAATTTTTACTTTCTCACCTTTCTTGAGGATGCTTTCCTTAAGACACAGAGCATGTAGGCATGAGTTGACATATTCAGCTGGCTTTAGGCCACAGCATAGAGAGCCTTGCATTTCCAAGCTCTAGCAAGCTCACCTCATGTGACCTTAGTAATGCTTCAACTTCCTTTTGCTCTTTGTCTTTAAGTTGCATGTACACCACTGCTCTCTACAGATATTGCAAGGATTAGGAAACCAAGATATTCGTAAGAGTCATTACATCATACCCATGACAAACAACAATGAAATATCGAGAAATGAGCATCGGAGTCCCTCAAGGTGAAGAAAAGGCTACGTACAGTTGAGACAACCAATTAACGTACATCAATAGCACAAGCCGGCATGATTTTGTGCCATCCTAAGCCACTCATTTGATAAAGAAGGCCCTCACAAAGACGGTCGAATAATTCCTTCAAGGAGGGGGAGAGGCTAGTCAAGGTTAGTGCACAAGCGCTTTGTCACACTCCACAGAATAAGGAGATCGGGCCTGAATGGAAAGCATGGCAGTCAGCCCTGGCAGTTACTTGATGTGACATAAATTTACTAAGAGTAAATGAAACATGTTTAATTTCACCTTATTCTTTGCAGTGATCATAGGGTACCTTGCTTGTTCATCTGCAATACAGAAGTTATCACATTTTTCACAAGGCTGTTTAAAAGCTATATTGAGAATGTTGACAGAGCAGTTTCATCATATCCATAAAGCTATTGCTTGAAGCTGTGATAATGCTTATTATCATTACAATGTTCCTTTAAATTTTATGCCATGTTCCTCGTCATTTTTCCTGCATATCTACCTTGTGAACCTACAAACCATTACCTTGATGATTCACTCCATTTTCAGCCCAGAGGCAAGATGGGCCTGCCAGTAGAACCATGCTCTGGGCAAGCTGAAGGGCGATGCTGGCTGCTACAGTGTCAGGGATGGTGCCTGGTAAGGCTACCACCACCATGCTGACCTACAACCAAAGGCTCGCAATAGGTTATTGGAGAATTTAATCAGGATTTATTTTTGATGACCAAATCATGCAGGCTGCGAGTAAGCGGACCTGTAAATGTGCAAAAGCCACCACATTGCTACCTCCTCCAGGCTGAGAAAGCCTAAGAATCCGCGTCTGCATGCAAGAGATGAGACCATATGCACCTCAAGAGGCTTTACCTACAGCCTTCTTCTTTCAGCTTGTGAAATTTCAAACCTTTTCTCCACAAATGCTTTCCAAGGCTCCGCGAATAGCTAATCCTAGGCCCTTAAAGGCTGTAACACTGGAACCTTTTGACGAGTCCACAATGCACGAGTAAAGTAGCTACATTGAGATAAATGTTATCAATCAGTCTAAAAATCGGACATTTGTAAACAAGCATTTACACTTCGATCAGTGTCCTCGTCCCCCCCACTTGCAGCATCCGTATTTAGAATCATAACAGAAGCCATCCTTTAATCTCACTCCAGACATGTCATGCCATGGTTACAAGTTCTATTGCTCATGCTAAGTTACATGAACGATCGATGTACAGCTGTGTACATGCAAACTGAAATGGCGTTGGAACACAACTGCCCTTTTCGTGTAATGCATATTATAAAAAGAAAGTAGGCGCTCATTAATTCATGCCCTAGCTCTTTAAAGCCTGTCATCTATCCTGTATCTAGAACTTGCCAGCACAGCAGTTTCCATTATTGGGCCATGACCAGTCCTTCAAAGCGACGTGATATGGACGTCATGAAGTTGTGAGCTTCGAAGATATTGCAGGCTCATCTTTGAGTAGGGTTCTTAAGACTTCTGTGCTTTCAGGATGATGTCGGATTGGAAAGTTGAGCTTACGGACGAGAACAATACTTCAGACTTCTGCGTTATCTTCCATGGGCCAAAGGACAGTAAGTCCCCCTTCAGACATTCGAGTCCTTGATGGGCAGCCGACGCTGACATTTACTGTTATCTCCTCAGGTCCTTACGAAGGTGGCGTTTGGAAGGTCCACGTCGAGCTACCAGAGGCTTATCCTTACAAGTCACCAAGCATTGGATTTGTCAACAGAATATTTCATCCGAATGTAGATGAGAAGTAAGATAGAATTTTAACAGCTGTCAAGTCAGAAGCATTTGTTTAGAGCATTCCTCCTTCCTCCCTTCCATCCAGTGCTGGATCTGTCTGCCTGGATGTCATAAATCAAACTTGGAGCCCCATGTTTGGTACGGAACTGACTAATTTTTCCTTATGCTTGTGATCACCTACCATGATCTTTGTGGAGCCCATGCATGATTCTTTCTAATGAGGTGCCATTCTGCCTCGCAGATCTTGTCAATGTATTTGAAGTCTTTCTACCACAACTACTACTCTATCCTAATCCTTCGGATCCTTTAAACGGAGAGGCTGCCTCCCTTCTCATGAGAGAACCTCAGTCTTATGCTCAGAGAGTGAGAGGTAGGTGTATTGGTACCCCTTCACTGATTAAAGTCTGGAAACTGTAATGTGTGGTAGTGAAGATGGCCAGAAATTCTGAACATCTCTGAAATTCATAATTTTGATAATGAGACATCCACACTCATGAACTAAGGACATGTCTGTTTTCTCATAATCTCATGAACTAAGAACATGTCTGTATTCTCATAATCTCATGAACTAAGGACATGTCTGTTTTCTCATAATCTCATGAACTAAGGACATGTCTGTTTTCTCATAATCTCATGAACTAAGGACATGTCTGTATTCTAATAATCTCATGAACTAAGGACATGTCTGTTTTCTCATAATCTCATGAACTAAGGACATGTCTGTTTTCTCATAATCTCATGAACTAAGGACATGTCTGTATTCTCATAATCTCATGAACTAAGGACATGTCTGTTTTCTCATAATCTCATGAACTAAGGACATGTCTGTTTTCTCATAATCTCATGAACTACGGACATGTCTGTTTTCTCATAATCTCATGAACTACGGACATGTCTGTATTCTCATAATCTCATGAACTAAGGACATGTCTGTATTCTCATAATCTCGTGAACTAAGGACATGTCTGTTTTCTCATAATCTCATGAACTAAGGACATGTCTGTTTTCTCATAATCTCATGAACTAAGGACATGTCTGTATTCTCATAATCTCTTGAAATAACGACATATCTGTATTCTCATCATCTCAAGATTATGTACAGCGTTTTGCAAGAGAGGAGAACGTACTAGGGAAAGGATCTGAACGGAAAGCAGCAAGCGAAGATGGTGCCAAGCAGGGAGAAGAAGAGCAAGGCGAAGAGTCTGAAGGCTTTTTGTCTTCTAGTGATGATGAAGAATGAAGGCTGTGCCAAGTCATTAAGTGCTTGCGGTA
This sequence comes from Chlamydomonas eustigma, assembly GCA_002335675.1. NCBI lineage: Eukaryota > Viridiplantae > Chlorophyta > Chlorophyceae > Chlamydomonadales > Chlamydomonadaceae > Chlamydomonas > Chlamydomonas eustigma. Next base: position 69,031 of record BEGY01000080.1, on the reverse strand, counting down.
CATTTAGGACTTACTTGTAGTGCTCCTCTGTGCTCTTTCAAACATATGTGTAGCTAAGCCTCAGATAGAAAAGCTGTTCAGATGTGTGTTTTGCTGACAGCTTGGGTCCTTTTTTTGGAACTCCTCGACTTGTGCTTGAGTCATATTTGCGCCCTGTATCTACTCAAAGGACGTCTTCACTGACGCTACCTAACATGTCATCAAATTATGAGGTACCTACTCTGCCACAACTCTTATTTTCAAAGCATCTGGTTTCATTGGCACGTATTAAAGAGAATAAGTGATGTACTTTAGAGGTTGAAGGAAAGGAAAAAAAGTCTTCTTACATACTCTTGGAAAGACTGTTGATTTGGTACGACAAAATGCACTGAACAGGCTCACATGCAATCTCTAACTCAAAATGTTGCTTTTATCGTCATTCGGATCATTATGATAGCGCGATAAATTCAAAACATTGCCAGTACCTGCGGAAGTATGAATATGGTTCACACGTACCTTCTTCTGACACCTTAGAACATCATTAACCTTGGATGCAGTATCACATATATTTATCAAACATTTCTACTATTTCTAATTTTTAAGCATAAAGTACTTCACGATGGTGGGTAGGCTATTTTGTGTACTGTTTGATGTTGAGGCCATGTGTTTGCTAAAAATGTTAACTCCAAAAACTAGGCACCAAGAACTTATAGCGGCAATCATTATGCGACACACGCTCGCTCCGAATGCACTTGTAAAAATTGGTGTCCCGAATGCGAGCTTCCAAAGTGTAGACCCCCTCAGGATCCTTCATGGGTACCAGGAACGGTAAGATTTCTTTCCAGAGCCTATTGTCAAAAAAAGAGCACTCAGTTAAGTTCCGAACAAAAAGAAACCGCTATGTTCATCTCCCTGTGTTGTAGCTTGGAACTGAGTATACGGCCAAGTATGTAGAGAAAGCTGCCCTCAGGGATCCAGGTGATCATCTCCCTATGCTGAGAATTTGTTAGCTTGATGTTAGCACCTGTTTTTCAGTTGCAAGCTAGGGCTACCTTCTTCTTTAGATGCCCAAGGCCGCAATCTACATCTGATCATCACACTTGCATCATCACACTTGCAGCACATCCCAAACTTCCTTACATCCCAAGCCCTGGGAAGTTCATGGACATGACCACTCAGAGGGCAGACTTCACTGTGCGTGTAGTCAAGGGCTGCACCCTGACGCATATGATGGTTCTTTGTCATGGTTCAAATGCTCTCATGCTTAGCACTGCAAACTAGTATAGTAAGGACCCTTGCATTAACTTGTCTGTTGTGATGTGTTGAATTATTGTCAACACTCGATTTTTACTTCAATTTCAGGTAAGTGCTGTTGATGTTTGTTTGATGCTACTAGGGTTGGGTAGGGATTGTACAGAATATGCTACTGTTCCTAACACTTATTAAAAGGGATTCTTTACAATTGTCTTTGCACAGCCAAAACGAGTCATGGGTGGCTCTGGCAAGAGGCCAGGCGACAGCATGCCAAAAGTGCCATTCACTGGGAACACGACCTACCAGGCTTTCCATGATGGGAAGGTAAGACGAGTGCTCTATCCATACTTTTGAATATTATATTTCATATTCGCAAGAATATAGATTACTAGGTCATCATGTGTACCTGGGAAGAGTGATTACTAGGTCATCATGTGTACCTGGGAAGAGTGATTACTAGGTCATCATGTGTACCTGGGAAGAGTGATTACTAGGTCATCATGTGTACCTGGGAAGAGTGATTACTAGGTCATCATGTGTACCTGGGAAGAGTGATTACTAGGTCATCATGTGTACCTGGGAAGAGTGATTACTAGGTCATCATGTGTACCTGGGAAGAGTGATTACTAGGTCATCATGTGTACCTGGGAAGAGTGATTACTAGGTCATCATGTGTACCTGGGAAGAGTGATTACTAGGTCATCATGTGTACTATAATGGTACACATGATGACCAAGGGCAACTTATACTTTTAATCCTTAGTTCCCTGAAGCCTGCAATCTTCAAGACCTGAGCAGTCATGACTCTCACATTTACTTTGTTTGGTGCACGACTGCAACAAGGCCTGTTTGTCAATAGCACTCTCCTTCATCTCATCTCTTACTCTAAATTTAAGAGACACTTTTTGATCACGAATAATTATTCTCTATCTTACTCCGTGGAGTAGAGGGGACCTCCCTCCGCACCTTTGAAGAACCTGTCAGAGTCTTACAGTGGGCCTTTTTTTGGAGCTACTTCAAATAAAGCTGACTACGTAGATTGGATGACGGCGCCCCTTACAGCAAGGGCTCCAACTTATGACCTTCTGCACATTCCTTTTGAAGGAAACTCCACGTACAGGTCAGGGCTGTATCCACGTTGTGTTCTTTAGCTATTTTTGTGCTGAACACATATAGAAGGAGCTACACACCCGATGACAGAGTTCTGCATTCCTCCTATCATTGAAATTTGAATGAAATTCCTGTATGTGGATGGTACATCGCTGTATGAATGAGGGAACACTGGCTGAGTAGTAGACTATTAAAACATATCTTACAGCAACTGGTGTTTCTCAAATGATTTTGAAAGGGATTGTTTACTTCAACACAGGGCTGATTTTGAAAAGAAGAATCCTTTGCCGAGAGACCTCAGGGAGAAGCCACCGATATTACAGAGCAGCCCAATGGTCAATTACACAACTTATGGGGTAAGAGACAAATTGCCATGAGGTTTCAATACAGCCTAAGGGGGGTGTGTAGCATGTGGCTTCGTGTCTCCAAACTGCATCTAGGCATTCATGAAGTTGTCTTCATTTAAAATGTTAATATTAGTTTTTTCCCCCTTGCCTACCACTCATTTGAAGCTATTCCCTTGAAGGTTGACTTTGTTCCAAAGCCTATGGGTGGAAAAGGTTTTAGAATCTGCTGTGACAATTTCACGCACTCAGCTATCCACTCTGGACGCCTGTCCATGACACAGTGAGTTTACTTCTAGGATAAGAGCAAAGTTGTTCATGAGGAGTGATGTGGAATGAAACTGCTTCAAGAGGAGGTGGTCTTACATCTTACTCTTCCATTTTCCCTTGCTTAAGAGCTCCACAAAGCGACACATGCCCAGAGCTTAACGCTGCCTCTTTTCCTATACAGACCCTGCTGTGACAACTGCGCAAACGGAAAGGGCAGTTGCTGATGGTTCTTATAATTTTTAGCATTGCAGGCGTTGGAAGCTTCACCGCATCTAACGCCTGCACCTTTATTAAGTGCTTTAGCCGCGTTAATCAGAGAGAGATTGTAGGTTGTAGGCTGTACAAGTAGGCATTTGGAGGGGGAACACTCCTCCTCCTTGTTAGAGTAAGCACTGGACTCAGTTCCATTTTAAGGCCAGAACACAAAATAGAAAGCATTCTACATTACTCAGTAATCTGTTTTACATTGTAGTTGGCAGGATAATCAGGCAATCCAATACTTGGCATTCCCACAATTAAATATGAATTGATCCTGTGTAGAGCCTTCGGTGACGAGGTAGAAAAATGTCCTTACACTGTATTGTAAATTGACCGAGTCTGAAATTAAACCATTAACTTAGCCTTAAAACTTATAGGGCACCAATGCCCTTCAAGCCCAGGACAATGCCAATACCAATGCCGTGGCCAGCTGCACCCCTGCAATCACGAGGAGAGTCCAAAGTGAACAAACGAACAGACACAGATGGTCAGAAGATGAAATGTTGAAGAGGTCGTGAAGTTAAATACTAAGATCAGGATGATTGAATGGACACAGAAAAACATCTCAGCCAGACTGACAAGAAGATGCATGTACTTACATGGCCAAGACATCAGCGGCAGTGAACTGCAAGGAGAGGGGTTGAGAGAAAAAGTTATTGAAGCTATGGTGGACATGAGCATTGCTTGAGGCAAGTATGCATTTATGTGACATGCACATTACATCACGCATATAGCAATGGCAGGTGTAAGCAGTTTAATCTTCATGTCAGGACTCACCCCTGAGGGATCACTGCTCATCAAATCTACTGGCCTCTCAGAAAGCTTCAAGTTGGCAGATGCACCATTCTTTGCACTAGGGGCGAGTCCAAACCGGGCAGCAGCTAAGCACAGTCCAGTGGATGCGACCATGATCTGCAAACAATACGAAAGTGAAGTGTTTCAGATTGCAAGCTAGCTTATGAACATGATGAGAAAGGTTCGCACAATGTTTGTTGTAGAGCCGATGAAAGCTCCGTCAGCACGGCAGACCAGTGCCTTACGGTTAACGCGAGAAACCTGCAGAGGAGTAATATATTGTATTCCTAACTGATTTCCAAGATGACTTTTAGAGACAATGCAAGGAATGTGAGACAGGAATAGTCACCTTCGTGGCTGGGGCACGGGCAACGACGGTGTTCTTAGCAGCAATCATTGTATAAAGTTTTGTTTAATGTACAAGTTTGAAAGATACTGATGAAGTCTGACTCTTCGCCTGAACAATCTTGATCTGGTACATTTTTGCACATCAAATCGCATGGAAGGCTATGATTGCATGGCTCCTTCCAGTACAGGTTTGGCAGTACATTATATGGGAATGTTCTATGCTAACAAGGACTGCTCTGTAAAGAAGAAAATCGATTGTTATGTTAATTGATGTCATCATTCGTGACATGCCGACCGTCTCAAGAAGGACACGTATGCCCTGAGTAAGAGAGCGAATACATTCTGGGAATTTGGTGATAACTAAACTTAGTATTGAAATTTTCACAACATTACCCAAACAGGAGTCTCTCCCAAGCATGATAAGGATGAGGGGATTCCATCAATTATGGCCTTTCCTATTTTTTCTAGCCCAAACTGCCGATTTGAGCAGTTGCGTCGACTGTAACAGTGTACATGGGCAGGGGCACCTTGAGATGCAGAATTATCTCCATTCATCCATGAAAGACATAGGTGCCCCTCTTTCTGAAACTGCTCTGGACACGGTACGTTTGCATGATGCAAATTAAAAGCATAAATTAAGCAGCATACATGACTCTCTCAGGCCCTTTCTCAGGTTGTAGAAGTTGATAATGTACATCCCACCTCATGCCACCTGAAAGGCGACGTTGATGACTGCTGTGAGTTTGAAGACCATCCATGGACTACCATACCATACAATGACATTCATGTGTATGAGTCTTAGGCCCATTGGTAACCAGCATGCCTGTATTTCACATCATAACTTCATGTGTGGCATTTTACAGCAACAGAACATGTGCGTGACACAAATTAATGGGCTGCAAATAGAGCTGTGCAAAATAGTTGCTCTTTTTTGTTATTCTAAGTTGTTAAGGATGCAAGTAGCAACTGTTATCTACATGGCACACTTATTAAGATGTACCTTATGCAGGTAACTGTTCTTACCAGGCTGTAGAGGACATAAACAACCAAGTTGTTTATCCTATCACCACTGAGCTTGTAAAGACTGCCTTCTTTAGATTTTTTAAAGTGAGTTAATATCATCACCAGTGGATAAGTACAAGAAACAGGCAATATCTGTGGGAATGCCTTCTTGCAGTTTAGGGTAGAATCAAACCTGGTTTCTGGTCTGCAGCCTTGCAATTTTCATGTGTTCAAAATTCGTGAGTGCACACACTGTTGATATCGTATTTGAAGTACTCAACAAAACAATGTCCCCTTCAATTGTGTCTGCATTCCTTAGGTAGGTGGATGTAGAACATTGAAACTTTACATGTCATTAAAACCATGACCAAGGTGGTTGTTAACATCATGAAAATAGTGTCCTCATGAATATGATATGATGTACAACTCATTTAAAGCTGTCAACTATTTCCAGGTGAACATTCATTGCGACTGCCCCTTGTGGCCCGACGACTCAATGTGCATGATGCAGGCGGGTGCTTTTTTAGTACCGCTCTATGACTACCGCTTGTTAGTACCGCCTGTTACAAAATGGGCCATGAACCTCTTGTGTACTGACAATATCTGATCAAAATGTTGATCTAGATTAAATTCAAATGCATCTTAAGGTTTCAGGCCTGAAAATGGGTTGTTAATGGTGTATAGTGCACCCAGTCCAGCCAGTATGCGCAACACCCCTTCTCCTCGTAGGCTTGTAGTGTGTGTGAGTGCGACCCAGGCGAAGTCCCGCAGCCATGGGTGGTAGCAGAAGAGAAGAGCTGTGCTGTGGAGAAGGCTCTTCCACAGAACTGCAGTAGCATAACCTGTAAGCACCTGAAAGACACAGCCTAAACCCTAAGTCTCAAACAGGGTTGTCATTGGGTTGCAACTGCTGCATGTACTTCAGGGTAGTTTGATTAAGTTGTCATGCTCTGCACATAGCATGGCTTCCTATCCTCCATCTACAGTCTGTCTTAAGCAATCTTTCCTCCCTGTTTGTCTGCAAATCTGTCTTCAAGGGGTTAGCACAAGATTTTTGATTTATTTCTAGCACTCTCAGTCTGGCACACTTGTAGCCCCAATGGAATCAATACACAGCTTCCTCTGCAATTTGCAATTCACGTGCACTCGGAGGTTGCAATCCAACTTATGTCCTCCAAATATATCACGCCACAGGCTCAGCTGAGCTGGATTCACGTGTGAACAGAGGTGTGGAACCGGAGATGAAGGCAAGGCTCCTGAACCTTAAACGTTGGAGAGGCTACAACAATCCTTGGATGGCAGAAGGAGAGGAAGAAGAGGAGTACCTGTACATCAATCTCCAGGCCAACCCTGAGCGGTACACAGGGTATCAGGTACTTGTGATGGAATCTTTCACTCTTTTCATATGCCTCTTTCACACATTGTTTGGTTCTCAGGTGAATCACTCATTCACAGCATGCTGTCCTTGAGAGTTACTCCCAGCATGTTGTCCTAGACAGGAAGCCTTCATTTTCTACTCTTCAAAATATGAATTTTTCATTTGTCATAAGAAGTAGAAGGCTTGATTTGCAAAAATATCTCTATCATACCACCTATTTGAAAAAGGATGCCTGCGCAAGCATTTATGACTCCATGTGTGCACTCGGAAACAAGGACTGCTTTTCCAACCATGTCTAGGGTGAGCATGCTCACCGCATATGGAACCACATATATGGTCAAGACGCTTTTTCTGACCTCAGCCCGAACGGGGGTGGACATGAGAGACGTGTGTTCTATCGCTTGATATCTGGGATGCATGCATCCATCAGTTCACACTTGACTGCAAAGTATCTTCTGGACGAGACACTGGGCATATGGGGGCCCAACCTCCTTGAGTTTGAAAGGCGGTTAGGTAATGAAGGTGAGCCTCAGGACGCGACTTACATCAGACCATTGTACGAATTAGAATGCTGGATGGATTAAATGCTGATTTGAAAGAGGAAGGTGCAAATCATTAACGTATGAAGCTGTCAGGCTCTTAGAGGTCATAAAAAGGGAATCCAAAGGAATGTATCTACGTCCTTGTGGATGTATCATATCTAATGCTGTTTCCACACTTAGTACTTTGACATATTTACTAAATATTTGTAATGCCTTGTGAATTTCTTTTTCAGGGGTGAGGGATAGGGTGGAAAACTTGTACTTTGCTTACCTGTTCGTATTGCGAGCAGTCATGAAGGCGGGCCCTCTGCTGGAGAAGTACTCATACTACACTGGGATTGAATCAGAAGATGCTCTTGCGTCCCGCATGATAAGGAAGTTGGTAAGCATGGGCTGTTGACCGTGGCTGCCACGGTGTCAGGGAAAGAACTGGATACGAGCTCATTGTTGATTATTTTCCCGCAGATGTACTGACATGGCATTCCTCTCTTTTGGGCTAAAGTTTTTTGGGGCTAAGTTTGTCATGCCTGTTACCTCAATTCACGTAGGTGCGTAGCAAGGCCGTGCAATCGTCCTGCCCTATGCCATTTGATGAGGGGAGATTGTGGAAAGGGCGAGATGGTCCAATCCTTAAGCAGCAGCTGCAGGAAGCCTTCCAAAACATAACACGAGTAATGGACTGTGTGGGTTGTGAGAAGTGCAAACTCTGGGGAAAGCTGCAAACCTTGGGTGGGTAGTTCACTAGATAGGTAGCAAGTAGCAGAGTCCATCTTAGCTGGAAGTTTTTGGTGCTCAAAGTGCAGGATCTGAGACTAGAGATCTGAGATCTGATCTGAGGGCTCTCCTCTTTGACTCAGGATGGAAAATATAGGCACTACCTGAAACACACTCTCATGTGCTGGCAAAGATGGTAACATCCAGGACTTACTTGCAGGCATTGCGACGGCCCTCAAGATTTTGTTTTCTTCTGCGGATTGTGAGGCACCCTTCTCTCCTGATGACACTAAGACCGTCACTCATGAGGAGGAGCACTTAGAGCTTGAGCGCAATGAAGTCATTGCATTAATTAACCTTCTGGAGAGGTTCTCAGCTTCGATTAGCTACTACCATCTCATGAGCCAAGCCTTGCAAAGCAAACAGCCCTTGAGCAGACCTGCAGTCAGTATGTCTGAGCCAGTGTCCTGAAAAACCACTCCAGTTGACTCAGACACCTAACATGGGGACTCAGACACCTAACAGTCTGTGCTGAAATATGCTCAGGTTCCGCCCATCCCCTGTTATGTAGGATTGTAACTGCGCAAGCTGGACATTTCTCCATTTATTTGATATTCTTGCAGGATTAGATTGTACTTTAATTCTACGAAGAACTGATATATTTAAATTTACCATTGTGATATTGTACTACACCAAAATCAAACAGAAAGACACCCATGATGATCGCATTTGTGAAAGTGTATTGCAATTAGTACTCTCATGCCTGTGAGTTCAAACATAGCCAGCCATCATCATAGTTCATCCTCTCATAATGGTGGTCGAGCCATGCAATCCAGCCCCTTGGAAATAGAGGACAGGAGAGGTAGTTGACAAGGTATGGACAGCTCCGTCACTAGAATGAGTGGGTACCAACCCTGCTGCTCCACTCAAGTTGCCTCCAACTGCTCTCATCACAACTCGCTTCATCTCCTCCAAGCCGGCACGATGGGTAAGGACAGCATCCATGTCATTCCTCATGGCATCTCGTTCATCTCGCACCTGCTGCAGCTGAGATTCAAGTTCAACCATCTTTGCTTTGGCAACCTGGGATCGTTGCTCAGCTACTTCGACCTTATTTTTGGCATCAGTTAGTTGCTGCAGGAGGAATGCATGAGGTTGACCGACCTTTGACAGGGACACTTCAGCTGCCTGCACAACAGAAGATAAGTCCATCCCTCCCAGTTTCTGACTACTTCATAGCCATCTTGTTGTTGATGTAGAACAAGCGTAGAAGAGTGCATTGGTACTAAAGCGGAAGATAAACAAATAATACAAAATCAAATACCTGGAGCCTCAACTCCAGATCAGAGATTCTGGATAACAGCTCAGCTTTCTCTTTTTTCAAGGCTGCTAAAGCTGTTGCATGCACAGCTAGTGCTCCAGCATCCTCTGAGAGCGCCCTGCCAGGCCTCTCAGACTCAGAGGGCACAGTTTTGACTGAAGAGGTCACGGGGTGAGGAGTAACTGACTGAGCTGCCTCCAGTGCATAGCAACGCTCTCGCAATACCTGCACACAAGTGAATCAAGGAGGTTGTTGATCTATCATTATCTTGTTTCTTGGCCATTTTTGTTTATTTTTCATTTTTGATCACACAGGCATCTGTCTATGCTAAAGCTTACAGCTTTCTGATCGCAAGTGTGCTGATGTATGCTGCGGTGCACCTCTCATGTTGAGGTGTACTTCTCATGCCATTGTGTGAACTTCTTGATGCAATGCATAAATCAAGCTCAGGCTGTTGTTACACACAAATCAAATCAAAGATGCGTCATTGAGCCCATACACCTGGATGAAATTCAACTATATTTCCAAGCGATATACCTGAATTAAAGCACCACGACATCTCAACATATCATTTTGCAGGACTGTCTCAGTCCTACCCATTGTGACTTACATGCCTCACCTGCAACTTATCCTGCAGCAATTCCACCTGCATTCCAGACTGTGCCAACAAGCCCTCCTTTTCCCCCATAACCACTCGCAAGTGCGACACCTCAAACGCCTTCTGCCTCAAGTCAGCTTGTAGCTCCACTACCTGGCTCTCCAGCTTGCGCTGCAACTCCCCTTGGACTGAGCTGGTTCTGTCATGTACTGTCTGTGACCGCAGTGCACACAGTCATCGCGGAACATGTATGAAGGAAAGTTTCCTCTCACCTCTTTCAGTCTCAAATGATAAGGGCTGAAGTGGAGCTATGCTGTCCTAACAAATATTCACACTCATTTTCAATTCACACATCACTCACCTGCCTATGACATATCCAACCTTTTCTATGTCACTCACTTGTAGCTCGCTCAGAGCTATCTTGGCCCTGCTTGCTTCTTCCACCGCCTGGTCCCGGAGCTCTCGCAGCAACCTGGCCTCACGCTCATATGTCTCAGCTGTTTCTAATCGGATGCGCTCGAGATCAGAGTGTGTGGAGGCCTGAGGAAGTGCAGAGTGTGTTGAGGCCTGAGTAAGTGCAGAGTGTGTTAAAGATCTGGGATCACCTGCAACTTATAAGCGGGGAAAAACCAGCAAAGTAATACCCTCATCATTCAATAGCATTCCTTGTAGATGACACACACAAGGTTGGTAAAGCTCACAAGTTTGAAGAACCTAAAAAACCCCAAAAAGTTCCCAAAACTTTTATGTGATACAAGCAATGAATAAAGCCAAAAAAACAGCCTGCATGCAATCAGTCCCATTCTCCTCATACTAGAGGTGTTTAAATGGTATCTCCACCTGCAACTGAGCAAGCTCCTTATGCAGTCGGGCCTCATCATATCGAGCTCTCCCATTCTCAGCTTCCACCAGTTTCTCATACATCTCATTTCTCGTGCGTTGCAGCTCACTCACTTGGCTCTCACGCATTTCAAGCTCTGAATGAGTCTTGCGCTGTTGTTCAGCCATAAATTCTACCTGCGTACAAACAACAAGCTAAGATGCCAGGCATGATGAGTGTGAAGCCCCTAACAGCATGGTATGAGCAGTGAAGCATCACAAGCATATATGAAAAACTTCATGATGAGCTCTTGAGATTCAAGAGTTAACTACATCTCTTAAGAACATCAATGTCATAAATGTCATGCACATCATGGCGGACATTCAGAGGAAAGTGCCATAGTGCAACTTAGCACCATGGCATGCCTTCATAGTGCAACTTAGCACCATGGCATGCCTTCATAGTGCAACTTAACACCATGGCATGCCTTCATAGTGCAACTAAACACCATGGCATGCCTTCATAGTGCAACTTAGCACTATGGCAAGCCTTCATAGTGCAACTTAGCACTACGGCAAGCCTTCATAGTGCAACTTAACACCATAGCATGCCTTCATAGTGCAACTTAACACCATGGCATGCCTTCATAGTGCAACTTAGCACCATGGCATGCCTTCATAGTGCAACTTAGCACCTTGGCATGCCTTCATAGTGCAACTTAGCACTATGGCAAGCCTTCATAGTGCAACTTAGCACTATGGCAAGCCTTCATAGTGCAACTTAACACCATGGCATGCCTTCATAGTGCAACTTAGCACTATGGCAAGCCTTTATAGTGCAACTTAACACCATGGCAAGCCTTCATAGTGCAACTTAACACCATGGCAAGCCTTCATAGTGCAACTTAACACCATGGCAAGCCTTCATGCTCAACACCTGTTTGGTCAGGTAAGCCTTATCCATGTGTAGCATCTCCACGCTGTGATCCCTTTGCCTGTGAAGTTTCTCTTCCTCTCTGAATTGAGATTCCATCCTCTTGAACGTGGCTTCCACCACCAATAACCGCGATACCTCTTGCTCCAGTCGCTCAGCTTTGAGACGCAGCTCGTCATACATTTGGCCTTTGGCACTATTAAGCTCAGCCCTGATGAGCGCCTGTGAAGGACACACCACGTTAAAGCGGAAACAGAATAAGCGCAAGCATTGTGTATATAAATCTATTCATATTCAGATCATATTGTATCATAACCATATTGCAACAGCTGCTGATCTTGAGTTAGTTAATGTTAGTTAGTTAATGGTGTTCTTTGTGGTACACATAATTGATGGCTACTAACAAACAAGGAAACACTAAAAATAGAATCACAGAAATATAAGTCCACTTTCATGCTAGCCTTTCAATGGCAGAGGGTGAGGCAAGAACATCTTCATGTCAGAGCGTCGAGGACCGCACCTGCTCTAACTCAGAGGACAGCCTTGAAACACGGGCTTGAAGGGCCTCAGAGGAAGTCACAGCCTCTCTCTCCCTCTCCACCAGGGCAGCACTTGCTCGAGCTGCTTCAATTTTTAAAATTCCAACTTCTTCCTCAAGCCTGGAAGCAGAGTCTTTGGAGTCAGCAAGTGCCAGCCTCAGTTGCTCTGCCTCTCGAGACAAATCACGCGTCTGTTTATACATTGCAACCTAAGAAGGGATGTGAGAAGGGGATTGGACAACAAATACACATCTCTGGACAATGGGCTGCAGCCCTGGAAGGAGAAAATGAAGTCAGGAATGTCAGGGAAACAGTTCAGTTAAGTCTGATCATTTTTATCATGTTGACATTACAACTAATTCTGGCTCCTGACGAACCTTGATCTGATCTAAGACGTGCAGCCCCTCTTGTGGCATATTCAGAAGCTCTTGATACTGTGTTTCAGAGATTCGTAATTCCTTTAGACGGTCCTTGTAGTCCTCTATACGTGTTGCCATAAGGGGAGCCCTGGACTCCACTTCTCTCTGACGCTGTTCAATTTCACTCAAAACTGATCGCAGCTGTGATCTAAGTTCAGAAGCTTGGCGTTCAGACTGTTGCATGAGTTCTTTATTCTGCAGCTTTAAGGTCCTGTTTTCGTTGAGTAGCTGCACAGAAGTTTTCTCCAATTGCATGAAACGATGGGTGTTCATGAGAGACTGCCTTGGAGAGGCTTGGTCTGTGTCTTCGGTAACATCAGAGGACTGAGTTGCAGAATCATCAATATCAAGAAGTTCATCCCGATTTTGTGCTATGGAATTTTCATCTAGCTGCAGGCTGTCGCCTGGGTCCAAATCTGCCAAGAGTCGAACAAGCTTTGACCGAGCTCTTGCAGACATTATGATGATATTGGATCACTCTGAGCAAATATAATAATATCCATTAATATATTATAATATAATAATATCAATTATCATATTCGCTGTGTGGATTTCAAAATGTCTAAGAAAAGTTGCTCATCAGTCAGTAACTTCAACTCTGCACTGTAGGAGTACCAGTAAAGTGACGAGTGAGTACAGCTTAATAATGTTCCTATTTTTTTTTGAGAAAAAGTATGGGAAGTTCTTTTGGAAAGTATGGACAAAGAAGCCTTACGAGATCAATTCCTTCCTCTAATAGCACTGACATTCTGATTAAATTACGTAGAGTGTATACAAAGTACTTTTATATTTGCTGCTGAAACTTTGTTATAGATCGATTTCACTCTCAATTGAGGCAATATGGACTACTTTATGGGTATCAAGGGAAAAGACTTTGTTATGGTCTGTAGTGATACATCCGCTGCTCATTCAATTATCACAATCAAGCACGACGAGGACAAGATCGTCCCTATTGACGATCACAAGGTTTTCTGTATTTCTGGAGAAGCTGGCGATCGTGTAAATTTTACCGAATACATCATAGCCAATGTGAAATTGAACGCTCTTAGGAATGGAACACGCCTTAGCACGAAATCTGTAGCCCATTACACCAGGGGTGAATTGGCAACAGCGTTGAGAAAAGTGAGGCCCCATTCATCTTGAACAATCCTTGATAATCATTGTTACCTGCATAGACTTGTTCCTGTCCCTCTTGCCTTGTCCTAGCTGTCTCCATGCTCCTTGTGTGCTCTACCTGTAATGCCGCACAGTCCCCATACCAATGCAACCTTTTACTAGCGGGCTATGATGAGAAGACAGGCCCTTCACTATACTGGATGGACTACCTAGCCACTCTGAACAAGATTAATACTGGAGGCACTGGCTATGGTGAGTCGTAAGACAGGAATAGTGAGTGGCTTCACAAAACTTGAAAAAACGTGATGTAAAAAGGCACACATGTGGAGTACTGACCAACCAAGTGTAACTTGACGTCGTATGTGGTTGCTGTGTAGGGGCGCTGTTCGTCTTGTCCATGTTTGACAAAATGTGGCATCCTGATGTGACGGAGGCAGAAGCATTAGATATGATGTTGCAAGGGATTGAGGAAGTGAAGCGACGCTTGGTTGTTGCACCAGCACATTATATCATCAAAGTTATCGATAAATCTGGAATCAAGACAGTCCATACCGTATGAGTGTACCTCCTCACTTTTTTCGCCTTCAACAGCATGAAGGACATGCCTCAGCCAAGCATTTTAGGTGCTGCAAGCAGCAATGGTTCTTCTTCAGAAATTATAATTCCTGGGCATTGACTATTAAGATGATCTTTGGCTGTAGGTTACATAGTTTCAGACGTTCACATACTATTTTTTCTCTTACCTAGTTGACTGCTGACATGTAAATTTTCAAATTCCCTGTGGATAGAGTCTGTTTCAGAGACTCAACTCAAATTGTAGGACAGTACAGGACTCTAAAATAGAACGTAGAAATAAAGAGTATACTGCAACATGAGTGCTTGAACTGTATATGTTGGCAAATGTCACATTAGTTTGCCTCAGGCACAGGCGCTGCTACCTTGAGCTTCTTGCTGGCACTAACATGCTCAACAGACGCTGCGTCATCTTTCTGCAACTCGGAAGGTCCCTGACTTGTGCTGACAATACACTGGGCTTCATGTACAACATCTCCCTTTACGGTGGTACTGGATTTAAGGTCCTTCTCTGCATTATAAATTTTGGTGATGGATGGCAAACCACCTCTCCCGACATTGCCTCCAAACCCTAAGCTGGTGCTCCCACCAATACCTCCCATGATTGCTTCTAATCGGCTTCTTTTGGAGCTGGCAGCAGCAGCTGTTTCAGCCTTCTTAGGACTCTGTGCATCTGCTGCCATAATTGAATGACTGGGAGCTTGGCTTTCTTGTCCAGTCGCAGTCAATGTTATCCGGGCTCTGCCTCGGCCAACAACACCTAGGTCCTAAAGGTTGTGGCAACATAGAGACTTTGAGTCCACACAGTTGACAGTATTGAACTGTCCCCATCATGTCACAATGTACCGTACACTCATCATGTCACAATGTACCGTACACTCATCATGTCACAATGTACCGTACACTTGCCTGTACTACATTCTCTGTAGAGCTCAGGATCTATTGACCCAACCTATCCTTTGAAACCTATTGCAGTTTGATATGTCTGACATTGAGAACACATCCACCTCAAAACTAGTTCCCTCTCCTCCCCATGTATGTGTGATCCTACCATGACAGGTGCATGTGGGTTGGAGCGAACAGCTGCAAATGAGGCACCAGATGTACTTTTTTGAAGTGCTTGTCTTGCAGTTTCCACATCCCCTCCAGATCCTCTGGCAGCAGCAGCCACAGCTTGAGCAGCAGCTTCTGCAGTTGCTTGATTCATGGGAGCACCAGCACCAACCAGGCTGTGGAAATAATGTGGCAACAGGTGTGAATCAGAGAAGTCACAAGAATGTGCAATAACAAAGTCATTCTGTTTATCAGCAAGGGGTGGCACACCTAGGCATTATGCATGAAAAGTGTTGCAGTCAAGACCATGAGTACAGTGTTGACTTCGCAAACACAACACGAGGGGTGCTGCAGTCACCTCTTGAACATCGCGCCGATTTGCATTTTCATCTTCTTGGCCTCCCCTATCGTGATTTTAAGGTCTTCAATCTGGGGAGATAGGCAAGGACAAGTTCCCATTCAGGAAGTCAAATCCTGCTTAGTCCTGGTACAGTTTAGGATGTTGCTATTTACTATGCACACTTCATTGAAGATGAAAGCTCTTAGGACACGCTCTCCAAGTCTAGTTGACAGAATGCAGAGGCTGGCAACTAGATTTTTTCTTCCTCACCTTGTCCGTGACTGGCTGCATGCATGTGTCAAGATCTTTCATTTTGGCCTCCCCCTCCTCCAGCACTTCCGCTGCCTGCAGCAAAACACATTTTTTTCTCTTCAAAGTTAAACCATAAAAGACATATGTCAACCATAACATAACATCAACAGGGATCAACACGATGCTGGATGAGTTAAGCTCAGCTCTAAGTACCTTTGCATCCCCAGCCTTAATCAGTTCATCCAGAGGCTCGAGAGTTTTTTCAATGTCATTACGGACTTGCATCATCAAGCTCAAGGCTTTCTCAGCATGTGGCAGCGCCATTTCAGCCTGATGATCCATTTGCAAGCCACATGCTGCCTTGAAATGCAGCTCTGCCTCACTGTGGTATGGAATTTGTATGATCAATTATGGCTTCATTCATACAACGCATTCATTTAAATACAAATGGAGCATGTGGATATTCTCCGAGTTAACGCTCACAACAGATAGAAACAAGGTCCAGGTGGCTTAATACAAATTCAAATTTAACTTGCTTTCTCAGGTCAGGTGGCTGCATCATTGCAGCATATTCCAAAGCAGCCTTCACTTCTTTGTATGCTCCACTGAAATCTCCGTTTTCACCCATGATATCGCAAAGGGTGGAGTGCACGTCAGAGAGACAAAGCAAATGCTTTGATTTCCCATCCTGCAGATAAAATGTGCAAAGAAGATCCTTATTTCAATAGGCAGCAAAACCTTTGATTCAGGCAGTTAGCAGAGTGGTGAGAGGTAGGGTGTTTTACAGCATGTCTGCAAGCTGGCAGTTAACAGAGTGGTGAGAGGTAGGGTGTTTTACAGCATGTCTGCAAGCTGGCAGTTAGCAGAGTGGTGAGAGGTAGGGTGTGTTACAGCATGTCTGCAAGCTGGCAGTTAGCAGAGTGGTGAGAGGTAGGGTGTATTACAGCATGTCTGCAAGCTGGCAGTTAGCAGAGTGGTGAGAGGTAGGGTGTATTACAGCATGTCTGCAAGCTGGCAGTTAGCAGAGTGGTGAGAGGTAGGGTGTATTACAGCATGTCTGCAAGCTGGCTTCTCTAATATGACAGGAAAGGAAAGGCAATGATCAATGTCATGCCAGAGGCATGCAAAACAAGGCTGGTTTTCTCATTGATCATACACCTCCAAAAAGAGCGTCTTTGCCAGCTCCAGCATCTCCCATGCCAAAGAGAAATCTGAGCTGTCAACAGCATCTGCATCCACTGGAGTATCGTTGTTTTCTTCTGCAATCTCAGCCTTTGGGGTAATTTGAGGGTCACTGGGGTCTTCTTGCCGCCCCTCCGCCCCTCCTGCCTCCTTCTCTCCATCATGTCCCTCAGACTCCTCTTGGCCTGCTGTACCATTGCAATGCACAGCTGTGTTTAAATGTTGGTCGAGGGAAGAATCGGGTGGGAACAAACAAATTTTGCAGAAGCAACAGTAATGTACACTGTTTTGTGGTTGTCATTAAATAAAATTTTTCTCCTAGACTTGCACTTGCATGACGAAACGCAAGCTTCTCTGAACTCAAACAACACAGATATCACATCACATATCCAGGTACTCACCATCTTCATCCTGATCCGTTCCAATAGGTTGGTCACACTCCTGAGGCTGCCCTGCAACTGTCTCAGGGGGAATATCCTGTCCAAAAGCATCCACTCCTGACCTTGCAATCTCCACCTGAGATTCAAAATAACAAACAATTGCAAAAAGCAAATTGTAAAAGCACAAAAAACAATTTAGGTTCCTAACGAGTCTTGCTCACAAGGACCATGCCGTAAGCAAGATACACTGGCGCAACCTTGACATCAATACCAAGACCCAAGTCGACATAAATCTTCAGAGATTGTTGTAATAACCCAACAGCTGTATCAGGGTCAGAAAATATCGCTTTTTTCCCCTTTGTAAATAATGAATACGCCTCATTGCATTGATCAGATGATTCTACATTCGACATTACGGCTTTTGTAATTCAATTCAGAAGACAATGTAGCTATGTTTTGATAGATGAAGCCTTTAACCAGATAATTCAAAGTTATTGAGTGGAAATCTCAACTTAATGTTTCAGATTTTTTGAGTTGCTACTTACGACAACGATGGTTAGGGTACGAAGTCAACATTTGATTTTAACCGCCCTCCTGATAGGATATTAAGAAAACGCATCTAATGCCCGAAGACCTAAAGAGGACCTAAAGCTTTTGCTAACAACATATCGACTAGGAGTGATCAGCACCATCTCTTTGAGTGAAACTGTCTTTACAGAAGAAAATAACTACTCAACATCCATGCCAAACACATACGATCGTGTTCTATAAAAGCTTGGCTTTAAAAAGTATTTACCATGCACCCACTGCCCATTTCGTGGGTTGCTTGAAAAGTTCATAATCCCATTTAACATCCAAGCAGAATGGCTCAGTGATAGTGATACCTGATGCGGTAGCCTTCGCCACTTGAAACTTGTTAATGCTTTGTTTATCACGGTAATAGCATACCTGAGAGAAGAGACGTCGAAGGGTACATTTTTATCATGTTGTATGATTATAACAAGGTAAGGAGTCTCTAACATATGTATAGCTGACAACATCGAATTTCTTGAAGAGCTCATACCTTGAGAGCATCATGAATAAGCGCCAAAGCATCTTCCTCACTCATATCGTCATGCTGACGCTCTCGAAACAGCGGCCTTGCCAATTGGCTAGCAAAACCTAGAAACATGGGAGAGATTCCAGTGACAAAAACATTGCAGACTTCTGTTACATCAAATCCAAAAATTTTGTATTTCTGTCGGCTCGTACGCTTCAAAGTCATAAGGCTACCTGTGGCAACATGGGAGTCCACATAGTGAGTCCCTTGCATGGCCACCATGCCCAGGAAGGGCATGCCATCAGGCTGCACACCTCCTACTACCAAAGAGTTCCACAGCGGATTGAATTTGTTGCGTCTGTTGTACATAACTCTACCCAAGTAAGCATACACCTATTAGAGAGCGAAAATAAAATGTAATTTAGTTGAGGGCTGTAACAGGAATACATAGATTAAAAATGGCATGAAACACCTTTCAACGAAAATTCCTCATGAGGAGGTATGAGGGTTTAAAGCTCGGGAACAGAATCTCTATGTAAAGTATTTGGCGTACCTCTGAGGGAGTTTGTTCGATTCCATCATCCATTCGGTAATCCTCATCTGTGAGCTCATTCAGGACAGTTTGGATGTGCTGAAAATCTGAGATCTCTCCGCCAGCACCCAAAATGGTGTGGTTATTAACCTACATTTAGTGGGCGTCTCACTTTCAAACAAGTTTTCTTCAGGTAGAAAGACAATTTGGGAGCAGGAAAACTTGCATTCTGCTGCAAACAGCTGTCAGAAGTGGACTCACCTTGACAACTCGCTGTGTTGTTTTGTAACGTTTAGTTGAACCGTAAGCTGCAAGCGTGTCTGCTGCGATCATGACACCGTCTTTATATTTGATGCCAATCACTGAGGTTCCCGTCACGTATGGGTACTTCGTGTGCTGTCTAGGTCCACCAGCGTCACCGTGTGACGATGCTTCATGTAGTTGTAAAGGATCTACCATGAAAGCGTGGCCACCACATGAAGGAGTAAGAGGTGTGGGAGCAGGAGGTCTCTCAAGAAGAGCAGAAGTGGGAACTAAGAGCTCTGGTCCCGTTACACCAGGACCAAGAGCATGGCTGTGGCTTTGAGGACGAGGGATCATAACGTGAACACTTCAAGGAGATCTCTGGGAGTACGTCTCAATGATTGATTGCTCGAGAGACCGACGATGATAAGTCAAATATGTTAATCTACAGAAAACCTAATAATGCGTGCTATTAAGCAGAATCAGACATTACATTATGTCAGGGTTTTTCCTAGTTTTGCCCTGGGATCTAAAGTCAGATCTGTTGACATACATGTTAGGATTTTCAAGAACTTTTTTAGATCACAAATCGCAACGTTCTGCAGTCTAAATCTGATTAATGTGACATTGCATGTACTCAGTAAATTCTTTTTCTGCTGGACCTAAGCACGTAGCTATGGCATATATGTCGTGAGTCTTTCTATACATATGTGTTTCCAGGTCTTTTTCTGACTTTCATTTACAGGAGTCCGAGCTCGAAACAACCTTCGTCTTCAGTGCCAACGAGAGCTTGGGAAGAATTAAGAAGAGAGGTTTGAAAGTAGACGTCTTTTTCAATACATCCTTGTTTCAGGAACGGTGCATCCTGAACAACCGCAATGATCAATACATGATCCCTCTGAGCTCTGAGGGTTTCTTTATCAGTCTGTTTCTGTTGTGTCCTGATTCTAATTTTCATGCATTCAGGCTCGTAAGCTGGAAGGAGAGCTAGATGTAAGAATATCAGCATACAACAAGCTATGTTCTGGTTTTGAGGCCAGCTACAAATTAAGGGCGGAAAACAGTGGGATGGGAGTTGAGCAGGTTGTTCTTCCTGGATATTTTTCTGTTAAAGTTAGATCTCGGTAAAAGACTTCTGTTTCCCAACATTGTTGAGATTCATGACTCATGCTTCACAACGAAGTTTTGCTATGGTTTGACTCAACCATTGAATCCTCCTGATGAAACAGTTATCTCAGACCAAAGCTGCCGAGATCGAAAGCCTTCTTCAGCGTTTAGCTGACCTGAATGATGAAATGGCATCTGCACTTGGAGGCAATGGCGACTCAAGGACTCATTTACTTGCTAGGCACCGGGATATTCTACAGGACTACACTCAGGTGCTTTAAATTGACTGCTGGGCTTGCACTTGCCAACTGCAAACATTTGCAACATTGTTGTGGTGATTTTATAGGCAGATCAACGTATGTATTGTGGCTATGTAACAGCATGAAGTGTTGGTGACATGCTGTGCTTCCTTGATTAGCACCATTCATACAATGTCCATGCACACAGGAGTTTCGCCGTCTGAGTGCCACGCTCAATGCTGCACGAGACCGTGTACAGCTCCTTGGAGGGATTGATTCTCCACATGTCAGCCTCCAGATGCAAAACAGCTCCTCTGGAGCCCTTTTGCGAGAGAGAGCATCCGTCCAGTCATCAACCAGTGCTGTAAGTGCAGCCTAGTATGCTGCTTAAGTGCAGCCTAGTATGTTGCTTAAGCAAATTGTTTATAATCTTTCCCTTCATATCTTATGGCCTGGGTTTGCCTTTGGTTTCAAATTGCTCAGGTTGATGAAATCTTGAAGCAAGCTTCCTCCGTTTCACAAAACTTGGTTGATCAAAGGCGACTCTTTGATAGCATTGGAGATAAGGTAGGGTTTGGGGTATCATGAAATGTTTTCTGATCATGTTGTGTGGGCAGCAAGTGCTTTTAGGGCAGCAAGTGTTGTTAGGGCAGCAAGTGTTATTAGGGCAGCAAGTGTTTTAGGGCACTGGACACTTCATCCCAATTGACGACACAGATGAGCAAATTTATTCAATATTTATTTCTTTGTGCCTCTTCTGCACTTTCAGGCTGTAAGCATCGAACAAATTTATGTTATGATAAATCTCTGCTTCAAATCGTTATCTGAACATTGGTCCAGGGCTTGATATGTCTAACTGTTGTAGGTGCTTTCACTGGGTGCTAGGTTCCCTGTAGTCAATGGGCTCCTTAATGCCATTCGGCGCAAAAAGAGCAAGGTAAGAGATGTGGTCAAATAAGAGGAATGCATGAGAGGATGTGAGGGGGTTTAATTATCTTCACACTGTTTTGACAGGTTCGCCAGGTACCGTTAAGACGGCGCGTTCAGTGACTACATTTCAATTCTGCAATGACGAACCCTCTACACAATTCTTGTCTTGCAGGATACTATTGTGTTGGCCTGCGTCATCGCTGGGTGCGTTATCTTCACCCTGGTTTACCTAATGTTTAAATAAATGGATTGTGTGACATGGGGACTGGAGTAGCCTGTGTCTACATCTCATGCATGAATGTTGTCTGTTTTGATGTTAAATCCTATCTGACTGTTTGGAGCACAATTACACGGCGGGAGTGTTATAACTTAATTCAGCTTTCACGGCCTTATAAAACATTTAAAACGTCTGGTACAGTATATATTTCTGTATTTGTAGGTATGCTTGAGTAATGGAATCAATATCCCTCTGTTAAAGAAAACGTGAAAATTTCAGTAGTTGGTAACAGTTTATCTTCGTATCAGAGTCACTTTCTTAGGTGGGTGTCCTTCGTGTGGAAGAGCGCCTGGTGGAGATGCGCTTGGTGTCAGACATGGTATTCATAGCTATGTCAGTTATGGCAGATGGCATATGAGCATCCTCTCCCTGCACCTCTGTTTCGAACTTGTGATAGAGCTGGTCTGAAACGTTCCTCTCATCATCGTCAAGCTGCGAGAGACATAGACACAATTGTCAAAAAAAGGCGTGCAACACTGCTGTTTTCCTTCTGCAAACATGAATGCCTTTATCTAAGGAGTTGACCCTCACCAGCCTTCTGCCACCAGCCCTCTTCAAGGCGCTACGTGTGGCACTGGCCACAACCTTCTGCGCACTGTTTATAAGCTGAGCTGTTGCTGTAGTCAGAGGAGATTTACTAACGGCCCTGCGACCCTTCCTTCCACTGCGTAGCCCTACTTCCTCACCGCCGACAAATGCAATATCCTCTGCAATATATCCCAGCATGTCCTCAGCAACTTCATTGTTCACTTTGTTCTCTGTATCCTCAACAAGCACTGGCTTCTTCTTCTTGGTAGATGTACCTCCTACCAAACGAGGAGTCGAGTCTGGTAGCTGGGGGACATCATTTTGTACTGCCTCAGAGAGCTGAGGGACAGGACTTGAAGCACGGGATCTAGATCTGGTAGCCTTTGAGCCTGAAGCAGAAAACAGAGCCTGATTCGAACATTATTGCCTGCTGAACTCAAAAGTGATTGTAATCATTCCAATTTCCTTGCAAAGAGTGTCAGGACTTTCCTAGAAAGGAAATAATATACACACTTGTGTGCATTTGCACCTGTGAACAGTACAGAAGCGAGGGGTGTTGGGAGGCAGAGAGCTGCCGCTTTGGCCATTGATATAGGAGGCATAGGGAAAGCAAAGAAGCTGTCTGCTCCCCCAAGCTCTATTTCCTCCATACTGTCTAGCTCGGGGTCATAGTGTTCTGGTAGAAATCCCTCTCTCAATGGAGTCTGGAGCATAACAACATTGGGATCATCCATGATGGGAGTTAGAAACAGAGACTCTCATAATATAATAAGAAACTGATACTCAAAGAAGGACATGAGAACACTGAGGCCATACAGTGATAGATATTTGGGTGGGAGTGCAAATCAGCTTGCCTGTAAAGGAGTTTGAACATCAGAAGATGGGGAACGATCAAAAAGATGCATAGCACAACCTCTGACTTGCAACCCATCTAAGCAGGAGCGTCTTTGCTGCCATATCAACAGGGCAGCTGGCAAAAATATGGCAGTCAAGAAGAGCGCACACATGATCAGGGACGTGCGGTTGTCAAACAGAGAAGACATCTTTGAGATCAAACTCTGGTAAAGGTAAATGCTGTCAGCAGCTGACTGGACTGCTTGTACAAGCAGCTCCTCTTCAGATGAGAGGACACTCTCTCCCACTTGAGGAGTGACTAAGTTAAAGTCCAATCGTTGAGTCGCATTGTTAGTCCCTTCCATTGTAGGCACATCCATTTGATGCTCAGGATAAACAGGCATTGACTGAGTCCCTAGACAGCTGGAATCATTTGCCCTGTTTGTATCTTTATCTTCTTTAGGCCCAATGCTATTAATTTGAGGGCAGGCAAGTGACAGGTTGAAATCTTGGGTAGGGTCAGACATGAAGGACACTGCAACATTTTCTGAGAGCCCAGAAGGCGTGGGGGGATTAGAGGGTAGCAAGATTACAGGATCAGGAGTTGACCATTGAGACCAATTTTCAGGACCAGCTGAAGAAGTTGTTACATCCTCCTGTCTACAATACAAATATTCGTACTCGGCAATGTCTCCAATCGTACAGGAAGGCGGTGACGGGAAAGTCGACAAGTGAAGGCAGGTCGGCTGTGCCAACAGAGTAATAGTGTCTGACGATCCGAGGTCATTAAGCTGATAAAATCTGCAGACATGTGACGTTAGGCCGAACGTGGTCAACATCACATAAAAGTAGTTTTTGCTTGCCTTATGAAAGCCAAGATTTCAAAGGCTACAACTGCAATTGTCAACATTGGCCTCGATGCTTTGTACAGTGCCATCATTTTGAACATGCTGGCTGTTATGAGATCGACCAGTTCAAAATCGACGTAGTGGCAGATCTAGCCCCTTAGGATCTAGATTGTATCGGATGAGCAATACACAATCATCTATAATTTGCGCATATTCACTAAAGTTTTATAAATGTTTGCTTGAGGAAGGGTTCGATGTTTGTATCAATTGTAGTTTAGCAGCAAATTTTCTTCTCAGGGCAATCGACAATTATTTTCATATTGTAATAAACTAAGTTTAGATTTTGATGTGCCTTCCACAGTCCCTCTCATAAGGTCAGGACGACGCAGGACAAATTGTTTTTTACTTTTCATCTCTCAAATGATTTGAGAGTCTTTTCTCTTAACAAGGTACATTTCATATCTAGAAAAAGCTGATCAATTTGCAAAGCTAGATTATAGCTATTTTTGATATTGTTCAAAGATCAGACATGGACGTGTCACATTCGCCCGAGACAGATTACAAAATGTACACAATTTGATATGTTGAAGCATGTGAACTAGATGTCAACAAAATCCAAGATCAACCAAAGACATACGGGGCGATGGATCATATCCACATTTAAGGAACATCAGGCAATTCGGATAAAGAGTGTAGCTGAAGATCTATACCTTCCCCAGACGTTGTTTTTGATAGCTGGCCAAAATTTCTTTAGGAGTTCTCCATTCATTTTTGTTTGCTGGACTGTTGCCAAGGGTACCACCTCTAAGACTGAAGGTCCCACCGCCTTTGCGATTTCGGTCCTCAATACTACTATGCATGCTCCTTTGCTTCTTCTCTTTCTTCTTGTCCTGAAAAACGAAAATGAGGTCTTAAGTAAATGATTTAAATGCTTTCAAATGAAATACCTATTATAGGCTCATGAGGATATGTCAGAAGGAACCTTTCCATTCACCTCCATCAAGATCCAGGCGTAAAACAGCAATACGCCAATGTGTAAAATAACTAATATAACAATCAATCCTTCCCATTGATGCCACGGGTCATGATGAGGGATATGGTGATGCCCACTTAATCCCTCAGGGAGGACGACCTTGCGCTTGGTAGGGAGAGACGAAACATTTTTTAGAGTTGGAGGCATCATCACTAAATGCCCACTAGAAGTAAGAAGTATTGGTAAAATTCTTAGCGACTCTCGGCTTTAAACTAATCTTGCTTCTCAACGGAACCCTTGGAGCTTCCACGCAAAGATTCCGTGGCCCAAAGTAAGATCCAAACAATAAGAGCTCCAACGTGTAAAATGACGAGTGCAGCTACCACAGTTCCCCAACCTCCAAGAACGTCGTGATGATTAAGGCCCGAGACGCGAGCAGCATGAATCACTGAAGACATCAAGATTACAAACGCTAAACGATTGAAAAATCCACGATTTTCCCTTAGGGCATGCCACAGAATGAGGCTTAGGTCGTTACTGGAAGTTGTGAATTTCAAATTCCAGGATACAAGTACCGAATTGACAAGTTAGTTGCGCATTTTTTGTTTAAAAAAATTTGATGCGTAGGCTTAGATAGCAGTGTAGCCCAAGAACCAAGTCCTTGGATGCAAAAAGCTGACAGGCATGAGCAGATAGAGGAGTTGCTATGCTTCCTCCACATTGATTCTACTTCATCTGATATATCTTGTGCAATGAAGTCATCCATTCAGGTCAGTTTTTTATTGTAATTACTTTCATCCTGCTTTTTGTATGATCAATTGTTGCATTTCAAATCACCGGTGCACTGTGTTCACAGTTGAGAACACTCCTCCTCAGCAAAATATGCAGCCCCAAAAACCAGAACACAGCTGCCAGCTTTAATCATGAAAAGCTTGAGGGCGCACCTGACTATGGGATGAATGCGTATCCTGGGCCAATGCTAGAATCTTGCAGTAGAACTCTGCTAGGCAGAGAGGCAGTACTTTTCAGCTCAGGCAAAATAGAGCAAGCACTCCAGATGGCTTCTAAAGGCGTAGCTGAATTGCCTCAAGACATGAATATGCAGAACCAACTGGTGAACATATGCCAGCACCTGAATCCTTGCATTTACTGAATTTATTATTGGGACGAGATTGTTTGCGTCTCATTATGAGCTTGTATTGCAACAACAGCATGCATGCCTCATAGGATGGTTTTGACTTGACATCAGCCTTCATGACGGACCCCACTATAGGATGCCTCTTAAGTCGCACTGCAGAGGTTAAGCAAGCTTTTGCCAAGGTGCACGAGCAGTGGAAGACTGTTCCAGGCCTTTCATTTAGCTTCAGTCCACTGTTTGTGTGAGGTTTAAAGAGGTAGATAGGGCTTGTTGATAAAATGCTGCTAATAAAATGCGTTGACAAGCATCGATGTGTTGCTGACGATTGCTGACAAATGCACTGAAGGAGTCAAAGGACTTGTTTAGCCATGTTCACTGCACCTCATTTTAGGCCAGGCAGTATGTGAAGCAGTGCCAGGCGGAGGTTGCCGAGAACTATCAGGTTTCTAACAGACTGCAGGAAGATCCAGATCCACGTCGTCAGAGGGATCGTACTTGTGATGTTGATGGCAGAAGGGTGAACAGCGCTGAGGTGAGTGGTGCTGCATCAGTTTAAATCTTGTGCACCTCTTAAAAGTTTAAATTAACTGGTGCATTATGTTGCTGAGTCTTGATAGTAACACAGCTGACAGCATAGTGTAAAGGATGGGTGTTCAAGGGTGCAGTCTTGTTTGCAGCCCTCGCACATCTATTAGTGATGGTCAGTTGACAATGTCATTCAGGTACAGCCAGTTCGTCCTTTGGATCTACACAACTGTCCCTCAACTTTCCAGCCACGACCTGCACTTTCACAAGTATATCCTGGTGGCAGCACTCATGATGGTACGTCCCTCTTACATGCTTGAAGTAAGCAATCACAACAGTAAGTCCTTTATGATTCAGTTGTGGGGTGACCAGAATTAAGGAGAGGTTAGAACTCATGAGGGAAGGCCAAAAACTGTTGACAGTATATAGTAAACCCTAAACCCTAAACCCTTTAGGCACAAATTGATAGTTATTCTCAACATATATTGATGCCAAAAGATGAATGGGGGCTTAACTTGGGGCTGTGGAAATCTTCATGCTTTGTGCGGGAGGCTGAAAGAAAGATTCTTGATTGTGAGAGAAATCGTCCTCAGAAGTTAAGATCTAACCTCATTAGATATAAGAACACAACACATCACTGCCTAGGTGCTGGTGGAGAGAACGCCACCTTGAATAAGGGTCCAGGAGGGACTGCTTGGACCAGCCGCAGCCATCATGCTACAGAGTCAAGTATGTCGTTGTGGGGTGCGGGTGATGCTATTGTCACCATCTCATCAGATGAAGAGGAGGGAAACAGAGGTGAGAAGGAGAGCTCAGGGGAGCCACGAAAGAGGAGAGGACTCAACAATTCAAGGAGGCCATTGCCTTATATCCAGCACAGTGGGTTCAATAGCAACCCTGTCCAAGGTTCCAAACCCTATTCTCACAACCCTTCTGTCCATCCAAAGACAAGTCAGCACAGGCAGAATGCAAGGCAGACTGTAGAACATGAGATGGAGCACCCTTTGTATGGACTCCACAACGTTGGTGGTACAGAGTCAGCTTCAGCTCTTAGTGCAGGGTGTGGATTTGTGACTGCTAGAACGCAGCTGGCAATAGACATGGCAAAGAAGGGTCAGGCATACCCATCAGGAGGTGGTGTAGGTGGAGCTGGAGGAGTGGGTTCTCGTTCATTAAAGCGTCAGGCTCCTCCAGCAGTCCCAAATGGTGGAGCAGGAGTGGCAGGTGGGGGCAATTGTGTGAGCAGGGCGTTCACACCACCCTCTTTTGTTCAGAAGGCACTGAATGGGCCACCACACCAGGGGACGGCAGGCCGCAGACCTGCAGCAGGGAGAGGAGGTGGTGGCGCAGGGGGTGGCAGCTGTGGGGAGGAGCTTAATGGGGGACAGTTCTCTGAGAGAGTTCTGGAACTTCTGTCAGGTGCGCATGTAACATCCTCATTGAGAGCAGTAGTCTCAACATCTGCTTTTGGGAGTAAGTATGGGAGTGCAATTTTAGTGAATAAGGACCAGACCTTATTTTAAACCCTTAACCATAAACCCTACACCCAAAACATGCAAATCTATTAATTTTTATTATTCATGTGACTGAGTCTCTCAGAGAGCCCTCCTAACACCTTTTTTGAGAAGCATCACTACCTCCTGCGTTACCTCCTACTCCTTCTTGGGTAGGTCCAGATGGAGAGATCCCAGAAGAGATTATGAAGCTGGATCCTAAAATAGTGGAACAGGTGAGGAGCATCCAATTGTGGTCTGCTAGTAATTTCTGTACATTCTCAAGGAGAAGTCCCCATACGGGTATGTACAGATACTAGATGGAGATACTAGGCATTCGATGGTAAGGGCGTGCATCCGCTTTCAATACCATGAATCTGTTTGTAATGTATATGTGGTGCTCTTGCAGAATTGCTGTAAAATGTAGTTCGACATGCAGATGCTGACTTGAATGGGAATCCGTGATAAGGTCTTGAGATCTTTCCTGGTTGCACAACTTTTGACAAGCACTCAATTAATTTTAGAATGATCTCTTGATGCACTTGATGCCACATTTGTGTGATGACTCGCAGGTTTCAAACGAGATCCTTGACAGCTCAGCAGGTGACATCCAGTGGGACGACATCGCTGGACAGGATGCAGCTAAGAGGCTTGTTCAAGAGATTGTTGTGTGGCCCATGTTGAACCCACAGCTATTTACGGTGAGGCCATTGCATCTCAGTCATATTTGTCCACCCCAACATCACCAGGCGATTTCATCTCAGTCATATTTGTCTACAAATTATTGGTGCTGCCGCCAGACTCGCTTCATGATTATGCTTGATTACAACTCTAAGATGTCCCCTTAACCCTATACCTGTACATACCTCTTGGGTGAGTTCCCAGTAGAGTGCCTACTCACAGTGACTATCACACAATGAAACGGTAAGACAGGATGGACTCCATGTTCTCTTGAATAAAACTCCTGCTGTGTTTTGAATTATGACGCACAGGGTGCTCGTGCTCCTCCTCGGGGCCTCCTCCTGTTCGGCCCCCCTGGAACGGGGAAGACTCTGATCGGGAAAGCTATAGCGAGCAACATCAAGGTGACAGAAGAGCATAAAGCACCAGCACCAATAGAGTCAAATTGAGTTAAATGTGCAATGCAGCATGAGCATGATACTCAGTGCTTGACATGAGTGCCTTGAGTCTTGACAACAGTAGTGTATATACTCTCGGTCATTGCCCCAAGCACCAACAGTACAACTTCGAATTGCGGTCCATATCAATACTCTACGTTTCTGACATCCAGCTATTTAGGTTTCAATGCAAAAACCCTGTGACATCATAAGGGTACAATGGGTAAAGCCTATGACATTTTGTTGTTAAGATTACGAGCCTGAATTCTGTGATATCCGGCCTCTGTTATACCTGACAGGCAAGCTTCTCTCATGCAGCGATGGTGGATGTTGTTGCATGATTTATGTGATGTTGAACAATGTGGTTTTGAGCTTTCATGTTACTTGCTCCCAAAATGGATGCCTACTGTGTCATTAGCCTCATGCAGGCAACCTTCTTTTCCATAAGCAGTAGCAGCCTCACCTCTAAATGGATTGGGGAAGGGGAAAAGATGGTGAGATGAAATATGACTTAGCCTAATAGTCTGTGTGATAGACTAGCCAGCGATGCTGCCCTAGTAAGCCATTTATGTTCTGTCCTTTAGCATGAGGCCATGAGCTGTGTGACTCCACGGTACTCTCTACACTCACATGTCCTGCACAGGTTAAAGCGTTGTTCACCATTGCTCGTTGTCTTCAACCAAGCGTGATCTTCATTGATGAGATTGATTCAATACTGTCAGCCAGGAAAGCGGAGGTGACATTAAAACTTGGTGCAGATCTAAAGATCTATTTGTTTGGTTAGTCGATACAGTGTTGCCATGGTCATTGCTCACGCAAATATTCTAGAGTTCTTGTGAAGGAGCTGTCCATACTCTCTGGCTTGGTTTAGGGTTTATGATTTAGGGTTTAGGCTAATGGTTTGGTTAGCGAGGAGTGGAGAAATCCTTTACCTGCATCCATTATCTTTCATCACTCTGAGGAGAGCGCCAATCCTTGATCCTTTCCTTCATCACTCCAGGGAGAACATGAGTCGAGCAGGAGGTTGAAGACTGAGATGTTAGTTCAGATGGAGGGATGTGATCCCAAGAGCAGTGGTTGCAGAGTGCTCCTGATAGGTGCAACTAATAGACCTGAGGTGAGACTTTTCCAAAAATCCGCTCTCTTCTCTGTTCAAGCAGACAGCCAGTCTCTTAGGAATGGAACCCTTCCTTCAAGCCAAAGTGTGTATGGCCCTCTGCACACATTCAATCTATCATTTGCCTGTACTGTTAAGAAGTGCCTATGCAGGATTGTGGTTGAGTTAAGAAGTGCCTATGCAGGATTGTGGTTGAGATAAGAAGTGCCTATGCATCTAAAACTTCACCTTGAACCCTATGCAGGAGCTGGATGACGCAGCTAGGAGGCGACTACCCAAACAACTGTACATCCCGTTGCCGTGTCCATTAGCAAGAGAGCAGATGGTAAGTGTATCCCCAGCACCACATAAGAGCTGTGTACAAGTGCTGTCATCCTGCAACAACACTACACGACCTGCACACAGCACCGACTGTGATCGCAACAACACTACGACCTGCACACAGCACTGACTGTGATTGCCTTCTCTGCATTGTTCTTTTCCCTCTTCCTAAGTAGGTGCTTAGGATGCTGCGTGGTGTAGGGCATTGTTTGAGTGCTGCTGAGGTGTCCAAGGTGGTGGCTAAGACGGAAGGGTATTCAGGGAGTGATATGAGGAACTTTGTGCAAGAGGCGTGTCAGGGACCTGTGAGGGATGCACTAAGGAGTGGACGAGATGTGGGGGGGATGCAAGAGCAGGACTTGAGGCCTGTGAATCTGAAGGACTTTCAGGTTTGGATGTCCTGTGTGCACAATATATGACTGCGTGCTTACGTTCATACTGATTCCATTGTTTTCCCATGGACAAACTCTGAACTATGTGCCGCAATCGTGTGGTTCTGGAACTTTAAAGAAAAAGTGTCGTGTTTCTTTCTTTGAGCAGATGGCACAGCGAGCTCAGAAGAAGTCTGTGGACGATGGGGAAGTGGTTCGGTACGAGGAGTACAATGAGAAGCATGGCGCCAAGTATGCTGATCAATGTGTATCAGGCAATGATGCCTCATGCATGGAGGACTGGTAATAGCCTTTGATTGAGGCAACGAATAGAGTGCAAATCATGGGTGCCTACATAAGCTGAAACTCATATCACATACTTCTTTAGTGAACGCACATAAGCATACGATCTGGGGAATGTTAAACATGACTATCAAATTTTTGCGTTTGACCCAATGTAGCAATTATTAACGAATTGTTTCAGAACTGGATTTCATCAAAACATTAAAATCCGCACTGACTCTCATCACTAATAATGTACGATGTATGCATCTCTTTCGCTTCCTCTAAGCCTTGGCACAATAAACGCACCAAGGAATCATGGGGGGTATCTAGGATGTTGGATAAAACAATTCTTAATGCAAAGTTCAGAAACAAGGAATATGAGATTTACACACTTCTACGATTACTTCCAAAAGGTGAATGCACTTTCCCAAGCAACTCACAACGAGACATTGGTTCAACTTTCAACTCCCTAGAAACCAATTTCAGTTTAAATAATTGACTTAACCTCAATCACTACCATCACTCATGCTGATCTGCAGCATGAAGCAATTGATCACGCTTGGCTTCACTAAGCAAGCATAATCTCAAGCCTGGTGCAGTTTGAAGCTGGAACCATCAACACCTGAGCTTCCAACTGCCTCCTGGACCAGTCGTGTGGCGATACCTTTGCTGGATACATCAGTCATTTGTTGGGTGCGCCATGCCAACTCAACAGGAAGCCCAGCCGATGTAACGGCTCTGCTACTGGCACTCTCTGTTGGACCTTGAATGGCCTCTGCTGCCTTCTGGCGTGTCCTGATCTGATGGACGCGATGCCAGTGTGTGATGTTGCAGTAACCCAAACCTAGCAGTGCCACACAGTGGTAAGAGGCGCGGCCGAATGAGGAGCGGGATGCTGCCACTAGAACCAGAATGACTGTGTGCACAACGATAGTGAGTGCCAACAAGACCTTCTCAGAACCCAATACGACAGAGGAGACACGGGAGGGTCCAGATGCACCTGCCCAAGTACAAGTGCATGAGAGGATTCATACAGCAATGAAAGGTGGCAGTCATTGGAATTCAAAGAGAATTCTCTCACAGCCGTGGACTTAGACTGATACAGGGTTTAGGGTTTAGGTGTAATGGACTTAGACTGATACAGGGTGTAATGGTCTTAGACTGATACAGGATGTAATGGATTTTAGAATGATACAGGGTGTAATGGAATGCAAGTCTCTTGATTGTGGCTGATTTAATCATGAAGACATTGAAGACCGTCATCTTACCTGCCAGGTTCAGGAGCTAGCAGACACTGTA
Source organism: Chlamydomonas eustigma (assembly GCA_002335675.1). Classification (NCBI taxonomy): domain Eukaryota; kingdom Viridiplantae; phylum Chlorophyta; class Chlorophyceae; order Chlamydomonadales; family Chlamydomonadaceae; genus Chlamydomonas; species Chlamydomonas eustigma. The sequence goes on along the minus strand of BEGY01000080.1, from coordinate 36,295 downwards.
GACCGTCATCTTACCTGCCAGGTTCAGGAGCTTGCCCGCCAGGAAAGGGACGTTGGACAGTTCCCCCACCAGGGTTGCAGACAACAGTGACAGACTGACACCTCTATGAGGAATCAAATAGGCATTGTTGAGATTTCATGAGCTGTTGATAGACATTCAAATGCCCACACCCCTATTTGATGACCTCAGGATTTCATGTTGGAAGGCGCGATTTCTACTTACTTTATAAAATGTCAAAATGAATAAAGTGTTGTGCAAGCATGTATTTTTTTCACCGTATGTGAGAAAAGCTTTCATGACTACCAATGCATCAATAATCATCACCTATTACCTGTATGCCCCTACTACAAAGAGCAGGAGGAGGAGGGTGTAGTGTGCGATGGGTTTGTAGCTGCTGCTGTACAAACGGTACCGTACCGCCACCCACAGGTGGAAGGCGAAGAATCCAGCAGATGCACAAGCCAGGGCACAAGAAACGGAGTACAAGGAACTGGGCGAGAAGGGAGGTGCCTGGTAGGTGCATGAATGGGCAATAATAAGGATGGGCTTGAGATGGTATGCAGCAACATGCGGAGAGATGCGTGGTGTCTCTCTCAATGTTCCACCTGATCCACCTGTGATCCACCTGATCCTTTCAAGATGCTGTCCCACTCTCATCATAAATTGCAACATTAATACAAACACCTTTGCTAGCCTCCCCTGATCTTGTACCTTTGCTAGCCGCCCCTGATCTTGTACCTTTGTCAGGGCTCACCTGTCTACCAGGTAGCAGGGCTCCAGGTGCAGACAGTACATGCATGAGGCTGCATGTTGACACCGCAGAGGAGAAGACGAGATGAGCCAAATCAGCACACCACCAGGCTTGCTTCTCAGGGCTCAAAGTCCTGAGACCCAGGTAAGAAGAAGAGTCATGAGAGGACAGGAGATATGACAATCTGTGAGCTCACTTATTTGGAGCTAAGACTTGTGAGAACTCAGAACCTGCGCTCAATCATTCAAGTGCTAAGTGAAGAGCAAACTGGACTTGAAGGCAAACCTGTAAAATGGAAGCAGCCTGTTAGAGAGCCTATTCAGGGAGAAGTGTGCTGCCCCACACACGCATGAGACCACAGGCAAGAGCCACATGAAAGGATGACCCTTCACCAACAGCCCAGCCAGGAAGAAGTAAACAGCCAAGAGGACCTACAAGAAAAAACAATGAGGCGTGAGAGCCACACTTTGTTGACCACCTACAGCTACCACACAGCTACCCGTCATCTGAGAGCGCAGACCTCTTACATTTCAGCTGCTTCCCACCTTCCCATCATCTCACCTGTGTGATGGGGTCTGAAGGGACCTCATTGCGAACTTCTGACAAGAATGCAGCAGCACCTGTGTTACCCCGGTGACCACCTCCGAGGGCTTCCCTGCCCTCCTCCATTTCCTTCTTCACCCACACCAGATGAAAGTTATGAATGTACCGATAATCAAATCCTGCCTCGCAATAAACAAAGTAGAACCTGTAAGGGAGAGGTAGGCCATTTGTAAGGCATGATTAAAAACAGCTCATCTTTTTTTAAAAGCAGCATATTAAAAACAAGAGAGGAGGGCTCTGGAAAATTTGTGAGGAAGAACACTGCTGTTGTCTGCATGGTTGTGACAGAAATAGGTGGTCGGCATTGGTGAGTTATAAGTCATGAAGAAGAGTTGTGAACATTAATGGACATTAAGGATAAAGAGCTGGTCCTACCTGAATTTCCTCCAGAATCGATCGCTGTACCCCAATGCTAGTATTTCATCTCTGCGTTTCTCCCAAGCCTCTCTCCAAGCCCTCAATGTGATTGCATAGTGAGGGCCAATGTCTGTGACACCCTGCAGAAGTGTGGAACATATGACATTGTTAGAGGACCTTACAATGCATGACCCTTGCGCTCCAATGATGTCTCTCCCATGAGTTTTAAATGTGTGTCCAAAGATTTGGGTTCCTGATGTTGCTGATCGCTTGCAGTGCATGTGCATACCAGGCTCAGTGCCCTGATCGCTTGCAGTGCATGTGCATTAAGGCACACCAGGCTCAGTGACCTGATCGCTTGCAGTGCATGTGCATTAAGGCACACTAGGCTTAACCCACTGATCTCACCTTCAGATCCAGGCCAGTGCCCCTGCTTGCTTCCACCATGGCACCCACACTGGGCAAGTGTCCACCGGGGAAAATATGCTCCCGGATGAAGTCACTGCAGCGGCTGTAGGCCTCATACCTAGAAGAGGGAGACAGAGGACAAATACATTCTTTTTTGAAAGGATGCTGCTTAGGGCTTGGGGTTAAGGACCTTAGTTGGACCTGTCAAATAAATGAAGTACGAGCCCCGATAATGGAGACAAGCATCTCCTGAAATACAGTTGCCCTGTGTACTGTGTATGTTTGTAATTATTCAAAGATTAAGAATGATTAGACAGAGACTGATTTAGTCACCAACAATATTTGAAAGGGCATGCATGATCTTGCAGTGAAGTAAGAGCTCAGAAGTAAAGCTGTCCTCAATAGGCTTTACTGCATTGCAAAATATACTTCCGAAAAAGACTTCTATGAGCCTTACCCACCTCTCATCGGGGACTGATATTGCCTGAATGACAGCCTTTCCTCCAGGCTTGAGCATGTTTCCAATGACTGAGAAGTATGGTGGCAGATGCTCATGGCCCACGGCTTCTATCATCTCAATGCTGACCACCTTATCGTATGTTCCGGCACCTGAACAAAAGTGTATTTACAAGAAGGATGAGAGCTCTTCACATGACTCACATACCTGCACAGAAGTGCAGAATATGACATACCTGAGCTATTAAATGGCAAGATGCACAAACCTGGACAGTCTCTGTAATCACAGAAGAGTAATGTGACTTTGTTCTCTAGCCCTGCAGCTTTCACTCTGGCGGTGGCCTCGGACAGCTGTTCCTTGGAGATGGTGAGACCCGTGACACGGCAGCCAGTGGTCTGTTTTGGAGTGATAAGATTGAGCATGAGAGTCAGCAAAAGAAGGGTCAAGGATGAGGAAGAAAATCCTGGGGGGTCATATCACGAGTGCTCTGGGCATGAGGGAGTGTCAACATGTATAAGGCAGCTTGCATGGGGCGCAGCCCTAGCTAGCTTAACATATGTCATCCAGGTTTGGGAAACCTGATGACCAGGCTACAATCACCATGAAAGCACAGTGTGTGCCTTAACACAAATACGATTGACCTGATGATCCCACCTGTGCAGCTCGGATTGCAAAACCTCCCCAGCCGCAACCTATTTCCAAGACATGGTCTCCTTCCTTAATGTCTGCTTGCTTTATGATTGCATCCAGCTTGTTCATCTGAGCCTGAACAAACATGCAGGCAAACATTCAGGCTCAGATGAACAATCTTAGGCCTGAAATACTATTGCTTCAACTGAGGGCAAAGTTACAGAATTTAACAATTTGTTGAAGGAAGAGAGTTGAATTGTTCCTTATGGAGAAACTAGGATTTGTTTACATTGATCCTACACTGACAATATCCTCAGTCCTGGCAACTGGTTCTGAACATCTGCACGTTTGTACCTGGTACAGAGTCTCGCCCTCATTGTGTATGGCAGAGCTGTACATCATGCTTTCATCCAGAAAGAGGCGGTACATAGCATTTCCCGCATCATAGTGCTCCTCAATGTTCCTTCTGCTGCCTAAATGTATTGATGGGAGGAGATCATTTTGAGGTAAAAAAGATGGAACAACATATAGGTATACCTCAACAGAATTTTGAAGCCCTGTCAATTCTGCATGCTTGTTTTGAAACAGAATCATGTCTAATAGTTTTTAATCATACATATGCACTCTCCTTAATAACAGGACAAGCACATGCCTGACCTGCAATTGTGTTAGGACGACCGAGATGTGCAAGCCACAAAAGCTTGTCGCCAACCCAATTGAGGAAACCCATCTTTCCACGATGGACTTCTGTAGCCTCTGAAGTTATAAGAGTCATGAGTAAGATTAGTGCTTGATTTCTGGTCTGTTGGACTCAAGGATGACTCATTGATGAACATTTTTCACTATCTTTCTGACATACCCTTAATCAGAGGGCCATTGAGTCCTATTGGGAGTTTAAGGCTGGGCCATTATTGAAAGTAATGCTACTTTCACACACCTGCATTTGCCAGAATCACAGACATGAGACCACCAATGCTGTCAGTCTCAAAGTCTCTCTCCATGTAAGCCTCACCAAGTCCAGTGTCATGACGAAGAATGATCTGTTGCACAAGGACACATACGACAAACGACTCAGCATCGTAATCTTTTGTCAAATCATTCTCAAATCCAGATTCTCCTGTCAATTCTCCTCCATAGATACGAACAAGGCTCACTCTTTGCTATCTTTGCATACATTTTTTTAATGCAGGATGCTGATGAAATTTACCTTTCTGAAGAAGTCAAAGTTGAACACCCTGAGCGTGGCGCATGGTACAGGTCGACCTCTCCATTCATCTCCCTTAGCGCCAGGCACAACCACTGAGTCCTTGGACCCTAACAGCAAGAAAGGACAAAGATAACAACTTTGAAGTATGGATTCCAGTACCAAAGAAATTTCAACTTGTCTGTCCCACATCTCAAATCGCATCCTGGCGATAATCCTAGACTTCCCTCAACCCTAGAACCTGAAGTGAGGCTCCATGTTTACCATACAACAGCTCGTGTCCACTGGGCAATATCACTCTTACCATACAACAGCTCATGTCCACTGGGCAATATCACTCTTAGAAATCCAGAGGTGAATGTTGCTTTGGCGTACTGATCAAAGAGCGACATGTACAACTGCTCCATCCAGGTGCTCTTTGGAGACGTGGATCTAGAGAGAATCAGATATTGAGAAGAGGGTAAGCCACTAGCATTAAAAAGCTGCAAGGAAAAGTCTTCCCTCGAAAATAGAGAGGAGACCTGACCGACATCTTAGCAGACAGAATGTGGGAAACCATAAATCTTCATCACAGTAGGCCTTTCTATGTCACCACCCTAAGACTCCCTAGGCTCCCTAGTTCACTAGTTTTAACCTTATTGCAGCTCTCCACATGGTCTAGTTATATGTCAACCCTCACCTCACCTACATACCTGGGCTCCCAATACATCTAATTCCCCACCCTTTATCATCTTACCCCCACCCTTTCTTTATACCTGGGCTCCCTGTGTAATCTTTTCCCCCGCTCTTTCTTCATACCTGGGCTCCCAATGTCATCTAGTTTCTCACCCTTAATTAATACCTGGGCTCCTTATGTCCACTTATCCTCCACACTTTCTTCATACCTGGGCTCCCAATGTCATCTAGTTTCTCACCCTTAATTAATACCTGGGCTCCTTATGTCCACTTACCCTCCACACTTTCTTCATACCTGGGCTCCCAATGTCATCTAGTTTCTCACCCTTAATTAATACCTGGGCTCCTTATGTCCACTTATCCTCCACACTTTCTTCATACCTGGGCTCCCAGGGTATCTTTGCCCCCATGGATGTTACTGCTGCCACTGCAGACTTGATTCCGTCCTCATGGAAACCATATCCACACCAGGCACCTGCATAGAAGGTGCCTCGATGCCCCTGTAGCTCAGCCAACCGGCCCTGGGCTGAAACAGAAGAGAAGCTGCAGGGAATGTATAGAATGTCTTATGAGTTGAAGAGTTGGGAGAAAGAAGGACATTTTGTGAGCTCCATGTATATGGTATGCATGTGATGCATACTACAAAAAGACCCATAGCTACAGGACAAGATAGCCTGAGCTTCATTCCGACTTTTTAAAGGAGTCAGCTCACTCACAGTGCCCTGACAATTGTCAGCGTCCATGGCATTCATGAAGTCACAGAACTAACGCGCGTGATGCATAAGTTTGCGACTGTGGACATATATGCGACTCCTCTAACCTGAATACAGGATGAGCTAGAGACAGGCGGCGAATGACTTTATCTGCTGCTGGAGGGTGTAGTGGATTCAGGGTCACAAAGAGGTCAGATGCACCTGCAGGGAGCTCCTGCGCCGGGTTCAGTGCATATACAGATATCAGGATGGTAGCAGGTGGTTGAGAAATAGTTATTATAAGTTAGTTCACAGATTGAAGGTGTGTCATTGTAGATTGAGGCGTGCATGACATTACACTTAATTATTCTTAGGATGAGATTTGTGTGTTCTCACAACTTGCAGAATCACCTGAAGCCTGTTCACATAGTAGGATACACATACAGCTGACGTGTCTTCTGCATCAGAGCGGCCAATGAGGTTCCAGGAAGACCACGTCTTCCGATTCCGAGGCATCAAAGTAACATCTAAGGAGAAGAAAAGGAAGATTAAGAGAATTATATATATGCACATGCATGATAAATACAGTTTTTAAATAAAAGGAGCTTCTTGCACTCAAATTCTGATGTAGGAAAATTCATGCTGCAGAAAAAGTTCTAAAGCAAAAAATCCTTATTTGGCAATAAAGAGACATCATTGCCTCCCTCAAAATATTGGAGGCAACAAAGGCTTCGCAGTATCCATACCAGTGTGCAGGTACACATCGTTATCATTGTAGGGGATGGCAGAAAGGACCTCCTTCTCATCTGGGCTGATGTCCTCACCCAACAGTCTCATAGAGATATCACTGGAAGTAAATGCACAAAAAAACAAAGGGAGTGATGTCCACTCTTCGAACAATACATGCTTAAGTGACCCTGGAAACATCATCTGCAATATTTCCATTCTGCACTGCTCGCACTTGCTACAAATTCAGTACTTGACATCTTGTGACATTGCAATTTCATTTTTGTTTCTGTGATGCCCTCACCTATGAGTTGCAAGTACCACTGCATCAAATTGATCCATCTCTCCTTGTTCTGTAGTTATTATGACTTTGCCGCCCCCCTTGGCTGAGGGACGCTTAATGGAGGCCACTGGTCGTCCGGTCCTCACATCTCGTAGCTCTGTGAGCGCACAACATTTTCAAAGAATTAGAAATAATATGATTAAAGGTACTACATTGCTTCAGGAAAGAAAGCGCAACAGCATGAGAGTTGAGTCATCACAGAAACTTCATCATTCTGCAGCATTTATCTACTTTGAGGAAGTTTCTTAGTCATGGTCATGGATAGAGGCATGATATCTCTATAGACAAGTCCACAAATGCTTTCTCAGTACAAAGTTAGCATGTTACAAGATTTGAGACTGTCAGGACCAGCCAGACGCTCACCTCCATCCGCAGTGAATCTCTTTGCTCACAGAAATTGCTTTTACCTGATATTACCCTCTTCACATACTCCTGACTCCTTCCCTTCACAACTCGCCACAACGGCCTCTGGAAGATGTCCAGAAGATGATGATTTACCCAAAATCGTATCAGCATTTGAACCGGGAAATTGAGCACCTAAGAAGAAGTGAAAAAATGTGCTGAAAAGGATAAAACAGAGGCCAGCAAGAAGGGACAACAAGTAGGTTTTATTTTCATATGTGGTGTTGGAGTATCACCAATCCACACCTGAGCATTTGGTACACTCCATACTGCAGCACACATGGGGACAACGTAGTTGTAGATGAAAGAGTGGCTGAATTTCTTCTCTTTCAGGTAATCTCCAAGGGACATGTCCTTATATTGTTGCTGACTTGTTGGCTCAAGAACCTTTCAAAACAGAGAAGAGATATGCCCATTCTGATACTTTTCTCCACAAAAAGCTTCTCTTCTCAGAAAATAATTTTATCAGTAATGAGTAGCATACAGACATTGTTTAGAGCATCAGAAATTTCTGCCATAGCTTACAATAGTTTGGACATATGCACAGCACATATTACAACCTATGTACTCATTTGAAAATTGTGTTGTGCGAAAACCATGCACAAAACAAGACAATTTTGTTATGTCACCTTGGGGGCCTCTTTTCCAAAACGTGTAACCTCGTACAGCATTCTTAGGAAACTGTAAGGAGCGAAAACAAATTTCTCAGAAAAGTCAGAACTCATCTCTTTCTAAATAGGAATGCTGTGCAATGTTCATGGTTGCCTCTTATCCATATTTCATATGGATCCTGATTCCATCATTAGCGCACCTGGGATTGTACATATTCTTCCTTTGTGCAAATACAGAGTTGAGGTTATCACTACCCCATTCCAGTTGTCCATCGTCCATGGATAGGGCAAATGACATATCCTGAGTTGCAATTAATTTTAAAACTGCTGATAGGCCTCTGATTTGACAATTTTAAAAGAAAAAAAACTCAAAAATAAGTATTACAAACTTACTGAGGGCGCTGTGTCCACCCCTAACTGTTCAAAAAATCCAACCAAGTTTGGGTAAGTGGTCAAGTTATAAACCTGTACGAACGCAAGCATTCCAAGGCCGACACAGCTTAAAAGAATCGTCTAGCACGTCGTATAAAGTGTTAAAGCGACATTAGAAAGGGCGGGCGCAAAGGAAGGTCTTACTTGAAAGCCAAGGTCTACGGGGAAATCAGAAGTGGTATCGGTAAGAGTATGTCCACCGCAAGTTGTCTCTTTCTCATACAGCGTAACATTAGCCCCATTCCTGCATCATCACTCTTCCCTTCAGTATATCTAAGAATTTTATATATATCAAAAACGTAATACAAAACCTGTGTAGGAGCCAAGCGGCGCTCAACCCAGAGATGCCTGATCCAATTACAGCAACATCCTTGCTAGAATAGGAGAAATTGTTTTGAGTCATGGCAGAGATCCACCAATGTCTCAGCGATCACCTTCGTTGAGCCCTGACAAGTTCTGGACCACATGAACGCCTGGTATGAACGGTACGGCACTAATCATCGGTATGTCATCGGTATGTAATTAACGGTGAGGCAGAGTTCTTCTTTCCTCTACGTCAAGCTACGCTTCGGCGTTTTATTATTATTATTAATTATCTCTGCTTGTCACATTGTCTAAAAATTAGCATTAAACAATAAGATGGGACTTGTATGAGATTTGATATGTACGGTGGTCCTGGAGTATCTCAGGGGGCTGGAGAGAATGTTTTTAGGGATGCGGAGAAGCAATACCAATTTCACCGTGATCAAATCATCAGGCAGAGGTAATTTTCATCTTGGCATTCACATTTCCTTACCTACCTGCATTAATGTTAGCATCTGACTCCCAAACCTGTCTTTCACTGTACATCCAGAAATGGACATGCACATGGCACACGCTTAGTTACTAGGCCTTCTGACCTTAGCTCGTTAGTGGATCTAAGAGATGAGAATACATGGAGCTTTGCAGCTTCTACAGGTTCTGAGCCCACAGGCGTTGCTCGGCATGACATCATGCTATTAAATGACTTTAACAATGAAGGTCAGGGATTGCAGATATGCCAGCTGGTGATTAAGACTGCAGATTTTTCTTTTAGCTATATGTAGTTTCAAAGTGAGATATGTCTGCTTGGTTTTTGACGGAGTTCATTCGTTTCAATATGATGGTGCTGTTGCAACTGCGACTATGCTGACAATCCTTCCCCTCTTAATTCTGGTGTCACTTATCCAGAAGCACAAGAGCGTCTCCCTGCTTCAGCCTTCACTTTTCCTGCACATCCTGGTCTGGTTATCATCCCAGGTGCCATCTCCTCGACAGTTCAGTGCCAACTAATAGTTGATAGCCTCTGCGTTTATCCTGAGCCTCCCTCCAACACGAATCATACATTAAGGTTTGTGAAAGTGGAGTTTTGATTTAAGTGCTGAGTCTTAACACGGTGCTTGTAATTATGGGCTCATTTCAAACTCGCAAGCCATGAATCATTTCAACTTCTAATTGGATGCTTTTCCATGAAGGTATGGTCATCTCCCAGGTCTGTGGCATGCTGCTACACTTCCCATCCCCCCAAATCGCAAAAACCTGGGCGGTAAAGAAAGGAGGGATTCAGATGCTGAGGCATTGCGCTTGTCCTTTAAACTTACAGTGGATGGACCTCTCGGTGCCAAAATTGCTGCAAAACGTGCAATAAAGGTTGCACAAGAAGACAGCAGCTCTAAATTCAATAAATCTGTTGTTGCTGGCGGGCAGCGTGAACATGATCATGACCTTGCATATAAGCGACAGGAGCAACAGGAGCAGCAACAGCATGTTTCTGACCACCAAAGTGAGGGCATGCCTTGTCCCTCTCAAATACCTTCATCCCTGTGGGTCAGAGATGGCCCTGGTCCCAGTGCCAAGCAGATGTTGCACAAGCTCAGGTATATTCAGTACAAGCGTAGTACATGTGCAGGTGAATGCAATACATGTTGCACAAGCTCAGGTATATTCAGTACAAGCGTAGTACATGTGCAGGTGAATGCAGTACATGTTGCAAAAGCTCAGGTGATACAATACAAGTGCAGTATAATCGCAGGGCCTGAGCTGCAATTGCTGCCAAGGCTGTAATGAGGTTGAAGTAGGTAACCTCACAGTAGTTGGATCTGACTTTGGTGATGTGTGCAGGTGGTCAACCTTGGGGCCTCAATTTAACTGGTCAGCCAGAGAATATGAAGATGGATCCACCTTCAGGTCAGTCTAGGAAAGGAAACATTGAAGGACCTGTTACCTCATGCTTCCCTCTTGTGAGAGAAAGCCTGTATGTAAAACTATGATAGTGTTAGATTTCTGAAGCATTAATGTTAGGGTCCAATTCAAGTGATGCTATGCTGTACAACCTAGGTTCAGACCGGAGTCATGGCGCTTTACAGAAATCAATGTTGTCAACTTGGTGGCAGAGTTAGCTCTCAATTTACTGGTTGCTGGAAGCAGTTACGGCACCCATTGTTATATTACATCGCAGGCCTCTCCCATCCATTCTGCGAAATTTGTCTGTCAGTATTGCTGAAGCTGTGACTGAGTTGTGGGAGCTGGATGCACAGGATGAAGAGCATTTGCGCATGCCTTCATTACCTAACAGTGATAGCACTGCAGGGCTCACCTTGTCCACCTGTGAGTGCAACGAGACACACTGGACAATCAATTCAGCCTTATCCCTTGACAGTGCTCACAAGAGGAGGCAGCGAAGAAGACCAGAGCGTCCCTTTTCACCTGATGCAGCTATTGTGAATTACTATCGAGAGGTTTGAAATTCATCGTTACTGCAGGAATTTTTCTTTACTAAGCTTACATGTTGTTGCTAGCACTCATTCAGTTCTCTTAACTGTGTCAGTTTTTTGAGTTACTTGCCCTGGTGCATCTCTTAGTTCTGAAGGTCCTGTATGATAGTTCCACCATGACCTTAGGGTGATACTCTTGGAGGGCATTTGGATGATGTAGAGGCGGACATGGAGCAGCCGATTGTGAGTGTGAGCCTTGGCTGTGAGGCTGTGTTCTTGGTGGGCGGAAAAAGCAGGGATGTGAAACCTACAGCTGTGCTGGTTCGCTCTGGAGATGTGGTGGTTCTAGCTGGCCATGCAAGAAAATGCTACCATGGTAAGGTTGGGAAGATCTGAAGGTCGAAAGTGAAGTAATTCATCCTGCATTAAGTGGATCAACGAGAATGCCTTCTTTGTGAAGTGTTAGGAGATTCTGACCATGTGCTTCCCATCTCTCTACAGGTGTTCCTAGAATCTTCTGTGATCGAGCACTTCCACCTGCATTGCAGAATGAGCTGCAGGGACTGCCCTCAGTACTTGAGCATATAGCTAAGTCCAGAATCAACATAAGCATAAGAGCTGTAAAATAGTATCCTCAAATGGAAGCATGCATCTCTATGCTAATAAGATCGTGGACACTTGACGCTGTGAGCCAATTATCTGCCATTCCTCCCGTAAGGTACGGATTACGGAACAAAATCTGCATCCGAATCTCGTGCACTTAAGAGCAAATTTCCACTTACAATAACTTAATCTATTTGTTCCCTGTTGTGGAAAAGAGAAGCCTTTTAGCAGCAGCTGATAAGCCTTAACGTTCAGTGACAAAAGATGCAATCTAAATACAGTCAGGGCTATCTTTTCTCAAGGTCCAAGGTAATATTAAGTCGTTGTTTGTGGGATAGTTTACTTTCGGAGTACAGCTAGACAGCTCAATTTATCGTCTTTTGTTTCATACATTTGCTGATGATGCATGCAGCCAACTTTCTTGAGAGACGCTGATTTGAAATCTTGTCTAGTTCCTGATGCCGAAAGCAACACAACCCTTTTCACGGGTAGGTACTGAACTCTCATGTTTTCACATTCCTCAGTATTTGTACAATTGTTTGCTGATTGGACACAGGAACTAAAGTTATTGGCACAATCGGGCCAACTTGCCACGACGTGCATACTTTGGCTTCAATGCTAGAGGCTGGGATGGTATGTCGAATTAGTTCGCAGTCGTTGTGTTTTGGAATTATCAATTTATCACCCCTTTTTTTTCTAGGTTGGAGCTAGAGTTGATTTATCATGGGGACGCATGGAGTATCATCGAGAGTCGCTCGAGAATCTTCAATTAGCCATGCATAAAACTCGACGTCTCTGTTGTACTATTGTTGACACGCAAGGCAGAGAAATAACTGTACGAAGACAGGTAGTAGTGTTTTTTGCAGCATGCTGAGTGCTGACGTAGATGCAAATGGGTGTCAATGCTACACAGTAAGACAGCTGCTGGATGAGTCAGAAGTATGATCCTTATTGTGTCACCATCACTGCTTTCCATGAGGTCTTGTGCGTGCTAGCTATTCTTTTGTAGAATGGATTTTAAGGAGGCTCATCGTGCACTCTTTTTGAAATCTCATAATGCAATTATCACATCAAGGTTAAGGTGGACGAGACCGGCTGGCCAGTTCATGAGGAGGGAATTTCCATCAAAGCTGGTCAGAAGGTAGGAATTAAGAGCGGCACACTACTGGTACGACAGAAAGAGTCTGCATTGGACGAATAGTTGAATGCATTGATCTGCTGCTTCATTCTTTGGACTAGGGATGAATATTTGCACTTTCTTCCAATTATTTTTTAGCAATTGGAAACATTATCATCAATTTTTTGCAGGTTCTCCAAAGAAGCTCCTAGCATATTTTGTCATATCATACATATCAGCAACTTTCAGTCATCATGATGAGTCATCTGCAGGTGACTCTAACCACACGTAGTGATGCAGAGGCCTCAAGCAATATCTTACCTGTCAATTATGAGCATTTCAACATGATGGCAAAGCCTGGGGACACTATCTATGTGAGTGTTTGGGTGCCGAGGTAGATGACCTAAAAATGCAATCATCATATTGTTAAGGTTTAAGTCCTGCAAAATTGTTTGTAATGGAACCCTCTGATATACAAAGAGATGAAAGAGGTATCTTTCAGCTGCCAAGGATAAAGTGACAGTCCTCATACTGGTCAGCATCATGTCATCAGCCAGAACATCAAGTTGGACCTCCTTTCCATATCAATTACTGATGCATTTCATCTCAAGAGAATTGCGCTATGAATTAATGATTCTATGCTCTACAGGTTGGGAGGTACTTAGTGAGTGGGGCGGATTCAGCAAGTTTGTACCTCGAAGTTGAGCACATACAAGGTGATCATGTCGATAGTGATGTTGATGATGTTGATGATGATGAAGATGATGTTTAAGTGTAGTTCATACTGTACTCATAATTGCATAATAAGTATAGTAATGAAATATGCACATATTTAATTCTTTTTCTGTAATCCTTATGTTATTGTTCATTAAAAATGTTGTTAATGATTTTGCTACCTCTGCTCTTGAAATACCATTTCCTGTCATGTAGGCACTGAAATTGTGTGCTTTGCTCAAAATGACGCTGTGCTTGAGGGTCTTCTGACAGTGTTCCATGCTGAAAAGTCTGGAAATGACATGGAGATGCTTAATGAGCAGGTACCTAGTACATGGAGATGCTTAATGAGCAGGTACCTAGTACATGGAGATGTTTAATGAGCAGGTACCTAGTACATGGAGATGCTTAATGAGCAGGTACCTAGTACATGGAGATGCTTAATGAGCAGGTACCTAGTACATGGAGATGCTTAATGAGCAGGTACCTAGTACATGCCTTTTATCTCCTTGTCCTTTTTACTGCTGAAATCGAAACCCCAATGTTCAGCATGTCTTAAGCCATACTACGGTAGCAGTCTTAAGCCATACTACGGTAGCAGTCTTCCATCTTTTGCAAGCTTGGCTGTTTCAAAGAGTTACAAAAAGTAGTCTGAAGGATGATTCTTCCTGTTCTGGGTCGTCTGACTTTTTCATTTTCAAGATTCTTCTGGTTTGTTTACTTTTGTAGAATGATTTGCCACTCTTTAGTGAAGAGGACAAAATGGGGCTTCAATACCTTTCAAAGGAGCTTGATATTGACTTTCTGGCGTTGAGTTTTTCTCGAACAGCAGATGATATTAGAGAGGCTCGGAGGTGAGAAATGGTGAAGATCCCTCTGTCATATTCAAATAATGCATGACCTTGTATGACTTCATGTATCATTGTTTTGTTAATAATGATTGTGATCTCCTTGTTAATTTTGTCTCTCTTTGTGTAAGAGAAAACTATGATTATTGTTCTCCATGCATAGTACTAAAATGTTAATGTTGGACATCACGAGAAAAACAAGCTTTTTTTTGCTGGACTCAGGTTTCTGGACTCGATTGGCATGGCAGAGACTAAGATTTTGGCAAAGGTGCTTGCTTTCATGGTGGAAGCAGACATTTATCAAACTCATACTCTTGCTGAAGATAACATAGACCTAGCAATGTCATGTCTTGACAGCAACAGGTTCTGGAGCCAATGATAACTTCTTTATGTTATCAACTGGTTCTGGAGCCAATGATGATAATCTCATATTTCTTAAATACTTGCATGTGTTATTAGGTTGCAACTCGACAGAGTCTGATCAACTTCCAAGACATGCTAAATGAAGCTGACGGCATCATCATCAATAGAGGGTCTCTAGGTCTAGACTGTCCGCCTGAGAAGATGGCGATGATCCAAAAAACTCTCATCAAGGTACATACTATTATTGGAACAGACTATTCCTGTTGTCCACTGTATGATTCATGGAGACATTGGAAACAGCAGGCCTTGAAGTAGCGTTGTGATTGTTTAATAGTCAAGTTAGTCAAGTCAGCATTAAATTGGCTGATTCTGCCGTTAGTTGCACCAATTATGCAGTCCTTAACCAACTACCTGCGTTGCTTAGTGTCAGTTTTCTGAGGGTGTTGATGCATCATTTCAGATTAGTCAAAGTCTGCAAATTGAGTCATGTAAGTTGCAATAGTTGCAACTGTGACAATGTGTTGTAACTTATTATTATTAGTGTTATTAGCTAGCTGTCTTGTTGCTTTATTTACTCTTTGACATCCCTCTAAACTGTGTGCGTGATCAATATGACCCAGCACAAAATTTCAATAGTTACATTATTGTGTTTGATTGTCAGGTCTGTAATTTAGTTGGTAAACCTGCCATTTTGACGCGCGTCGTGGATACTATGACCAACACCCCTCGACCTACCAGGGCTGAGGCCACTGACATTGCAAATGGTGTTCTGGATGGTGTAGATGGCTTTTTGCTAGGGGCAGGTGATAATCTGATGGTGATAGTGATGGTTTCCTAGGTTTACTGAAACTAGGGGCAGGTGATGATCTGATGGTGATAGTGATGGTGTCCTAGGTTTAATGAAACTAGGGGCAGGTGATGATCTGATGGTGATAGTGATGGTGTCCTAGGTTTAATGAAACTAGGGGCAGGTGATGATCTGATGGTGATAGTGATGGTGTCCTAGGTTCAATGAAACTAGGGGCAGGTGATGATCTGATGGTGATAGTGATGGTGTCCTAGGTTAGATGAGAACAGCTGCTCTGTGATTGCAAAGATTCTGATGCCTATGTAAGAATACAGGTATATTGCTATGAAAGCATAACAAGCAAACCATCCATGATGTGTGTATTGTAACTATTTGTCAAAAGTGTTGTCATAATTTTATTAACAATTCTTGTTTTATCAATGAACAAAGAGCTAGCATTCGACTATATCAGATTCAGAGAGCTATGCACTTAACAGCTTCTGTGCTTAACTCATCTCTGCCTGCTTACCTTATTGATCAGAGACTGTCAGAGGGAAGTACCCTGTGGAGACAGTGAAGACTATTGCAACAATATGCAGGTAGCACATCAATGTCATCATCATGCTTCTTGTACATGACTAATACAGGTAGCACAATGTCATCATGCTTCTTGCTGTATATGACACTACAGGCCGCTTTCAAACTCCTTTTTGCTTAAACCTGTTTCCTGCGGCATGCTGTGGTTAGTTGCTGCAGCCTATAACAAGGAACACGTATTTTCAATTTTTTTAAAGAAATTTTCAACAATTTGTTGATGTGGACTATATCATTAAGTGCTTTCACTGTAATGCGATCGTGTCAGATATGGTTATCATATGGTGTGAATTATTTGACCATAATGTGATGATAGTTGTAGTTGAATGACTTATTGCAGATCTGCAGAAGCAGTTTTTGACCACCAGTACCACTATGAGCACTTGATGGAGATTGCCCAGGATGTTCACCTCATGGATGTGCTTGTGAGGGAACATTATGAAGGTGGCGGATTATATACGGGAGGCAGCCCCGGCAGCAGTGATACCGAGTGTAATGAGGGTGAGGGTGGTGCGTGACCTGCTGCTTAAGTTACTGAGTACTGGGTATGATGATTTTTCTCTAGCAGTATACTGCGGCATGCATTACATTACTATGTAGTAGATCGATGTGCTGCATATTAGTTAATACGCCGAAGAGCTCAGAATTAGTTGGGCAGTAATACACTTTTCTGTTGTATTATTATTACTGCTATGGGAATTAAGGCTGCTGCCCTGATATTATAACTGATATTATAACTCCTGTCATTGATTTATCATATTGCTGAGTTAATTTATTACTGCATTGTGTGCAGACGATCTATGCAAAAGCATCAATTCTGCTGCACTGTCATCCACTGGAGAATCTCTCAACAAGCATATACTGTCATATGGTCATAAATCAGCATCTGGAATGACAGGGGGACTAAGCGCTGCAGGAATCAAGCATAACTCTGCTGAAGTGCAGCCACAAAGCAAAATTGGAGCCAGCAGTAGTAGTGCGCACAGCCATGGGCATTTAAGTAGATTCAACAGAGCTGCTGCAGAGCAGCGCATTCTCTCAACGGATGAGAAGACAGACAGCAGCAACATTGGAGCTACTGTTATGAAGGTGACCTCTTCTGAATGAGGAGTATATAGTAATTTAACTCGCAGCTTGTAAGCATAAGGAAAGATTATTATTGGAGCAAGAAACATTATAGTTCTGCATGGCGCGGCTACTGATAATTATGATGGCGATTATTGACTTTCATTAGTAATGACATTGTTGCTGTGCGGTTGATTTTTACAAAGGTAGTCGTGGTGTAGGGTGGTGTGAAAGGCCATGATTAATATGAAAGCAGTGAGAGGCCATTGACAAACAAACTATGGCTGCTGAAAAAGCTTGACAAAGATCATCTCATCATCACTTCATGCATCAAGTCAAAGAAACATGTTGCTCTTACTGGTTGTGTTGTAGGAAGGTAGTATTAACTACGACGCTACTAGCGGCAGGTCTTTACTGCGCTCTGCGCGCTCTATGGCTCGTTATGGAATGGCAGGTTCTAGCATGGGACTGAAGGACCTGTCGGTGTGTTCATGTCATCACATGAGCTGTGATATAATAAAATATGTTACCACTGTCTTACTACTGCTCTCTCGTTGGCCGGCTCACTACTACATGATGATTGGGATTTGCTGTATTTGTTATTTGTTGTACAGATTCATTATTGTTCATCTTCTGACATTCTGCTCTTAAAGCCTACTAGCTTTTACAAATGATTGTTGGTGCCTTGACCATTATTTCCCCTGCATTGGCATGATCATGAAAGAACAAGCTGTTCTGTCTTGAATAATAATTCAGACGTGTTGAATTTTGGACTTGACCTAACACATCGTTATTATTGCGGCAACGCTTGTTTTGATTCTCTTGCTTGCCGACCTCTCACTAGCAGTCTCTTGGTGACAATCACCATCATATCCTCTCCAAGCCCTCCAAGCTTGAGTCCATAGCTTCAGCTGCAGTGAGGTGTGCAGACAAGATCCATGCTTCCCTCTTGATTGTCTTCACTCACTCTGGTCAAATGGCACACTTAGTGGTAAGATCCTCTATGATGTCAAGTCAGGCCGGCAGTCGTAGCAGTTAGCCATTGTCTTCTGGACTATCAGGACACATCATATGTCAATGCCAATAATGCGGTGCAACTGCTATTATATAATGACAGACAATGCTGCTCTTTATTCGTTGCTCCTGTCACGCTGTTTTTACTACTGTATAATAATCAGACATTTTTACTGCAAATTGACTTATGATACTTATGAAGTTTTGTTGTACTGACAGCAGGCAAATACTAGTTATGATTTGTAGCTCTTTCTTTCAGCTTCAATCTGTCTACCTGTAGATGACATTATTATACCGGTGTTTGATGATAATCTGCTGGTTTATTTATTATTTAGCTTCTGATTATGAATAATACATGATTATCATTCCACCTGTCTTCATGTCCATCGTAACTACAATCACATTTTGCACTGCTCGTACGACCTCAATAATCTCAACAGGCTAAGTACCGTCCTCCCATGCCCATCCTGACGCTTGTGGTTCCTCACTTATTAGTCAGTGATCATATCCGTTGGAAAGTAGCGGGAAGGTGCGAAATCATCATTACATTTTGAAGTTGTGTTGTTTATGGTGTTACGACATCTCAGGAGGGCATGCTAAAATAGTATGATGATATGTGCATCAGCATGTTAATCAGACGTTCAGATAAGCAATAAGCTGAATAGAAGACTGATGAAGGCTGATGAGGGGAGCGTGCATAAGATATTAAAGATAATCTGTATGTACTTTACCAGTACCACTTTACCAGCCACCACTTTACCAGCTGTGAGTACTAAATGCTGTCTTTTTGTACTAAATTCTACTGTCTGAAGTGCAAAAATGCATGATGAGGCAAGGCTGCCTAGCAGATTTAGATTATTAGGTTTTTCAGGTCATAGTGTTTGCGTCAGACTGCAGCCAGCAGTAGTATGACTACCAGCCAGCAGTAGTATGATGACTTGTAGACTCCTCATTCTGTATTTCATCTCTGCATTCTTTGCCTTACTTTGCCTTACTTTGCCTCACTTTGCCTCACTTTGCCTTACTTTGCCTTACTTTGCCTTACTTCACCTTACTTTGCCTTACTAGGCTCACAGCTCGTCAGCTGTTGCTTGTGCGAGGCATAATGCCAATGTTGTCTCCTCCCACGAGCGCATTAAGCAGCACTACCATGCTTACTGAGGCTATAAGGATTGCTGCCAAGAAGGGGATGTTGAAACCCCATGATTACGTTGTATGTGTGCAGGTAATAGCAGATATGATGATTTGCTTTCTGCTAGCAGGACATATTGATTACATGTAGCCTCCAAAAATGGGCACTGAAAGAATCAAGCAGTTCAAACTTAATTGGTGTGGCTGGAAGTAGTCATGCCACCTTGAATTATGCCAAATGGTGGAAAGTGTTGATGAGCATTATCTGCACATGTGCAGCAGTACACTGCATGATGGTAGTGCTGGTGGGCAGTACAATGTCATGACGAATATCATGTGTAGTGAAAGCAAACAAGTGCACATTATTGTTGGAAGTAACCATCATTTTTTTAATTTGAAGCACTGCTAGCTCGCCAATGCATAGTAATGTGTTGAAATTATATGAAGCTGCTATGAGAATATACTGAAGTATTAGAGTAATCTGAGCAGATTTCTCTAAGTATTACTGACTTGCGTGATACTTAGCCCTGAGCTTTTCACTTTTTGTTGCAGCGCATGAAAGGGGATCTGTCTTTAAAAGTCATGAGTGTGGATTCTTTTGGCAGCGGAATAAATATGCTTGAGCAACATAGCAGCCATGAAAATTTTGTTGAACATGATGTGCTGTAAGTATTGGTGTTCAAAACTTCTCGTGCTTGATAAAGGAATAATAGGCCATAATTGAGTAGGCAATGAAGGGAAGCTGAAGTTTTTTATGGGACCATTATAATGACCATTCTTTCAATGACCTTCGATGCTGCTCCAGGTCTTTCATATGTTGACATTCTCTGCAATTCATGCACAGGGAGCAGGATGAATCCAATAAAATACATCTTAATGGTAATGGGGACCTTACTTACGCTCCGCTTGTAACCGAGTCCAAAAAATCAGAGAAGCCGTTTCTTGTTCACACCCTAAGTATGGTCCATGAAGCTATTTAAGGAAGAGTACAAGATTTTACTACTTAAAAGCTGATCATTGCAATTGATGTCTTTGTCCAAGGTTGCCAATTTCTTATTGTTTCTAATTGTAGGCACAAGTGAAATAACAGAATGCACAGTCCAACTAGACCAATTTGTGCGATCCTTTTCACTGCATAAATAACTTACTCTGTTTTGATCACTTTCTTAATACACCACTAGTGGGTAGTGGCCGAGCCACCAGAGGAAGTCCCCCTCTGACGATGGAAAGAACCCGGGTATGACTCCGGTGTCACAGCGTATGACTGAATTGACGTATGACTGAACTTTGTGAGACGTTTGTAAGTGTGTGAGGTACGAGTGTACCTAACCTATCTGATCGTCCGTACATCTGGTTACTTCAACGATAGGAGAACTAGGCATTCTGCCTTCTTTTTCAACTTACCTTTGCCTTTCCTTTTAATACTTATCTTAACTTAGCCCTTAAACTTAGACTTAATACTCACCCTCCTTTAGTTCGGGTATCGGGTATCGGGTCTCCTGCTTCAGTCGATCTATCAATCATCGACTGTGGGCAACTTGGCTATTAAGATATAGATTGGATCAGCTCAAAGGTCACTAATTGTTAGAAGCCCTCCACAGACAGGACAGTCTGCTACAGGTGGCAAGTTGCACTCCTAGAAGCAAAGCTAGAAGTGTAGAACCTTGACAGGCGAATCCGGTCGCCTGATCTAAATCCCCACCTTTAAGTTGAAAAAGAAGCCGATCAGGTCGGCTGATCGAGTGGACTTTGCTTAACCATCTTCATCAAGTTTATCATTTAGAAAGTGAAACAAATGGGTTACGATCGGCCTTACCAAACTGGGTGGCCGAACGTTCCAGGCGTAGCCAAGGGGCTGATAGATCAGCTAGAGTTGATCAAAATGCCCCTGTAGCATCATCTTCACAAGGAGTGCCCAGGCCTCCATCGTCTGGCAAACGAACCTCAGGTAACGGATCAAGTTCCTATTCGCTGGCTAACACCTTTCACCCTACTTCACAAGGGTTAGTATTTTTTTCTGAACCCCGAGAGAACTCCCCCACGGGAGCGAAACTCTCGGAACAGGAACGGGAACAGGAACGGGTACTAGCAACTGCCGAGCAGTCACCACCCCTAGTAGCAACTTTGGAAAGTGTCGTCACCCGGAGTCGAACCCGGGTTCTTTCCATCGTCAGAGGGGGACTTCCTCTGGCGGCTCGGCCACTACCCACTAGAAAACCCTAACCCTGAGAAACTTCTGGAGAGGTTCAACTTCTAGAATGTTCCAGTACTTCTAGAATGTTCTAGTACTTTTAGAATGTTCTAATCCTTCTAGAATATTCTAGGCTGACCGAAGGCTACTCTTCAACACTCCCACGCGGGCAGCCTTTGAAGATCACCAACCCCAGCTCTTGACGACTGGAAGAGCCTTGGTAAAGATGTCAGCAACCATCCGTTCAGTGCTGTGTTGTTGGTTCCTCTTCAATACAAGATCGCACACGCCGGCCATCTTCATCACCTCCACTGCCATCACTATTGCAGCGATGATGTAATGTTTGGCTTGTCGCTGTAGGCAAAACATCTGGTGGAATATCTTGCTCCATATGATCCTCAGCTGGTACATGAACATTGGAGATTTGCTCCTCCTCCTCCTCATTTGACATATTCATTATGTCAACAACATTCATGCGTTTTTCCTATAAGATGAACTTACTTTCATCTACAACAACGTCCTTGCTGATCTTGACCTTGCCATCCACCAGAACCCGGTAGGCCTTGGCATGAGGTTCATAGCCAAGAAAAATGCCAGGTTTTTCTTTGGGATCCAGCTTTTTGCGCAATTCCTTTGGTGTTTGCACATAAGCAATGGAACCAAAGATACGCATATTTGATACATCTGGTTTAACATTGTAAAACAGCTCCCACGGAGTCTTGGTATGGCCAGTCGTTGGAGAGCAATTCCGTATACGATTTGCTGTCACAACTGCTTCTGCCCAAAGGTTCTTTGAGACCTGTGAACTGTGCAGCATAGATCGGACTCTCTCCACCAGCGTTCTGTTGAGACGCTCTGCCTTACCATTCTGCTCCGGGCTATAAGGCGCTGTTAATTGTTGCACAATCCCCTTCTTCTTAAGGTAGTCTTGGAGAGTTTGGTTAATGTACTCGCCTCCCCGATCAGACCTGATTGCCTTAACCTGGAGCCCAGTCTGTCGTTCCAGCTCGGCAATTACAGATTTGATCTCCTCAGGAACTTGAATTTTCACCTTGATTAAGCGGACCACAGAAAAGTTTGTGTAATCATCCAAGAATGTAGCTATATAGCGGCTGCCTCCCATTGACGTTGGCTCGATAGGTCCACAAACATCCATGTGGATTAGGCCCAACTTTTCAGTTATTGCTGGCTCTGACCCAGGATGTGGCTTTGCAACATGCCGTTGTTGCTTTCCAACAATACATCCAGAACACACCTTCCTCCTGAACTCATCAGTGTCCAACCGTGCAGTCTCCTCCTTGCTCAGATTTATTCCTGTTACCATTATGTCCTTTTTAACCAATTGGGCAAGGCTTGAATAGGAAAGGTGTCCATATCTCTGATGCCACAGCTCTGCAGTCTCTTGGTGCATAGCTGTAAGAGCTCTTTGTTCCTTGGAGTAAGTAAGCATGTAGACTCCATTCTTCTTTGGAACATTGATAACAGTGGTACCACTTTGCAGCTTACATCCTCCATGATGAAAAGTAACATTCACACCAGCTTCAGCCGCCTTGCCAATTGAAACAAGATTTGCACATGCATCTGGAACATGTAGCACATTCTTCAAGGTGACTGTTCCTTGTTTGGTCTGGATGATTGCCGTGCCAGTGCCGGCAACTGGCTTCTTTACTCCATCTCCAAAAACAACAAAAGAGGTGGCATAAGGTATCATGGTACAGTCTTGCAGCAGCTCCCTCCGAGATGTCAAATGTGAAGAAGCCCCAGAGTCAACAATCCAGACTTGAT
>BEGY01000080.1:3023-13055 GCA_002335675.1 Chlamydomonas eustigma | reverse complement strand
AAAGTCCACAATCATTTGGACCAGAGTTTCGTACTCTTTTGGCAATCCAGCCAAGATTGACTTGACCAGCTCAAGCTCCTTTACTTCAGCACCTGACGCCCGCAAGTCTGCTGACAGTTGTTGAGCTCTTCCAACATATCTTGCTATGTCCTCCTCTGGTAGCATGCGCAAGTTTGTCAATTTTATCCGAAGCTCTTGTTTCCGAGCAACTGAGCGTTGTGCATACAGTTCCTTCAACGCTTCCCACGCCTCTCTGGCGGACGCAGCCCTCTTCACAGTGAAGAGCAAGTGATCCTTCACGTATTGGCCGATCAAAGCTTTTGCTTTCCTGTCCTTTTCAGCATTTTCATCTGTTATTCGTTCAGCAGTGATGACATCCCATAAACCTTTTCTGTCCAGAGCGAATTCCATACGAGTAGACCAGATAGGCCAGTTGTCATCCAAGGGTTCGAGTTCAATTGAAGAGAGTTTCGTCATAATTACAATCTTCTCGCAGAGGTTAGCGTTAGAGGCCCATAACCTGTTGTAGTTTCAGAGTGAAAGCGATTCGCCAATACTTTGTCTTGAGGATATTACAATAAAGAAAGTTTCGACTTATATAGTCAGTGGAACGTTCTAGAAAACCCTAACCCTGAGAAACTTCTGGAAAGGTTCAACTTCTAGAATGTTCTAGTCCTTCTAGGATGTTCTAGGCTGACCGAAGGCTACTCTTCAACAAAGTTCTCCTTGCTGGGGACTTCAACTGCGTCATTTCAGAGGAAACTGACGTTTTCTACCCTCCTGGTCACCCTGGCTTACGTCAAGGATCATCCCGCCTGCACGGAAGCGCAGGCTTGGGCAGACTGATGCAAGATCACAGCCTGGTGGACATCTGGAGAGATCAACACCCAGCAGATTTAACCTTTACTCACTGGAGCAAAGCTTCCAACTCAGGGGCACGCTTAGACAGGTGGTTACTGTCCCCAGGAGTGCTCACCATGTTCGAAGGATCTTGGTCACAGGTTCTTTCCTCATCTGCCATCCATACAGATCACTTGCCAGCTATTCTGTCCTTTGCTAAGCCAAAAGACTGCCTCAAGCAAGGTCGGGGAGTCCTTGCCTTCCCCCTGCTGCTTTTCAAACTCCGGTGCAGCGGAGAGCCTAAGGTCTGCTGTACAAGCAGAGGCAGCTTGTCTATTTTCAATCAGCCATCCTGGACGCCTGGCTGTACAGTGGAATGAGGCGAAGGCACGGATTTTACTGCTCTCCCATCGTCTCCATCGTGAACATAAAAAAGCTCTGAGGAGTGCTACAGTGGTTAAAGAAAAAAAGGCTCAAGCCCAGATGCATGCCCTCCTTACAAACATGGAGTGTCATTACTGTCACAAGGTAGGACACATCAAGAAAACCTGCTGGAAGTATCAGCAAGAAGTGCTTGGTCAAAAAGGACCAAAGACACTAGAGAAAGGTAACATTGCCTTTGCTGCATCAAGTTTTTCAGCTATCACAAGTGAGGTGCTGGATCAAGTCTGGATTGTTGACTCTGGGGCTTCTTCACATTTGACATCTCGGAGGGAGCTGCTGCAAGCAGACTGTATTATGATACCTTATGCCACCTCTTTTGTTGTTTTTGGAGATGGAGTAAAGAAGCCAGTTGCTACAGTTACCGGCACTGGCACGGCAATCATCCAGACCAAACAAGGAACGGTCACCTTGAAGAATGTACTACATGTTCCAGATGCATGTGCAAATCTTGTTTCAATTGGCAAGGCGGCTGAAGCTGATGTGAATGTTACTTTTCATCATGGAGGATGTAAGTTGCAAAGTGGCACCACTGTTATCAATGTTACAAAGAAGAATGTAGTCTACATGCTTACTTACTCCAAGGAACAAAGCAAGAGCTCTTACAGTACTTACAGCTATGCAGCTTTTTTACCCTAGTGGGTAGTGGCCGAGCCACCAGAGGAAGTCCCCCTCTGACGATGGAAAGAACCCGGGTTCGACTCCGGGTGACGACACTTTCCAAAGTTGCTACTAGGAGTGGTGACTGCTCGGCAGTTGCTAGTACCCGTTCCTGTTCCCCGATCCTGTTCCGAGTGTTTCGCTCCCGTGGGGGAGTTCTCTCGGGGTTAAAAAAAAAATGCACCAAGAGACTGCAGAGCTGTGGCATCAGAGATATGGACACCTTTCCTATTCAAGCCTTGCCCAATTGGTTAAAAAGGACATGGTAACAGGAATAAATCTGAGCAAGGAGGAGACTGCACGGTTGGACACTGATGAGTTCATGAGGAAGGTGTGTCATGGATGTATTGTTGGAAATCAACAACGGAATGTTGCAAAGCCACATCCTGGGTCAGAGCTAGCAATAACTGAAGAGTTGGCCCTAATCCACATGGATGTTTGTGGACCTATTGAGCCAACGTCAATGGGAGGCAACCGTTATATAGCTACATTCTTGGATGATTACACAAACTATTCTGTGGTCCGCTTAATCAAGGTGAAAAGTCAAGTTCCTGAGGAGATCAAATCTGTTATTGCCGAGCTGGAACGACAGACTGGGCTCCAGGTTAAGGCAATCAGATCTGATCGGGGAGGCGAGTACATTAACCAAACTCTCCAAGACTACCTTAAGAAGAAGGGGACTGTGCAACAATTAACAGCGCCTTATAGCCCGGAGCAGAATGGTAAGGCAGAGCGTCTCAACAGAACGCTGGTGGAGAGAGTCCGATCTATGCTGCACAGTTCACATGTCTCAAAGAACCTTTGGGCAGAAGCAGTTGTGACAGCAAATTGTATACGGAATTGCTCTCCAACAACTGACCATACCAAGACTCCGTGGGAGCTGTTTTACAATGTTAAACCAGATGTATCAAATATGCGGATCTTTGGTTCCATTGCTTATGTGCACACACCAAAGGAACTGCGCAAAAAGCTGGATCCCAATGAAAAACTTTGCATTTTTCTTGGCTATGAATCTCATGCCAAGGCCTACCGGGTTCTGGTGGATGGCAAGGTCAAGATCAGCAAGAACGTTGTTGTATATGAAAGTAAGTTCATCTTATTGGAAAAACGCATGAATGTTGTTGACATAATGAATATGTCAAATGAGGAGGAGTAGGAGGGGCAAATCTCCAATGTTCATGTACGACCAGCTGAGGATCATATGGAGCAAGATATTCCACCAGATGTCTTGCCTACAGCGACAAGCCAAACATTACATCATCGCCGCAATAGTGATGGCAGTGTTGAAGAGTAGCCTTCGGTCAGCCTAGAATATTCTAGAAGGACTAGAACATTCTAGAAGGACTAGAACATTCTATTGAAGAGTAGCCTTCGGTCAGCCTAGAATATTCTAGAGGGACTAGAACATTCTAGAAGTACTGGAACATTCTAGAAGAACTGGAACATTCTAGAAGTTGAACCTTTCCAGAAGTTTCTGAGGGTTAGGGTTTTCTAGAACGTTCCACTGACTATATAAGTTCAAACTTTCTTTATTGCAATATCCTATCACGCTGCTTAACTGTGACTCCAAGCTTGTCCCTTTAATGCTGTCAAACAGGCTCCAGTGCCCACTTGACTACCTCGTGGATATAGCTCAGTCTGCGTTCATCCATGGGCGGGACATCTCAGATAGCGTGCGATATCACCAAGGGTTGCGAGCAAGACTAAAGGAGCTGGGTACCCCGGCCCACCTCCTTCTTTCAGACCTGACCAAGGCCTATGACTCCGTAGACAGAGGCTTGGTTCTGAGGGCTAAGTCAGCCCAGGGGTTTAGGGAACAAGGCATCATCCGGTGGGTTCAGCTTATGTCATCGGGAAAGGTATTAACAGGTACCGAAAAAGATTTTGCTTGGAGACTTATCAAACTCATCATTTGTAGATTATCTGGTTGTTTAGCACCCTTACATAAATGCATAGGATTCAAACAAGATCTGTTATGACACACATGCATGATCACCTCATTTTTGTTTTTTTCACTAGCCCTCTTGCCACCACTGCCTCCAAAGAACAAGTAATAAACTATTTGGTGAACATACTCTCTCACAACATTGCCCTTTTCATCACAAGACTCAAGGGCAGAATGACTTGTTGATGATCCCACACTCTCCATATTAACAGTAGGTCCTGCTACTAGACTAGCTGATGGTGTACTGCTACATTGTTGCCCTTGAACATGTACAGAACTGCTTGTACTGCTACTTGCTGCCATAAAACCAATGTTCATCCTAAGATACCCCTTATCCTCATGAAACAAGTGATGCAGACCTAGCCCATGGATTTTAGCAAAATCAACCTCCATGCAATCACTTTGAAAGTGAAATGCTCTTTGAAACAAAAGTTTCCAAGAGCCCTCATCAATGCTACTCCTTTCAACCAAATCTCTAGGAGGGACGATGTAAAAAGATGAGCTAACATTGTCAGCAATCAATTGAGATTCAATGAGGCATGTGTATTCACTCCATCTCTTGTGTAATTTCATGGATCTAGTTTCAAAGTGAGGTTGAGACATAACCTTTGCCTCTTGACAAACCTTTGCCATGCATTCTCTCTTCAATAAAGCTAGAAGCTCATATTTGTCACTCTCATAACGCTGCCTGCAATGAACATATACATTGATATTGTTAATATTGTATATATTTTGAACAAGTTCAAAACAAGAACTTGTTACATGTACTTTAGGTGACACACTTCAGCATGATGTTTTGTCCAATATTACACATCACCTGACTTGTGCCAAAGGATACAGCAGAGGCCAGCACAAACTTGTACTGGCATCTTCTATGACTCCATGCTGCGCACGAGGACGCCGCTGCTTCTTCATGGGAGAAGAGGGAGTACTAGAGGGATGTTGCACTACTGTAGTTGTGTTGTTGTGCCCATAATGATAGCTTTTAGATGACATTACTTGATGATTGCCAGCAAACAGTAATGGTGAATGCATATTATTACTTTGATTGCAATGATGAGGCCAAGATAAAATATCCTCATGAGGCAAGACATCAGTTGCAGCTATGAAGGCTGCTTTGAGACGGTCGTAGGATTTTAAAGCAATCTTACAAGCATCCTTGGGAATTTGATGAAGAAACCTGTAAATAGCATTTCATGGATGAACACTGGCTTCATACAAACAATCTTTGATAACAAATGAAAAAACAGCCTCCTCCATCTCACCATTGTTCTGCCTGCTGTGCACGAGGAGTTGAAATGTCATTGCAATGTATACTTGGCTGTAGCTCCCAAGCTTCGTTCTTTAGCACAGATGAAACCAGTCCTAAAATACGTTGTCCTATGTCTCTTATCTCAGGGTTTTGAATGTCATCAGCTATGCCTATGCAGCTCCAATACTTGATATCCTTGAAAGACCCTGGAAACAAATCATTAGAGCAGTTCTGAAACCTTGGATTGTCGAGAAGGTCTACGCCATTAAAAAGCTGCTGGCGAAGATTAGATCTGAATTTAAATGAGGCAGGTTCATGTTGTCGATTCGTATGACTTGATGATGTGTTTGACATAGATGAGGTGATCGTTTACATTATTTGTATATGATTATGATGCTACAACATAAAATAAAGCAATGATGACATCAAAGACATTGGAGTCGAAATCAGCAAGTTAAAGCCGTACAAAAAACGTCTTCTTGACAGACAAGCCCTATTGAACAACCGTAAATTAGCCTAGGGATGTCAATACTATATGTGCGGTTGCTCACTACCATAATGCCACATGCGTAGTAATTGATCTGAGGTCTCACCAGCCTTCTTCGCCTTCCTCACACATCATACTCTTCTTCATCATTTGGATCTAAGATTCTATCTTTAAATGATGATGCATGCCTGTCCACAGCAAACTGAGCCAAGCGACGCCTTATTACTGCCCTCCCATAGTGGTTCACCCACATCTTAGTGCTGGAGCCCATGGCCTGAAAATGTTTTTCCAACAATGAAGGTGATGATGTTGAATAACTGTAGCTATAGTTTGCCTTGAAACACCATGAACTCAATGTCATTTATGGCATGCATGATACAAAGCCGTAGTACTTACAATTGCAGCGCCGTCCCACAAACCAGACTCTGGCCCATTCACAGCTGTGTAGGCTGACACAAACATACGACGTGCAGCAGATGGTGGGAAGTATGGGAAAGGTGCAAATTTCAAGACATGAGTCCTCCAAAAATGGACAAATGTCACATCATTAAAGGCTGCTCCAGACCCAGAGACAAACAGAGATGATTCACCCACAGCAGCCAAGAGTTTGTGCCCATGACTGATGTGTGCTTGTAACAGCTTGGTAAGTGTGCCTACATAATGTGTTTGAGAGGTAGTGAGATTTAAAGGCTAATTTAAGGTGCCTTTTTCATGAGCAGTCATTACCTTGAGGTATGTTAGTCTCCAGTGGCTGGAAATGACGTCGATCATTCTGCAATCAGAAAAAGAGATGTAAGACCATGTATATAATGTATTATTGGTTGTCCCACTTAAGACAGCATGCCATCATGTATGTCTCATACCTTGTGATGAATTGCTCTGTATATGAGGGTGTGTTGCTCCTCCCCATGTTGATTCAATATCACTTTCTCCTCTATATGGTTTCCTTTGCAGTTGTCAGGGTTCAAACAATCAGGGTCTTGGCATCCTCCACTCTCAACATGAGAGGGATGTTTCAAGGTCTTCAGCACATGTAGCCTGATGTGAGATTCAATTGTGATGCTGTGAGTATGAAATATTTTGTATTGATGAAAGTCGCATTTTTAGAACTTGAGTGCATAGTATGCATGCATTGATATGCATTTTGTGGAGTGGCCTCACCTCCCAGGTGGCATGCTGAACCCAGTGACTAAGTTAGCCAGTATTGCCACTTGAATGGTCATAGCTGACTTCTTGGACAGCCTGTTGTGACTTTGCATCTCATTTTCTAAAATGCTTAGTCCCCTTTTGCTCAAGGCTTCCACATGCTCATACACTTGCAATCCATCAGGGGTCATGGGATCATGCTTAGGACAAGAAGCCTTGACTTGCTTTTGCAAGTTATCCAACCATAATACAGTTGTACTGCTTGCTGTTGTTGCTCTGCTGCTGTTGCTAGATAGCAGACCATACCCTTCACTTCTAGTGCTGAAATACTCATGCACACCTCTGCAAATTGTCATGTGCTTGACTATGTGATCCCTTTGAACCTTCCTTGCAAACAGGAATGCAACGAAAGCCAAGAAATACCTCTTTTGCAAGTAAAGCTGAAGACT
Organism: Chlamydomonas eustigma; assembly: GCA_002335675.1. Taxonomy (NCBI): domain Eukaryota; kingdom Viridiplantae; phylum Chlorophyta; class Chlorophyceae; order Chlamydomonadales; family Chlamydomonadaceae; genus Chlamydomonas; species Chlamydomonas eustigma. The sequence continues at coordinate 5,835 of BEGY01000080.1, read as the reverse complement.
TAGAGTTGATGTGGGCATTGTGAAGTGCCTTGCTAGAAATCCCAGGTATCCTGTGCAGTGTGAAAAGTATATTCAAGGTGTATGGGCAGCAAAGCAAATATTGCAATGCAATTGCTCTTAATATGATCTGCCTTGTCATTGTGAGACAAAAACCTTTGAGATAATAAGTCAAATCAGATGTCATGGTTGGCTTGAAGCACATAAAATTATGAATCTTGTCCACTGATGTTGTTTGATTTNTTGAGATAATAAGTCAAATCAGATGTCATGGTTGGCTTGAAGCACATAAAATTATGGTCATCATGGGACATGTATGTACCTTTGATATGATCATGAATCTTGTCCACTGATGTTGTTTGAATTGGTGCTGAAGATCGATCCAGCTGGAATGGAGTGGTCTTCCATGCAAGAAACTGGTCAATTTGTCCTTGCAGCTCATGGTTTACAGCACCCAAACAGTAGCTTTTATCACTCAGTTCTTGAACTGTGAATGCTATTTCAGGCAAGTTCAGCATGTGTCCATCTACTAGCAGCCCTTCTGCATCTTGATATGATGCTTCAAAATCATGCTCTGCACCTGCTTGATCATGATTCTCAACCTCTGGGCCAGCATCACTTATTAGCCCACAATCATCATCATGGCTACATCCTGCTTCATCCATCATATGTGGCTGAGTATCATCATCATGATTATTGCATACATCATAAGGCTCATCCTCCCATAGTTTTAACACTTGTACTGCTGGTTCTATCACTTCAGCAGGTTCCTGCTCTGATAGCAAAAGCCCTCTATTGCTGGCAGTATGATGCCCTTCTGCTGCTGCTACTTCTGCTTCATCAAAGCAGCATGAGGAAGCTTGTTGCTTCTCAGCTTCTAGAAACATACTGGATGGTGGCCTTAGAAGGGTGCCCTTGTGATACTGGCTGTCTGCTTCCTCACAGCAGTATATTTCATCATCCACTATAGTGATGACTCCACCATGAAAATCTTGCTTTGGATCATAGCTACAACATGAGAGAAAGAAAGAATTAGAAAAATGATCTTTATGAATATTTGATGTTATTTGCTACTTAGTAGTACCATGCTACTTCCTACATAGTATCAATGCATCTGTGCATTGATGTACATTATATGTTTAATAAAATATATATACTTTTATCAATTACCTGTTTTTGAGTTTAACTTCAAGCAGCTCATCATCATATTTCATTTGGGCACTCTTTATCAAGGAACTCATCACAGATGTCAAGCACTCCTTTGTGTCACGAAGAACGTGTTTGCTCTTTTTCACAACCCTCCTGAGCTTGTGTATGCTCACTAGTGTGACTGTGCCACGCTTGCCACGAATTGCCTTGTGATGAGCAAGGCATTTGATGAGTTCAATATTATCTGATGAGACTTGGTGTTTTACTAGCGGCAGGCCTTGGATGTCAGCTTTCAAAGGCTTGCAAATCTTCAACATAAGCTCCTTAACTGTCATGTAAAGATTGTTGCTGTTGGTTTTGATCATCATCACTGAAATCAATATTCTGTTCCCATTTTGTAACTTTGGACGGCACTTAACTTTAAATATGTTCAACATTATCGTGAAATTTAAGAAATGATGACAATGAGCAGTCAAAAGGGAGCATAGTCGCAAATAAATGCATAGCCCGCCCATAACAATCGGTTGTTGCGGCTTGCTGTTACATTTGTGACGAAATAAGTCAACCTCTAATGTACACACGCGCAAAACAATAATACGAAATAAAATAAGGCCATGCATAAGGTAAAAAAACACAGCGAAAAATGCCAAACTCTTTGAGCACTTCCCCTCCACTCTAACCATAATCTTTTCCTTGATAATAAATTACTCACATTCAACATCTACATTAGCATATACAGCCTATCTATGCTTGTTGCTACACATATGTATTTTGCCTTCATACTGCCTTCATACTTCCCTATGCTTGTTGCTACACACATGTAATATGCTGCCTTCATGTTGCCTTCATACTGCCTTCATGCTGCCTTCATGCTTCCTTCATGTTGCCTTCATGCTTCCTTCATGCTTCCTTCATGCTGCCTTCATGTTGCCTTCATGTTGCCTTCATACTGCCTTCATGTTGCCTTCATGTTGCCTTCATACTGCCTTCATGCTTCCTTCATACTGCCTTCATGCTTCCTTCATGTTGCCTTCATGGTGCCTTCATGTTGCCTCCCTGTGCTTGTTGCTACACATATGTAATATGCTGCCTTCATGTTGCCTTCATGGTGCCTTCATGCCTCCCTATGCTTGTTGCCACACACATGTAATATGTTGCCTTCATGTTGCCTTCATACTACCTTCATGCTTCCCTATGCTTGTTGCTACACACATGTAATATGTTGCTTTTATGGTGCCTTCATGCTGCCTTCATGCTTCCCTATGCTTGTTGCTACACACATGTAATATGCTGCCTTCATGCTTCACTATGCTTGTTGCTTCACACATGTAATATGCTGCCTTCATGCTTCCCTATGCTTGTTGTTACACACATGTATAACTCCCCTCTTTTCTCCAATAATTAGCATCCAGCTCACTGTCCCCTCCTACTTCCTGTCGTAAGAGTAAACCAAGCTAACCCTAAATAAAAGTTAAATGTAGACGAATAGCAGCTTTACATTCGTTCTTTCTTTCATGGAGAGATGGAATTGAAAGTTGAAATACGTACTGCATTAACAGACTATGGTTCCGTTTTTTAGATTCATGCAAAGCTTTGCTGATGGTAGCGCAAGTGCAACAATATGAGTAATGATAAATTGTGCTTCAATATAGAGGGGCTGACTGCT
>BEGY01000079.1:268934-282017 GCA_002335675.1 Chlamydomonas eustigma | reverse complement strand
GGGAATTGTGAAAAGCAACAACAGGGAGAATCTGCGGGGACCATTGCATCACATGTCTAGTTTCCTTATCTGTAGCAGTTTCTGATCATTACTGTTGTGAAGTGCAGACCAATAACAGTAGATGCTAAGCCATTTAGCTCACCTCCCTGACAAACTGCTCAGCTTTTACTTGGTCAAATGCCTTTTGTATGTTGTCTCGATTTGTAGTCCCGCTCGGAAGAGAGCCCTTCATGTCAGAAGGAACATTTTGAGTACTAGGACAACGATCCTTAGCACAACGTGATGCTGACAGTGAATTCTGCTGAGAGGAGTGGTCAAACTGATAGACATTGGAGACTTTGTCACTTTGAACGGACTGACGGTTCGTCCCAGATGGCTGTAGGCTGTCCAGAGTGGTTGCCCAAGGGCATGATAGTGAGTCTGCAGGGCGTACATTGAGAGGCATGCTCCTTGCAGTGGCGACCAAAGACCCGCTTGAGGTGGATATTGGCTCACTATTAATTCCAGTAGAGTAGCTCATGGGCTCTGACACTTGCATCCTAGAGCTGTTGTCTGCTGGAGGGTAAGTTATTGAAGCTGGGGAGCTGCGTCGGAGTTTGAATGAGCCAAACCTGGTGTGAGTAAGAGGTAAGGGGAGAATGGGCCCAGAGGTCAAAAAGTAAATACTTTTGTTACTGCCTACAAGAAGCGGTAATTTCATTAGCGAGGAGCCAGGCATGTATCATTGACAAAAAGACAGGAGCGCGACATCAGTGAGGCATGCTTGCTGCTTAACCTAGTTGCCTGAGTCCCTTACTTGCTGTGCCCTTTATTTTTGCCTCCAGGTACTGCACTGTTGCAAACCTGACTCTTTCGACAGGCTTTGACAGCATACAACTTTTTGTCCAGTAGGTTGAATGCTAGTTTAACTTGACCGTATGTCCCACTTCCCAAATGCTTAATAACGACATACTTACGATTTATCAATGTCGTCACCCCAGCCTGCAGAAAGTCGAAGAAGTCAAGATGCAGTCATAATGACGCTTTTGTACCTTACCTTGCAGATTTGAAGCCTTGCAGTTGTTGTGGGGTTGCAAAGCTCAGGAATTGAAGTTCTGCGGTCATGTTGGGACGTGAGCATGCTTTCATGCATTTCATAGGTATCATTGGAGCTTTACCTTTGTTTCCGCGCTATGAACCACTGATCGAGGGAGGAGCGGCTATAATTCGAAGCTTTATTCTTGCTTATTTCGTAGTCCCTCTCCACTTCACCATCAGAAGGACTGGACGTCCTCTCCTCACGTCTCTTCTTAAAAAGAGAAAGCCATTTCATGTCTCACATACACAAATAAGCAATATTGTCTAATGTGAAGGCCACAAGACAGATCCCTTAGGGCAAATATCATCAAGATTCAAGATTTGATTCGCAAGGAAACATATAGTTTATATATTTTAGATATCCTACAGGTACATCCTACTAAGAATGAGATGTCATAGGTTGAAAGCAGAGCATGCGTGGGATCGGTGTGTTGGAGTGTGAAGTTCCCTCAGAAGCCTTAACTTTTATTTTGCATAATACGTTATCTTGTGTGCTTACCCGCTTGTAATTTCTACAGAAAGTAAAAATAATTATAACTCGAGTAAGGTGTAACGATTGGTTATCTATGTATACTTTGGATTTGCTAGATTGGGATCCAAATGCATTGATTGGAGTTTGAATGGATAAAGGCATTGGTAGCGTCTCTCCGGACGTGGACGGGATAGTGGAAGAATGCTCTTCACAGAATGCGCCTGACGTCACCTCCGCATCAGTGAGCGTTGTTCTTGTCAATAGCGGGAAATCTATATTTTATGCTCACAGCTGTAAATTTGCAGAACTTCGTCGCTGTCGATGAGCCAGGCGACTGCAGAGAAGAGGTGGATAATTCCTACATATTATCTTCAAGTCAGGTAAACTGTAATATTATTTTGTTGTCTCTCATGTTGGGTCCAGAACATCACACGTGCCAATTTACCAGGGACGACCCTATCCGGAGAAGATTAGTGACCTTAACGTTGATATTGACGCCGCCAACAAGGCTGTTAGCAATGCATTAGCTGGCATACTCTCTTCTAGCCTACCGCCTAGCTCCTCAAAAGCACCGTCCAGGTCATCGCTGGATGTGCAGCCAACTGCATCTTTGTCAAAAGCCGAACCGCTACTACATCGACATCGACAGGTCGTCAACCGAAGTCATTCATTGAGCAGCAGGTACGACATGAACTTGTATATAACCGCAACACGCTGTGGGCGGTCCTAAATACTAACCAGGGTGCATGTATCAACTCACATGCAGAGCTCTTCACCAAGCTTCTAGCCGAATGGTTATGCAAAGCGAATGGACTGGGCAGTGTCCTCCCAGGGGTGGCTTAGCAATGCGTTACCCACATGTAGGAAGAGCTCCCTCCTTGAGTAATCTCCCGTACCCTGCGCTTCCAGAGCATGGTAGCACCATGTATTACTCTCCATCGCAGCATGGCCTCATGCACACATCTTTGAATCTTATTCAACAGCAGCAGCAGCAGCAGCAGCAGCTTATCATGCGATCTTCCGACTCCATACAGCCAGGACTGGCTTACCTTCAGGTGGCCCAAACCCAAACATCCCTTCCTGGGTTACAGCTACTGAACCCTAATCCTCATGGCTCACTGAATGATATGCAAATGAGGGCCTCTCGCATTGGCGCTCAACTAGCTGCCCAGCAGCAGCAGCAGCAGCAGCGGAAGCAGCAGCAGCAAATGGTGCTGTTGCCTGGAAGTGGTCCTGGCTGGCAGCAGGCACCTGCTTTAATGCAGCAACAACAGCAGCAAATCCAACTTCTTTACCAGCAGCAGCAGCAGCAGCAGCTGCAGTCACAAGATCGATCCACAGGTGTCAGTAGTGCCTCCTCCGGCTACGAGCCTCAACAGCTGGTCACTTCAATAAATGGATCTGTACCTTCTCTTCAGGCAATACAAAGTAACAGCTTCTCAGGTCAGGCCTCCTCTGTGTTTTTAAATGCAGGCGTACAGCAGCCTTCACCCGTTCCATCGCTGCAGTTGCCAACGCTAATGCAGCAGCAGCAAAATTACCAGACTCTTCTAAAACTGTATGAGGAGGTATCCAGTGGATTGATCAGTGCTGCAGGGAAGGATGCAGACAAGCTGCTAGAGCAGCAACTGAATGTAAGTTATCCTGTCATGCCACAGCAGTGTGGGCAGCATTTCTTGGAAGTAGTTCTTCTGAAGTACTTGTGTTGTGCAGTGAGGTAGCCGCATATCATGCTGAGTAAGCATGTGTCAATAAACTATGATTTTAACTGTCTTCCTCCTCTTTTCTCTGGTTGTTTCATCTAAGCCAGCATATGTAATTGCAGCCTATTTAAACCTTATACTCCTGTTCAGACGGAGAGCTCCCTGCTGGTGATGTTGCTGGACCTTCTGGTCAGAATCATGACCTCCCAAGTTGAGGAGCAGCAGGCTGTTGGTGATCTGGACTGTATCAGCAATTTGGCCAACATATATGTTTCGGAGCGAAGGGTGGTGCTGCTGGGCCTCCAGGCCGGTGGAGGTGTGCTGACGCCAGGCCTCAAGCTTGCCTTGCAGTGCCTGTCCCAGGTCTTTTTCACCGTGTGCCCTTTGCATCGGCAAGGTACACTTGTTTCTCAAGGGGCATACCACATATGTTAAGGAGGGTAAAACTCCCTACTGACATGTTTTGGATTGCTGCTCATTCATGTCCTTGGAACATGAGATGGCAATGAGGAATGCAATCTGGGAGGCTTGCATCCTCCCACCCTTATGCAAATGCATGAACTGACATGGATGAGTAGTTGCTGGTTACACATTGCATGAACTGACATGGATGAGTGAGTAGTTGCTGGTTACACATTGCATGAACTGACATGGATGAGTGAGTAGTTGCTGGTTACACATTGCATGAACTGACATGGATGAGTGAGTAGTTGCTGGTTACACATTGCATGAACTGACATGGATGAGTGAGTAGTTGCTGGTTACGCATTGCATGAACTGACATGGATGAGTGAGTAGTTGCTGGTTACACATTGCATGAACTGACATGGATGAGTGAGTAGTTGCTGGTTACACATTACATGAACTGACATGGATGAGTGAGTAGTTGCTGGTTACACATTGCATGACTTTCGTGAAGCCGATACACACGTAACTGAAGCCAATTTGTACTGAAGGCGAATCAGAACCGTAGGAATGACCATTTGTGGTGAATGACGAAGTACGTATGCAGTACATGCCAGAAATAAGTACAAAATTAATCCACCCTCTCTAGACAGACAGCCTTGTGTCCTGCGGTCGTACAGTCCATGTAATGATCTCTATGATGCAATCACCTGTTTCAGATCTCCATCAGAGTGGGGTGAGAGTGATGGCGGCCTTCACATCCAGCGACCCTGATGTTGGGTCTGTGATCATGCAGCAGCTCCGGAACCACATGGCCACCCCGCAGCCAGAGCACCCTCAGCAACGGGATATGGCCGTGCACATGCTGATGGACCTTGCCAATGCTGCATGCCGGGTGCAGCAAGCGCTGCATGGAGGATCAGCCATGGGCACTAGTTTTAGACACCCTACCCTTGGGATGAACACCATGGGCATCAGTAACGGATTGGCACAAGTTGAAAGTGGGGATCAGAACCCTGTCAGGCATAGCTCTGGCTTTTTGATTCAAACTCCTCATGGACCCGTCATGAAGAGGTGTGTGTAACATGCCACCTCATGTAGCTCCTCCACATCTTGAAGATCCCTACCACCATGTCCATACCACTCCTTCAATAGCAGTCATTGCTGATCATCCTGCCAAAGTTCATAGCTCGGATCTCTGCCAACATGTCCATACCCAAGATCATAGGCTGTATTTCTGCTTAATAGTACCACTTTACTTTTGATTGGTGTGCTATCTTGTTGTATGTTCTCGCACCTTTAACTTTACATGGTCATCTTGTTATCTGTTCCTGTAACACTCCGACTTATTGCACCTGCAGGCCGACATTTCCATTCCTAGGACAGCTGTATGGACCCTCTGTTCCTTCGCCTTCTGCTACCAAAGAGTCAGAGCTGAGATCCCAAGGAATACGGCAGGGCTCCATGGCTACTACCTGGGAGGAGGAGGAGGGCGTGGAGGAAGATGGGGACCGAAGTGCACCCTCTGTCCTAATGCTACCCAGAGATGGACTTCCCCCTTACGCTGCTTCTGCTGGATCTCAGGTGCCTAATACCAGGCACCGTCCTCTCATGGGACGGCTATCCAGCAGCTCACTGCAAGGCGGCAGCAGCAGCAGAGGTGTTGGTGGCGGCAGGTCTGATGGTGATGACTCAGGTTCAATGAGCTTGTTAGGGGAAGCCTTCCAAGGCCTGGATATCTCGGGGTGGCTTCAACAAGACGCTGGGTTTGAAAAGCAACAGTCTTCATCCCTGGACAGCCAGGGCAGGTTCTTTCTTCCGGCAGGCCAGCAACAACTGGGAGGTATGCCCCCCTCCCTGCTCAGCTCCTCTCCAGGTACCAGCATCTGGCACCCTGAAGGTGCCTCTGCATCTGGGACCATGGGGTCCACCTCAAATGCAGCACTACAGGCATCAGGACATACAGCACTACAGGCATCAGGACAATATGGAGCTTTCAGGACTAGAAGCTCACCTCTGGGTGCTCCCCTTAAAGCAGCTGCTGATTCCTCCCAAACATCCAACATCATTTCTTCAGACCCTTCACGAATGGCTTCTGGTATTTACGGCCTAGCCTCCCCATCATCAACCAGTGTCGATGCTTCAGGGCACACATTTAGTAAATCTGTAAAACCTGCACAACCCGGCCGGCCACCAGTCAGGGCTGTGACCTCCTCCCCTGTTCTCTCGCCCAGAGAAGGTACAGCTGTTATGGTGAGTAGTGGTGGCCCCAACATGCTGACAGACCCTTGGGTTTTGGGGTCAGCAACCTCTTCAGGGATGGGGTTTAATACAGTTCAGGCTGATCAGGGAGGGCCTGCTCTCTCTGGCATGCAGTTTGATGAGCAAGGCAGGCTTATGATTGTAAATAGTGACAGGCACTCGAGCTTTCGGGAAGTACTCCCGAGTGAGCAGTGGAAGAGAGGACATGAATAGTGTTCTAAGTGTGGTGAACGGCTGCTTCCTAGGTGCTCGTTGATTCATTTCAATGGTTTTCTTTTTGTTGGGTTTAAGGCACCATGGGGAGGTTACCTGATTCATCCACATAGGGCACAATAAGCAGCTATGTGTAGGCCCTCTAGTCTGCATGGGCGCATGGGCACCATGCTTGGATCCATTTTCATTGTCAACATTGCTCATGATCATTCCCACAAGCTGAATCTGTCATTAAGCCTAGTTTGATCATAACCTAGTTTTTCCTCAAAGCTTCAAGGCTCTATCATGCAAACTGATGAACAAGAGCAGTTTGGGAGGACATGCCTCTCAGTTTTGTTTGCCATCGTCCCATATTTCAAAAAAAGCATGTATCTTCCACTTGTGATAGCCTTTGGCTGGATTGTGTTCCCTTGAAACTTTGCTGGTACTTAAGCGTCATGAGTTGAGTAATAGTATTTTCAGCATTCATACTGTTGTCCTGAGAGTGTCACTGAGATGAGTTGACAAACGGACTGCAGCTCTTCCATTACTCCTGAATAAGCCTTAAGGCTTATTCAGCCAATGTTCACATGTTCATCCTGCTTGTGTTTGAGACCGGATAGATCAGTAGGTACTATGGCATCTACATTTTAGTTCATTAAGATGCTGGTTGATGCCTCTTAAACCTGTCATTTTTTAGTCAACCACAGAGTTTGTGTGGAGCTGCCGCTATTATTCAATTTGTGAAGTTTTCCTTGCTCATGGTCGATTTTCTGTTGCATCTTTTATTAATAGGACCAAGTCGTTGAGATGCGGCTAGTAGGATTGTATAAGTGCTTGGAACGTGCAGCGTTAAATTTGAAAATCGCTGATAGTCCTAAATGGACAACACAGATAAATTGAACGGACAAACCTCGCATTACGACTGGGGTGCGCCTTATGGCTTTTAAACATAAATTTTCTTAATGTAATGAAATCATATGTATAAGCTGAAGGTCGATGCCAAAGCCTAGTCAGGGCTCAGGTCTCTGCTGACTGAGAAGTAGCAACATGCACATTAACCGCTGTGTTAATCACATAAACGTCAGATGATATTGCGAGATCATAGATGCAAGACTGTGTCTCGGGCCTCCGCGGCTACTGAGAGAGGCAGGATAAAAACAATGATTGCAACTTCAGACATGCTGCGTTGGAGAGCTTTAAACGCTAGTAATGCGTTCAAAAATCATAATAGAGGGAATCATCTTCTTAGCTCAGTAGCAGCGTGGAGGTCATGGCGACAAGAGTCAAAAACTGTATGTGATGCTGGACTTGAATCCATTAGCTCAGCGATCAGTGCCCACATACCTGCCTCAGGTTCATTTAAACTGTTTAAAGTGGTGGGGGATGGAGCATGTATGTTTCGAGCTATTGTTCAAGGAGTGCAGATATCAACTCGAGGTGCGCTGTTGGTTACTTGGTCAAAGGACACACAGATCCAGTGACTTAATAAAAGTTTTTTTCAATATGACTCTTTTGTAGGGACCCCTTTGTCTCCGGATTCGGAAACCAAGGCTGCTCTTACTTTGAGAATAGCAGTTGTTCAGGAGCTGAAAAGTAAGAAGAGGTAATAAATTTGAGAACTGCTAACTGCTAGCACTTTCTTGTTTCCAGAAAAAGTTCAATTCATTAAACAGAAGTGTGCACCTGCTTGTGCTACTGTGCAGCGAAATAGAGGCCTTCATTCCTGGCATCTTGGACGGAGACCTTACCTGGGAGGATTACCTACAGCGTATGTCTCACCCTGATGCATGGGGAGGTAAGAGAGAGCTCATCAATTCAGGACTCTACAAGTCTTGCCTAAACTTCTTTCCTCTTATCGCTCATTGGATTTTGAAGTGATTGCGCTTACACTCAGGGCATTGCAAAGAGCCTAAGTTTCCATGGCTTACAAACTGTTGTCAGTTCCCAATTTTCGTCTCCTGCATGTCCTTGGAACATTTCATGTTAGGGCTGTATGCTTGAATCACACTTTTCTTGAGATCTTTCAAATGTCTTTTTCAGGTGAGCCTGAGATGTTGATGGCAGCTAACATTGTGCGTCGAGCCATCAATGTGTGGCGTATAGGACCTGAAGGGAATGCTGAGCTAATCGTAACATATGGAGAGGAGCTGTTGGCATCTGGCCAATCTGTCAACCTGTTGTGGCATGAAGCTGGGCATTATGGTATGTATGTAATATTGTGATGTGTGAAACCGAACATGTAGGCCCTTGAGTTAAATCATCTCAAATCTTGATTCCTAAGTACAGCTTATCAGTAACAACAGTTTATTTAGGTAGGCAGTTCGCAGACGCGCCTGCTCAGCTTAACTTGCAGGTTATGCTATTCCAGGGCTTTAGTCACTACTCACATATATTTGAACAAAATAAATTGCACTCTCTTGACAGATTTGTTGGTTCGCCCTGGAGCGACCGAGTGACAGAGCTTTGCACCAGATCTAGTAGAGGGAGCTCTAGCAGTAAGCAGTTACTATTGCATGACTAATTCATCAATCCCTTCTCATGATCAATCACGTTGGCTGTCCTAGAAGTTAGAGGTCCCGACCCGTACAACGACGTGGTGAGGTATCGGAATTTCCCCCAAAAATGTGTATTGACAGACTAGCATTCCACCTGCAAAACTATAGTAATTTTAGTTAACTTTTTTATTCCTCTCTTTAAACTAGAATTCTTGAGCAAAACCGACAGTCATTTGGACTGATGAATCCGACAGGCTTCTCTCTATTCAGAAAAGATAAAAAGAAAGAAAGCGATGAGAACCTCGGGGATCTTGCAACCTCTCTTTCAGAGGAAACAAGGAAGAAGGCAGCGGCAGCAAAGGTTTACATTGAGAACATGTACAAGAACCAGTATCAGAATATACAAGAGCGCTCCAACAGGTAGGCTCCTTTTTCCTAAGCAGGTTGACATGGTAAGCTCATCTCCTTTTCATGAATTGTTTTGCTCTAGGTAAATTTATATCCAGTCTCCTAGGAAACAGCCTATGCTTTATATTTTGGAATTGAAATTCAGGAGGAATGCACTGGAAGCAGAGCTTGCTAAAGATGGCCTGACAGAGGAGGAGAGGCAGCGCATCCTCAGCGAGTATGCTAAACGTGAAAGTGACTTCACAAGGCTGCAGCGGCAACGTATGACAGCTGACGACTTTGAGCCTTTGACCATAATTGGCCGAGGGGCTTTTGGAGAGGTTTGAATACATGAGAGTGCTGTCACCTTGTAATTTTGGGGCATGGAAGCAATACAGTACGCATGATGGACGTTGTGATTAAACGTCTTAAATCTAATGGGAACAGTCAGAGATGGATCTAAGGGTCATTTGATTGTGCATATGCTTTTATATAAAATCAGCATCAAGGGTGCTGGTCATCCCTAGTTATTAGTCTTGATAACTAAATGGAAACTGTTGCTGGTGGGGAGACGTTACGCTGGGAGTGCATTTACATCTGTGTACATCTGTGTACTGATTCAGGTCCGCATTGTGCGTGAAAAGGCCACTGGAAAGATCATGGCCATGAAAAAGCTGAGGAAGAGTGAGATGCTAAGGAGAGGTCAGGTAGGAAGCAGCATGGTCTTGAAGAATCTGAGTAAGAGTGAGATGCTTAGGAGAGGTCAGGTAAGAATTAAGGAAGTGAGAAAGCTGAAAGATAGTGAGATGTTATGTCCAGGTGTGGGCACCAAGGTGAGTTTGAGAAAAGCATCATAATGTGATGGATGCATGATATTGACTCTAGGTCATCTAGGTGGCGTTGTGTGAAGAAGCAAGCACCTGAGGCGGGTGACTGCAATATGAAGAACTGGCCGTGACTAACCCAGCAAAAGCAATTACAGGCCATCAATTTTTGCACAGTATTTTAAACATAGTGATCCTGTGAATAGGAGAGTTAAGGCTGAAGTCAAGGAAAAATAGTGGTGGAAATGATGATGAAGCTCGAAATGAAGCTTTATGTTCAGTAATCTCACAGATGTCATCTTGCTGAGAGCAGGGTCTGGCATCCCCTGACAGATGAAGCTCTAGAGGAGTATGAAGGCTGTAGACGCATGTGCTGATGGGTGGCAGATCGTGGAACAGTACCGGAGAGTTATTCGACTAGCATTTCTGACTCGCTTCTCTGCTCTTTGCTTGAAGGTGGAGCATGTGAAGGCTGAGCGCAATGTTTTGGCCGAAGTGCACAGCCCTTATGTGGTGAAGCTCTTCTTTTCTTTCCAAGATGAGGAACTCCTTTACCTTGTCATGGAGTACCTTCCTGGGGGCGATATGATGGTGAGGCTAGACAGATATGATGGTGATGCTGGGCAGATATGATGGGGAGGCTGGACAGATATGATGGTGAGGCTAGACAGATATGATAGTGAGGCTGGTCTAATATGATGGTGAGGCTGCTGGACAGATTCAATTTAGAACTTTTGAAGATGATTAAGATTCATAAGATTATTTATACCTGTGTCGTAGTGAAAACAACAAACAAATGTGTTGAATGAGGTTGACTGATGGCATCTATGTAAGGAGTTAACAACTTTCTTTATCTGTCCTAGTCAAACATAATGTGCCTTGCATTTGTCAATTCCATTGATCCATCTTGCAAATGTTGAGTGGCTATTGAGCTGAGAACGATGCTATTCATCTGCTTTCATCATATTGAGGGCCTGCTACATTTGTTCTTGAAGCATTTCATTGACAGTTCTGACTTCCATGAACCCTTCCACTTGATTTCATGGCAGACTGTGCTTATGCGGAAGGATATCTTGTCTGAGGAGGAGACACGGTTCTACATTGCTGAGACTATACTGGGTATTGAGGCTATCCATCTACACAGGTGGGTGGAACAACTTCAGTAGACATAACCGCTCAAATCGGAAAAATGAGGTTCTTTCCTCATAAAAATGGTTGGCTCACTAAACTACCTCATTTGATCTTATTCTGGGCATGAAAATGAAGTATGCTGCTCCTGTAATGATGACAAGTCTGCTTCTTATGACCTACGTTGTGATCAGCTCTGCCTGCTGCAGTCTGTTACACCAATCATGGCTTATGGCTCCATAATGACTAGGGCGATAGTTGGCCCTGCTGTCATTTGCAATTACGCCAATTAGTTTGTATTGATCCATTCTGCAAGTTTCATGATCCACCGTGATGTCAAACCTGACGAACGCGAGAAGCTGCAAGTGTGAACTACTAATGCATGCATCACATATAGTTACATCCACCGTGACATCAAACCTGACAACCTCCTCCTGGACCGGGAGGGGCATGTCAAGCTCTCTGACTTTGGTTTGTGCAAGCCTGTGGATGTATCCTCGCTTCCCACACTTGCTGAAGGAGAAGAGTACACAGATGCAAGGTAATAACATCATTGCAGATTTTGAAAGCTTGCTCTGTGATTATATAATATCTTCCAAGTTACTGATCCTCTGATAATGTTGCGACTTCTGCTTCAAAGGACATCAATGGTCACATTTCACAGTCATGCAAATGAGAAGTTTTTAAAAGTCATCTATTCTCAGATGTTTTCTTAGAGACCAAGAACCTGACTGTCCATAACATTCCTGTTTGTGGTGTAGCTCACTTCCATCACAGTCTCAGAGATCACAACAAGAGCAGCAATCCAATTGGCAGAAGAATCGAAGGCAACTGGTGAGTCATAAAGAGTATAATTGGCTCCTCATCATGATGGATACTTTCCACCACCATGCATATCTTGTAAGCCTTATATTGCACATAGTGGTGAAGAGACAGTTAGTGACATGGGAAGATGGCAACTTAGGATCCCACCGCGTAGTGGTACTTTGGTGTACTTGTGAATTGCCGTGTGCTTTTTTTCTAAATAGTGTAGTAACTAGCCTGAGCTGATGGGTGATCATCTCATGGCTTGAAAGAGCTTGATTTTAAACATATTTCATACAACACACATTTTGCACCTGGTGACCGATGTACATCATTCTCCAGAGCCTCTAAATTGCCCCTCCCGTATTTGCTAGGCGTTCTCTACAGTTGGTACACCAGACTATATAGCACCCGAGGTACTGCTGAAGAAAGGGTATGGCATGGAGTGTGATTGGTGGTCAGTCGGGGCCATCATGTTTGAGATGCTGATTGGGTATCCACCTTTTTACAGGTAGAAGCAGTAAAGCTACAAGCACCCCTTACCAGTATTTACTTCCAGCTTTGGGGTAAAGCTTATCAGAATGCTGTTGTGATCAGCATCTCTTAATAAGTATTTCTTTAAACTGAGGATTCAACAGCTTATTTTGATGAGGATGGGCCTGCAGTTTTGCAGGGATTTGATGCAAAAAAGTTGTCTTTATATGTGATTGCTTGCTCACTACTTTGTGACATGTCACTGAAAGCTACATTTTTTTGTCTGCTGCTTCCCAGTGATGATCCTTTGACGACATGTCGCAAAATTGTCAATTGGAAATTCTTTCTCAAGTTCCCTGAAGAGATAGCGGTGTCTCCTGCAGCTAAGGATCTCATTCAAAGGCTTATGTGTGACGTAGATGATAGACTAGGCACCAATGGTGTGCATGAGATCAAGGTGAGCAAGGTGATGTTTATAATGGACTAGGCACCAATAGTGTGCATGAGATCAAGGTGAGCAAGGTGATGTTTATGATGGACTAGGCACCAATGGTGTGCATGAGATCAAGGTGAGCAGGTGATGTTTATGATGGACTAGTAGGCACCAATGGTGTGCATGAGATCAAGGTGAGCAAGGTGATTTTTATGATGGACTAAGCACCAATGGTGTGCATGAGATCAAGGTGAGCAGGGCAATGTAGATGATGGACTAGGCACCAATGGTGTGCATGAGATCAAGGTGAGCAGGGCGATGTAGATGATGGACTAGGCACCAATGGTGTGCATGAGATCAAGGTGATGTTTATGATAGACTAGGCACAAATGGTATGCATAAGATCAAGGTGAGCAAGGTGATG
>BEGY01000079.1:251640-268237 GCA_002335675.1 Chlamydomonas eustigma | reverse complement strand
ATAGTGTGCATAAGATCAAGGTGAGCAGGTGATGTTTATGATGGACTAGTAGGCACCAATGGTGTGCATGAGATCAAGGTGAGCAAGGTGATTTTTATGATGGACTAGGCACCAATGGTGTGCATGAGATCAAGGTGAGCAGGGCGATGTAGATGATGGACTAGGCACCAATGGTGTGCATGAGATCAAGGTGAGCAGGGCGATGTAGATGATGGACTAGGCACCAATGGTGTGCATGAGATCAAGGTGATGTTTATGATAGACTAGGCACAAATGGTGTGCATGAGATCAAGATGAGCAAGGTGATGTAGATGATGGACTAGGCACCAATAGTGTGCATAAGATCAAGGTGAGCAAGGTGATGTAGATGATGGACTAGGCACCAATGGTGTGTATGAGATCAAGGTGAGCAATGTGATGTTTATGATGGACTAGGCACCTATGGTGTGCATGAGACCAAGGTGACCAGGGCGATGTAGACACTATGTGTCTTGGCTTTAATTAGATTCAGTATTAGGTTCCGTGAATGTTAGACTAGGTGCAAATGGTCTGCAGCATGAGACCAAGGTGATTTCTAGGGCAATGTGGAAACTGTGTGCCCTGACTTCTTGTATAAATTGATGCATCGGGCAATATTCTCCTTTACTTTGCTCGTAAAACTTTGAAGAGCTTAGACAGCTAGATCTTCAAGTCATGGATTATGTGTTCTCTCTCTCGACCCTTTAGTGTTGTCAGTGCGTAATTAATTTCATATCAGGATTAGTGTGAATTCAACTAGTATGAAAGGCGCAGCAATGCTTTCGTCGTGGGGAATCTAGTGCAGCCGCTTTAATGAGACGCTCATCACATATTATGCTAGTAACAAAGTGTTGATCACGTGACTATTCTCTGTAGGGACACCCATTCTTTGCAGGCATAAACTGGGAGAACCTGGTTAACACACCAGCCCCTGCAAGACCACAGGTGTGATATATTGACTGGAATGAGGAGTGTCATTATGGTCAAACTGTGAGCATTGACTGGATTTGAGCAGGCTGACAGTGTTTAAGGCAGAACTTAGCGCCACTGAAGCTTGCTTTCATTTAACCAAAAACAAGTCCAAACTCTGCTAAAGAATGTGCACAGCCACTACTTAATGTTGTAAATAAGTTGGTCACATCCATCCACCAAAATAGGTTGACCTCTGCAATGTCTAATTGCACTAGCTCTGCTGAGATTCAAGGCATTTCCTCTGATTGGGTCTCAGGTGGAGCATGAGCTGGATACTCAGAACTTTGAACAGTTTGAGGAGGATCCAAATGCTCATTCAGCTACAGCAGGGAGTGGTGGTGCTGGTAGCCGAAAGTGGATAGCAAACAAAACTGATCCAAATTTCATAGGGTACACATACAAGAACTGGGAAGCAGTACAACCTTCTACTGAGGGATTAACATCAGGTCTGACTAGGTGTTCTGTTGATGCCTTAAAGCTATCATCTTCTCCGCTTTCATGTGGTGCCAACATGTTTGAAAATTGCATTGAAGAATTTTCTGGCGTAAGTCAAAATTTATTGTCTAGAGATATAGTTGTGTGCAAAGTATAGAAGTACTGTGCAAAATACGGTACACATGATTGCATCAACTTTGCACTGCTTCAGGAGCCATAAATACCTTGGGTTTGACACATTTTGCTTATGCAGATTCATCAGGAGTTGTGCAGTTGAAGAAAAAAGGGACATCAAGGCCCTCTCTTGCAGCACTCCAAAATAATCTGCAAAGTCTTGATATTCAAGCCGGATCTGGTTCGTCCAGGACATGAAGATTGAAGACATATATATGTAGACATATCCTCCGGAGGATTCTCATTTATATCATAATTCATGTTCTCTACGCAAGGCTTGTACGTGCTTTTGTACCTCAGATCTACAACAAGATCTACATTGGTCAAATATTTCCAACTCTAGGACTTGCTTAAATCCCTTACTGGGAAGGTGTGGGAATGACGAGTTTTTTTCCGAAACATTCAACAATCACATTAGGTCGCTCCATGAATGGTTTTGTCGACCTAGACTTTGCATCTCGAGACCAAAATGTTACACTGAACGCAGCTCCAACGTTTCCTGCTTTTAAGTTTGAGTCCCGCCGAGCTCGCATAGATTGGAGGCTATTGCATGGAGTCGACATTAACCCTATTGTGAGCACCTCATAGAAGTAGCGTAGTGTTTCATGCATGTAGAATCCAAATAACGTTTTATTTTAGTGCCTTTCAAATTTCGGGTCCACTGCAGATCAGGGATGTGGACCTCGATACCTTGGAAAAAGTGACCTCAATTATTGCATTCGGTGATGTGGAGGCAGAGGACACAAGATACCTTACAGAGATGAATTTCATCAAGGTGAACTGAAGTAATGCTGGAATTTCTTGAATGCAGTACTGCGCCTAAAATATTGACTTCAATGGATGTTCCTTGTGATGTTTGTTTGCCTTTATACTTGCTTATTCAGGGCTATGCAGGACATATTTTTAACAATGATGATGTTTTTTGTTAAAATGCCTCGACATGTGAGCCGCAGAAATGAGCAGATAAACAGCTCTCATGGCTGTCCTCATTGGGGACACCTTGGTTAAGAGTGCACGATGCATCAAGAACAACCATGCAATACAAACATAATCATTTGCTGAATCATTAATTTTTTTTTAGTCCTTCCCAAAAACTGCTTCTCAGATATTCCGCCTCGCCCAGCTGACAATAGAGTACCTTCTTTATGTACAAGATTGTTTACAAACTACCAACACGTGGCTGCAGCTAGACAGGTGAGTACAACTTCCACCATATTAAGCTGAATGGTCATTGTGCAAACATGTCGCTCATAATGCAGTAGGCTTGGGCTTTGGTTATGGCAGACCGTAGTCCGTGTCATTATGCAAAACAGAATGGATTTATTTGCCCTTCATGATTTAATGTGGGTACGTGCCCCCATCTTGCCTTGTTTCTAGAGGCAACATGGAGAGGTACTGCCAAGCCATCCGTTTGCGACTTCGTGAACTAGATTCACACCTGAAGATGAACAAGAAAGAGCTGAGGCGAGCACGGAAGACAGTGAAGACGTATGAGACCATGGTGTCACTTGGGAAGGTCAAAGGGATGAATGCTGATGCTGAGACATTGGGGCATGTTGGTCTACATATGACTAACAACCAGCAGCAATCAACCTCTGCAACAGCCTTAGCTCTAGTGAGTGAGACGATGCATATAATAATTATTGCATATGATTTCTTTGCTTGACACAAGCTTCGGACTTAGTGTCGGTTTGGATTGCTTTAGGCCCTAACTGTCATTGAATAATATCTCTTATGTTTAAAGAGTTACATGTCATGAATCTGCTTATTATTTTACCTCTCTTCATGACCATTGTGCACAACACGTGTTAGGAGTCAATGATGAAGCGTGAGCTGGCTGTTATGGGAGAGAGGCTGAGTAGAGCTCAGGTGCACGACTGATATTTTTTACTGAGCCTCATCTATCTGCTATAAGTATTTGATCTAGAGATAATGCAAAACATTGTTAGCATGTGGGTCGTCTTCATGTAGTGTAGCCTCCCATGCAGCTCAGCAACCCTATGTTCTGATATGTGGGTTATACCTGGTTCAGGAATTGTTTATTTGATCCCGCCGTTGAAATTGTTCATTTTCATCTATTGTTGATGACTCATTTCTACTCGCTTCCAAACTGTAGCTCCCTTAAAAATACTCTCTTTTTACAGGCTGAGGCCCAGGAGCTCAAAGTAGAGAGAGAGGAGCTATTTAGCCAGCTCAAGGAAGTGGAGGTTATCTTGCAAGCTACAGCAGGTGGAGGTGAACTGCATGTTTATAGGTGGACTCATGGCCCTAGTAGTCATAGCAAGTCCCTCATCATGTTTATGATAAATTGATTATATGTAGCGCATTGAGTAGCTTCAGTGCATAAGAGACTTAATCATGTTCAGATTGCATACAGCATTACCATGTTGCAAAACTATGGAAACTTCAGAAATTGTCAAAGGAAGTTTAATGTTTACCTTAAAACAGCCTGCGGAAATTAGAACATTATTCATAATTTCCAGGCATGTTTCTAGACGGCATCTCCTAGTTCCCATTGGCATCTCCTGCTAGTCCCCATTGGCATCTCCTAGCCATCCCCATTGGCATCTCCTAGCCGTCCCCATTGGCATCTCCTAGTCCCCATTGACATCTCCTAGTCCCCATTGACATCTCCTAGCCGTCCCCATTGGCATCTCCTAGCTGCTACTGACATTTAGTTAATGGCTTCAATGCTCAGGGTTATCATTTCACATTTATTTGGTCATAATGGTGTATTGTCCCAATTGCTGTTGTAATCTTCAGGTCCTGGAGGTTCCATGACTGCTGTCTCCACTATCAGATCTCTTCAGGATCAGCTGAACAAGGCAAACTCGGACCTTAAGTAAGAAAGATCTCTCTTCACAAGTAGACAATTAGTTGATTAAGAGACACTATGACAATTTTTGTGAAATTTGACTGCACTAATCATAAGCTTAACTCCAAATATAATCTCACCTGCACTAATCATAGCTTAGCTCCCAATATAATCTGACCTGCACGACTAATCATAGAGCTTAACTCCCAATATAATCTGACCTGCTTTTCCACCCTTGTCGCTGTTAACAATTACCTGCTACTACCAGTAATTTTTTACTTCTCACTGATCTCACTGCTGTGTGACTGGATCCTCACTCATCTCACTGCTGTGTGACTGGATCCTCACTCATCTCACTGCTGTGTGACTGGATCCTCACTCATCTCACTGCTGTGTGACTGGATCCCCACTCATCTCACTACTATGTGACTGGATCCTCACTGATCTCACTGCTGTGTGACTGGATCCTCACTGATCTCACTGCTGTGTGACTGGATCCTCACTCATCTCACTGCTGTGTGACTGGATCCTCACTCATCTCACTGCTGTGTGACTGGATCCTCACTCATCTCAATGTGTTCTTTATATTCCCCTCACTGATGTATCCACCTGACTTGAGTAGGACTGCTTGGCGAGAGAAGGTAGAGCTACAGAATCAGGTGGATGTGCTAACTATTGACAACAGACTGCTTTTGGGGCGGAAGCAGCAGCAGCAGCAGGTCCCTAATGAGATGATGGGTGCAGTGGAGTTAAGCAGGAGGTGTGTCGACTGTTGAGTAACTACTACTACTAAGATCACAGCTGATACAACTGCTGAACTACTAAGATCACAGCTGATACAACTGCTGAACTACTAAGATCACAACCGATACAACTGCTGAACTACTAAGATCACAGCTGATACAACTGCTGAACTACTAAGATCACAGCTGATACAACTGCTGAACTACTACGATCACAGCTGTTACAACTGCTGAACTACTAAGATCACAGCTGATACAACTGCTGAACTACTAAGATCCCTCTCAGCGTTTGCCATCTATTGAGAGTTCTTCAAATAGTAAACACTAAACTTAATTCTCAGCCAGCAGCCACTTACACTGCTGATCTATGTGCTGCTGCAGCTCCAGACAGTCATCTGCAGTTGGATCTGTTGCTGCGGAAGGTACTAGAACTGATTTCTCACCTTCAGCATCAGATCCAACAGTCCTGAGCTTGCTGAGGACAGCTGAAGAAGATAGGAGGAAGCTGGAGGGCAGCCTTGTGGAGTCACAGGTACGGTCACAGCACTTGTTGTGCAAGAATCACATTGCTATGTGAAGGGCAGCAGGTTTGTAAAGGAACGGCGAGTCAAGGTGCTGCGGAATACAATCCCTGCCCATGGTCTTGTAGGTCTTGTGCTTGTCATCAGAATAGTACTGTTAAGAAATAGGAGGTGCTGTGGAGCTCCAGCAGTTTGTGTGAATGTGTTAATAGTGTTAATGATGTGATTGTTACAATTTATTGAGGCTGCTATCGGAAGTAAGCTCCTTAACAACATTTAATAAGTCTCCCTCATTGTTTATGTTGATCAATCTGTCCAGCAGGTTGCTAACAGAAACAAGTTCCCTTGAAACACGGCCCTTGATAGATTGTCCTCATTACAGTTTATGATGTTCATGTTTCAGTGAACTGTGCAGGCCTGTCTGCGGCCTACTATAGCAAGGCAGTTGTGATAGTAGTCTGCTTCCTCATTTACCAATAATGTTGCTGCGTTGCAATCAGGCAGAAGTTGATGCCCTAAGGCGTCAATTGATGAAAGTGATGAGGGATGCTGCCTCACGGCCTGATGATTTGAAACCGGCTGTGATCATTGGCTCTCAGAGGTATGATGAAAACCCAGAAGTAGAGAGGAAGAAGGGCGTTCGTGTAATTATGGCATTTAAGGACCATGAACTTGCTGCTGATGTTTCAGGATTGCGCGCTCCTCTTATAAGATGGAGATGAAATAAAAGAGTTAGCATTTATACTGTTCACAAGTTTCCTAGAATTGTTTTCTTTCCTTAAACTGTGCTCAATATTTGTTTTTCCAACTGGCACTCCATCGATAGTGAGATTGCTCTACATGCTTCTGAGGCCTCACGGCGTGAGCTTGAGAAGAGAATGTCGGACATGGAACGTGACTTAACATCACGCAAGAAGGCTCAGCATGATCTGGAAGGTGTGCTGATGTGTCATTCATGAATCTAGTTACGTTGAGCACAGCTGCCGGTGTATTGCTTCGCAAAACGTCATTTACACTTGGTAGCTTGATAGCCTGCTTAGCTCAAATTACTTGCCCGCATGTTAGATCTAGCAGTCATTCTAGCAGCTGCATTATTACTATCACAAACGCTTTATGAAGCTGGCGTCATCACCTTTGCTCACTTAATTACTTCATCCTTATGACATTGAAGATGAGCTGGAGCTGACCAGGCAGTCTGCCGCTGATTCTCAACGCAAGCTTGCTTTGACAAGGCAGCAGCTGCAAGAAGTGACCTTTGCATTGGAGGCTGCAAGGCAACAGCAGACAAAACAGCCGGTTGGGGGTTTGGTGAAGATGGATGATCAGGTAAAGGTTTGCCCATCCTAGGCGTTTTCTGAAAAAGAGGGACCTAGTCGAGTGATCTGAGGTTATGATGGACAGTGAGCTCCTGATGCGTGGACTTGATACTGCACTGGACAAATATCAGGGCTTCCATGTTTGAAAGAAGGCCTCGTCCTGGTTTTGTTTTTATGCTTTCATGAAGTCTCTCAAGCACTCGCGTCTCGTAACTTCTCAATGATCTGTCTTGGACCTCTTTCTTTGCTTCAGGAGAGTCAACTGGCTGTACTGGCTGAGCTGAGATCCAACAAGGAGCGCCTGCAGCAGCAGGTTGTACAGCTTCAAGCAGACAATGCAAGCTTGAAGGCTCAGCTGTCAGAGGCTAACCTGGCTGTCTTACAAGCTTCTCAGGTGATTGGTGGATATCACTGACTGCAACCTTACCATTTTCAAGTGCTTCAATCAAGCAATAAAGACAGGAGATGGCATTGTTCAGAACATCTCTCCTAAATTCCAAAACGGATGCACAATGGAATCGTCCGGTACCCAGCACTATTTCTGCTATTACACTAAGCTAAGCTATATTACACTAAGCTATATTGAGCAGGAGTATGTATTGCAACAACCAGTCACCGAAGACTTTGTTTCTTGTGTTTCAATAACGTACATGGACCTTTTTTGACTGTTAGAAATCACGTCTTCAAGATCAAGCATTAGAGGATGCACAGCGGCAATTGGAACAATTGAAGAAGGTGCGCTTCAGTAATGCCTCACACTTCCATGCCTTCTTCACACATGGAACTTTGAACGCATCCATGTCTACAAGAAATTATACCTTCTTTCATTGTTCATACTTTTTTGAATCGTACCTGTGTACAGGCATGGAGGGATCTTCAATCTCAATTGAGGGATGAAGCTGAGGCTTCAAGGAGAACTGGGTCATCAGCACCTTTTGAGTCTGGGACTGTGAAAGAAAAGGTGACTATTGATGCAATATATGAATTGTTTTTATTGCAAATATCATGTGAATTCAAGTTACTGGGTTTATATGATATCTGGAGTTGACTCATGCCCGACTTGATTTTGTTGCTTAATTTTGTTTTAACCTAACTGGTCCATGTGTCAAAACCTCAATGACGCAAAAGCTGAACAGAGATCTTCGCCTTCAGACATGCTAGCATTTTTTGAACTCTGTGATTCTTGTTTTATGTATGCCTGCAGAAAGGTGCATTTTCAGTGTGGGCTGACCTGTTGAACTAAAAGTTGATATGGATTTTAGTCCTCTCAGAACATTAATTACTTGTCATAATGTATTATGTGGGCATCTGGGTGATGATGCTTATCAATTATGATCATGACATCATTTCAGATCCAGGACTTTGAACGGCTGGCTGATCAATCCAATGCCAGCTTGAACGCAGCCCAGCTGGTATCCCAACCACCATCCCCTGAGGTCAAGCAGTTGCTGGAGCGCTCTGGTGAGCTCAAGGACTCTGGGTCCTTCAAGTTCACGCCACCTCCAGCTGCTGCATCAGCACTGCGCCCTGACACGCCGAGTGGGGTGACACCGCCTGGCGGAGGAGGTACTACTTATGTTCCTCTGCTAGCTACCCCTGCCAAGCCTTCAGAAGATGAGATAAGGTGATGTACAGGTTGATTCTCAGGTTTGGAAACATGCCAGAAGTGCATCACATCATCAATGATCCCTTGAATTGAAGCAGTGCTTTCATGCAGGGCTTAGATTCAGATGGTGGCTCATGCTCTGTTAATGTGAGGTCAGCAATAGATGCCTGTAGCTAGGTATGAAGGTATCACTGAAGCCAAGGCCTGTAGCTAGGTATACAGGTATCACTGAAGCCAAGGCCTGAAGCTAGGTATACAGGTATCACTGAAGCCAAGGCCTGTAGCTAGGTATACAGGTATCACTGAAGCCAAGGCCTGAAGCTAGGTATACAGGTATCACTGAAGCCAAGGCATGTTACTGAAACAGAATCAGAATCTGCAATTATTGCACAGGCGCCTGCGTGCAGAGGTGATGGCTCGCGTCACTGACCGTACTCCTGAGCAGCTGAGCTTGCTGATTGAGGAGGAGCTGCGAGTGATCACTGAGAATCCATATGAGTACGAGGATGAGGACGAGCAGCACTTCCAGTCTATGCTACCTTATGAGATGAGGGGCAGGCCCGGAGTGAGGAGCGTTGAGTACCACGACAATGCTGTGGTAAGTTGTTTTCCAGCTGGGGGGTAATTCAAGAACATAGAATGTGAGACCAAAGTATTTGTGACCATTGTGGACATCCTTGTCAGCAGTAGCTCTTGCATCTTTCTAATGAACACGTAATGACAAGGTTATTAGTTATTAGTGAATGCTTTCCTTACAATGATCTAGATGTAGAATTGGTTACTTTCCGTTTTTCTTCTCACATTCATTCGACAAATTATTGAGTCCCATGCCTTGCCTTTGTGGAGCAGATTTTGGAGGATACCTTACAGAGGCTGGGTCCTTTGATCTTTGACACCTTGGATGCTCAGATTGCATCCTTTGGCATGGACTCCTCCAAACAAGTGAGAAACGCATGGGCAGCCAGTATGATGTTAACAAATTCTTATGTGAGTGCTTTGAATCGTGATGTGTGATCATCTTTTCAGGTGCTGTCTGACAAGGAGTATGCAGCAGCTATGTTGGTACTTGAGGAGCGCCGTCAGCGCATGCTGGACTTGATCCCGCCAGAGCGCCGAGACCAGGCTGTTTTCCTTCGAGACGCTTTGCTGACACACTTAGAGCTGATGAAGCGGCACTACGCCCCCCCTGCAATAAGCAGTACTGCTGCCACCACAGCAGCAGGGCACCTTGCTGGAACCACCTGGTCTTCGGCTGCACCAGGTCTGTCTCCCATGCAGCAGCAGCAGCAGCTGCCTTCTAGCTCTCAACAGGCCTCTGACGGTGTGTTTGGTATTAGGGGGGATGCATCCGGGGCTTATCGCCTGCAGGGCCAATACAGCAATCAGGAGGGTGTTTCAGCTGTGTCTCAATTAAGTCGGCAGCCTGCTTTTGTTTCTCCCTCTCTGACAAACTCCCCTCTTCGTATTCCAGAAGCTTCCTACAGCAGTAGTATTCCGCAATACAATAG
The DNA here is from genome assembly GCA_002335675.1 of Chlamydomonas eustigma. Lineage (NCBI taxonomy): Eukaryota > Viridiplantae > Chlorophyta > Chlorophyceae > Chlamydomonadales > Chlamydomonadaceae > Chlamydomonas > Chlamydomonas eustigma. The sequence goes on along the minus strand of BEGY01000079.1, from coordinate 258,129 downwards.
TCATGACATCCCAGCCCAGCAACAAATCTCAACCACCACCCCTCAGTCCCCTACCAGAGCCGGCTCACGAGTGAGTGCAGCCAGCGGGCAGCTCCCCCCATCTCCCACTGGACCTAGCAGCCCTCTCAATCAGTCCATAGGGCGGTACGGAGGGGTGGGCGGTACAGGCACCTCTCTCAATGCTTCCCTCAACCGCTCCATGCGCACCAGTGTTACAGCCGTGAGCGCCCTGGACCAGTCTCTCAAGCGTCAGGCTGCCCAGGCTGCACCTCTGAATCAATCTCTGAACCGCAGCCGAACAGGCACTACTCCCACGGTGCTGAGTCCCACAGGAGGATCAGGAGGAACGCGGGTGGTGTCTGGCCAGTCCAATGTTCAGGCAGGAGGGGTAGCTGGAGGAGGTGTTTCACCTCTCAACATGTCAATACGCTCTACTGGTAGGGGAGAATAAAACAACTAATACACCCAATAGCAGAGTAGAAGTACTAGTCCTCTAGTGAGCATTGATGATAATTTGCTCCAATTTGTTTTCCCACAGGTTCTCCCTCCAGGCTGGACTATTCAAGCCGGCAAAATGAGTCCAGCAGTGACGACTACAATGATAACAGCTTTGCAGATAATGGTAGGCGCAGAGAAGGTAATGATAGCAGGCGGGCAGGGGACGGTCTCCGCAGTGAGCGTTCTGTTCAGGAGATGAGTGATGTGGACAGTGACGTGATGGATTACGGCATCAGCGGTGACCCCATGATGATGCCAAAGATCATCGCAGCAGGTAGGGCCATCAACGCTGGTGGCCTTGGGGGGGAACCCAGACAGCAGCAGCAGCAGCAGCTCAGTCAACAGCACAATCGTGGCAATAATAACATTGCTGACAGTTATAAAGGGCCATCGGCAGTGCCTGCCAGTAATCAGCAGAGGCCATCTACATCTGGTAGGGAGGTGCGTAAGAGCTGGACTGATGCACCCCTGCCTGTACAGATTCCACAGCCTTCAGTCCAGCAGGCACATAATGCCGCATTTGCAACGAGTCAGCAAACAGGGGTAAGTAGCTGTTATCATGAGTCTTGAACACAATAGTTCCAACAATACAACCCGTAACATTACTGGCCCTCAAAGCTACTTGTTATCGTGGTTTTGATCTTATAGATTTCATCTTCATTTTGAGGACAAGGTCTTTCAAATCACTAACTATCATCTATATCAATCTCTCCACGTCATGATATGTCGGGTAGTAGCTCTTTGTATCATGGTCATGATATATGTAGCGGCCTTGTATCGTGGTCATGAAAGCAGCATCAGCATTGTACAGCAGACTTCATATCAATTTTCATGATTCATATTTTGATTCATATATCATATTCATGAACCCTAGGCTTGGAGTTTTCATGTTTGTATAACTGATACTCATGCTGCTTTATGATATTTGCAGCAGTTGGCGGTTGGTTCTCCTGCTACTGCTGGCACTGGAACTGAAGTGGCAATGTCGGAGGGCAGCATCCACTCTTTTCACCTGAGTGAGACCATGGACTCAACGCGAGGCAGCAACTCCCCTTTCAATGCCAGGATAAGGATACAGCAGAAGCAGGCAGCTACTGTTGCTGCAGCTTTGAACAGCAGTGGCGGCCTCTTGGTGGATCCCGCCTCTTTGTTGCCTCCGCCTCCTGGGAAGAGTACCTGGACCACAGTGAGCCCTGATGCAACTCTGAGGGGCGCAGGCATGACCAGGTGAGTGCATGGAGACAACAATGAGCTGGTTGGTGTATGGAGACAACAATGAGCATGTCAGCCGTGCATGGAGGCAATAAAAATGCGCGGGTTAGGGTCGAGTGATGAATGAAAGTAAAACTTGTGATGGCCACATTCCACACCTAGTCCTTCATCTCTCACCACATTTCATATTGGTCAGGTTGGGTGTATCTTCAGCGTCCCCACCTCAGCTGACGAGCACTGCAAGTGCTAATACCAGCAACTACATTTGGTTGAACACAGAAGGGCCTGCAGACGATGTGGAGGTAGGTATCAGTCGCATAATACAGCACTAGGTGTTAATGTCAATGTGCAAGCCAATCAACAACTGAAAAGAGCGAAGATGTACTGCTATGACCTTATTTACGATACAACACAGAATTCTGTGTATAATTCAACGACAGTCCTGTGCAGAATATTTATATTGCTGATTATGGCTCTGTTTCATCATCACCATCTTAGGCCTTCAACACAACCGTGGACAAGTTCGATGCAACCACCTCTTCTGCTGGTACCGCATCCTGGAGGGCACCAAGAGTAGGAGGAGGTGTACTGCTAGGCACTACTAGTAGCAGTGTGCGTGCACAGGATAGTGCTCCTGCTGTATCCATGAAGGCCAGGATTGGGAACATCATCTCTAGACAGGACAGCCTGGAGTCCGTCTCGGACATTGACTGGCAAGATTGATATGTCAGTGACTGTAGTGGAGAATTTCATACTTGATACTATGTTTCCAATGTCAATGCCGTCAGCAGTAATAGATTTCAATTTGTGCAGTATAAAGAATGCTCTGCTGTTGCCATTGCAGAATACAAACAAGCAAACAGGGCCTGCTTGTTGAGTGTTGCCCTTGTAGCTCTGATGTTCTGTATCCAAGACGATTAACTAAGATTAAAGCGCATCATATATTTAAGTATCGAAGCTTACGACCCAAACTTGTGTTGCTTGTTTGAAAATAATTTTCATGTCCCATGGATGGAGCATTCATGTAGATCTTGTTGCTGGCAGAGAAAACAGGAAGCCACGTCGATAAAATTCGAGTCGCTTGAAACAACCTACAGGGGAAAGGTCACTTGAATCGATTCTAGCGGGGTTACTTGAAAGACAGGTCCACAAGAAGGTAGGCTTCAACGGCGCACTTTTGGATCGCTTTATCTGCTAGCCTGTATTGCAACTAGGCAGAGAGCACGTTCGACCAATATTGCCTCATAAAATCATGAAATCTTCATCTGTACACCGGTTTCAGAGGGTTGCTTTGTTGCCCTATTTTGCTGGGTGCATTACTGTGATCTTATTAAAAATTTTAATGACGTGTGGATTCAGCGATCTCAAGGCTTACTTTGGTTACTAGTACAGTACTTATGAACTTCATATTTCATATTTTCTTGAGGTAGTATCATGATCTATTGTGATAAATATAATGCAGCTTTTCCATATCCTATCTCAATTAATAGTCAGAAAAGAGCTAATCCCAACGGTGAATGCCACGGCACAATTGCTGGTCATGAACAAAATCGCAGACGCGTAGGAAGGCAGGAGAATGCATTCGAAACAGCCGTATTGCTATCTCCCACAAATAATGTGACAAACCCAGCCGCCCAGCATCTTCAGACACGTCAGCGTCGTTCTAGGGAGGAGTTCGAAGCAGGAGAGCATGAAGAGGACGTAGATGAGCAGAATTTGCAGGCCGACGTTGATCTAGAGGCTGGAAGTTCACGACGCTCTGCAGCAATAATAATGGCCATGGGCCTGGGCCTTGATGAATGGATGAAATGGCCGACTTTCCTTAATGGCTCTCATTCGAAAGCTAATTCAGGTAGTGTAACATCAGCTCTTAGTAACATCATCTGACAAACTACTGTAAAAGCTTTCACGTCTGATTAGTCTGTTGTGCATAAGAAACTAAAAATGGCCATTTCAATCCAGTTATTCATTTAGGTATACTCCAAGTTCAATTGATGTATAGGTATTGATATCTCTTGCAGGCCTCAGGAGATCATAACATTGAAACAATTTTAACGACTATTGCAGCACATGATAGTTACAGCAAAGTATGCTTGCGCGGAAGGTTGATGGATGGAAAATTGAAAAGATTTGCATAACTTAAGAAGATGTAAGCCAGCTTGGGAACAATGTAATCACAACTGACTTTCATCACAAAGACATTGTCACCTTCTTGAAAGAGCAATATGGCAACAAAGAGTATCAAGGCTATTTTGCTTTACAGTTCAAAGAGGAACGCATTGAAGGGGGCGACAGGTACATGTGTTTGAAGCTGTAGTTAGATGTTGCGTTAGTTGCGTCCTACTAAAGCTTTCGAATTTCCACAGGTGCTATGATGAAGTTCACAATTGTGAGCTCTGGGAGCAGATTGAGAAGTGAGTCCGTAGGGATCACCCCAACCCTGTAGCAATAGTAGCAATTGGTAGACCACCAATGCTTGCATATTTGCAGTTGTAGTACAGTGATAAGACATTGCTCAATATGAAAGGTAAGTCCCTAGATACTGCTGACAGCTCCCTACTCATAGATTGTTTATAGAATTGTCATGATTGGTTGCAGCTCAGCCGCTGTGAAGATGAGCATGGAGGCACTAGCAAAGTCTTACCATTATTGCCATTTTAATTCAGGTGTGAACTCTCATCTGATAAGAGCTACTCTTCTCAATGTGTCATATGGGAAGAGGATCAAGAACCTAGTTGATGTTGGGTACTTTCCCAAGGTCGATTTAGTCGATTTCCGTGTAGGACTAAACGACGTCGCTTGCCGTACTTGCCACCGCATCAAACTTCATGTCTTCAGCAAGTGTTTGACTGTAGTGCTCCTTGAAGAGTTAAAGAGGCTTAGAGCTTTACAGGTCTGACTATGTTTTGATATGTCTTCAACATGGTCCTCTGCTACCTCTGCCTGCTTATTTATTCATGATAGCTTGCTGCTTGTTTATTTATTGTAGGCATCGACATCTTGGATCCATGGGGACGAATACAGCAGAAGGTCCTTTCCTTTCCTTTTTAATATGTTGCTGATCACCTTGAAGTCATGGTAGTCATGGATCTGACATGTAACAAAGATGGGATGGAGCCTTGTAATCTGTGAATCATGTGCCCAATAAGGACAAGTTATTGCAAATACAAAGGGCATGGAGTATTAAGAAAGAGAAAGGACAGAGGGCCTTACTTGATGAATACAGGCAGCTCAACAGCAACACAGAGAGGGAGCAGAAGCTATGTAAGGACCTATCCTTCTATCCTGTGCCATTATCAAGACTTTGGGGATTCGCATATGGGGCGAATTCGGCACTGGGTGGAAGTCAACAAGCCTTTGCCTATGAGTCTATGCATGCTGATGCTCTTGGAGTATTCCTTTACATCATAGACTTCATACCTATGTTCATAGTTGTACTACCACATGGCCTTGTGTCACTGCTGTGATTTCTTACTTTACTTCTCTAAATTGTACATGCCTGCCTCAGCCAGCAATCAGCATCTACTGCTATCCGAATTGTGAATGAGAGGATGAGGTTGATGCATCGTCGTGCTACAGTTTTCAATCTGCCATTTTGCGACAGCAATAAGTACATCCGTGACCACTCAAGAGTGCAGGCGAAGGAGCATAAGAATGTCATGCAGATCCTACCTTTCATGTTGAACAGAATCGACGACAAGCTAACTCAACTGGCTATATTTTAAGAAAGTTATTAGTTAAAACGATGTATCCTTACATGAATTCATGTCATTAGTATGTCAGTGTAATTTCATGTAGGTGGGTGCAGCTTTACATTCTGTTCCACTAGTTCCACAACAAGGACAAATATATCATTGTACTCTTGCAAGCTAGAGATCACGTACGAGGTTCTAAATGCTTCAGATGTGGCTGAACAGTTAGCTGCAATGACACCTAAGCAACAGCTCCTTGTTTGGAACATGACAAGATTCTATGCCAGCAAGTACTGCAAGAATGATGTAATTTCTGTCATAGAAGATGCTGGGTCGTTGACAGTGCAGGAGATTGAGACAACAATTGTTGAGCTTATCCAACATGAAAAATACTTTGGCGTGTTCATGTTATTTCATAGTAATGGAGTCAACCAAGACGCTGGTGGCGATAAGAAGAAGCATTCGCGTTTGGAATCTATGAAAGCATGGCTGGATTTAGGGATGCTTGGGAGTACAAAGAATAGGATGAGTGCTTCGCAAAGAAAAGTGGTCAGTGCCAAGTACTATTAGCATCCTGTCCTTTGTACTCCCAAGCACCCCTGAATCCTGCCATGCTTTCATAGATTCCAAACGCAAATGCTTCTTCTGATCGCCACCGTCAATGTCTGGGTTGACTCCAATACCATGATCATAGTTGATGTAGTTGATGCAAACGATGATACGTGCGGCGGCGGCAGCTCTGTGTCAGTTTAAGGTTGCAAAGAGATTAATGTTGAAGTGCCTGCCGCCATGGACGACACACCAGCTACTAGTAGTGCTCCATGTGAGGTTGAGGAAGCAGAAACAAATTCATTGGTGCTAGATTGGTGTCACCTCAACAGCAGGCAGTGTACTAGTAGGCAGCAAGACTGGAGATGCAGAAGCACCTGAACTGTTAGCAACAGCAAGCATTGCTTGTACACTTGGGGGTGGGGATGAGGCAGCACCATGAATTGCTTGTACACTAGGGGATGGGGATGAGGCAGCAAAAGGCATTGCTTGTACATTGGGGGGTGGGGATGAGGCAGCACCATGCATTGCTTGTACA
>BEGY01000079.1:222949-251635 GCA_002335675.1 Chlamydomonas eustigma | reverse complement strand
GGCATTGCTTGTACACTGGGGAATGGGGATGAGGCAGCAATAGGCATTCCTTGTAAACTGGGGGATGGGGATGAGGCAGCAGAAGGCATTGCTTGTACACTAGGGGGTGGGGATAAGGCAGCAGAAGGCATTGCTTGTACATTGGGGGGTGGGGATGAGGCAGGAGCAGGCATTGCTTGTATACGACTGGGGGCTGGCGGAGAGGCGACAACAACGGGAGGTCCTGGCAAAGAAGCTGCCGGAGATGCAACCATGATGACCTCTGTCATGCTGCTGGCCGCAGTATCAGATAATTGTTGTATTATTGTAGCAGATGAAGCAGCAGTGTCAGAGCTGCTTTTAGAAGCCTCATCAGTCTGTTGTGGTCCGCCTGCCTTTTCCTCACTCCCATTACGATTGCTTCCGCTACAGGCTGCTTGTGTGCATGCCGCTGGTCTCATCCCCATCCTCGATGCTGCTTTAAGCTCCTTGGCAGTAGATGACTCCGCAATCAGTACCTTGGGTACAGAAGAGAACATAATAATGCACAGAATTGAAGATCCAAAATAACTTCATCCTTCTGCTGCTGATGACGACATCTACGACATCTTAGGTCCACAAAATGCAATATAAATGAACTCGATAGCTCTCTACCAACAAGCATCATCATCTTAGATAATGAAGGCACCGTTAGCAGTCAGCCCTGTACCTTCATCATCAGTGTAGTACCTGCTGGCTACCATTTGTTCTGCATGCCTTGTTGTGCCGCTGCCTGCATCTGTCTGGGCCATGTGGTACATAAGGCGGCACGACGATCTTAGACTTTTTGACCTGCTGTTGCCTCCTGCTGTTCACAGAGACAGCTTGGCTTTTACCTGCGGCGGCCTTTTCCTCGTAAACCCTTCTCTCAACCTATAACAAATCACCATTATGAAAAATCAGTGTTACGTTTGCTTGTCATATAGTCGGTACAAGCTCATTGTGATTTGAGTCGATACTCCAGTAGAACATTTCAGTACCATGTTAGACAGCAGGTATGCGGCTCTCCAGATGATTCCTAGCAGCTACTTGATGACTCACCGCATCATTGAAGAGCAATCGTTGATGTATATCATGGCTGATGTAGAAGAGGCATTGCATAATCTGTTGTCATAGTGGGCAGAGGTGAGCGGAGGTGATAGCAGATACAAGCAAGCAAATGACTGTGAATAATAATCCATAAAATGATCCACGACAATCATTCATGGACCTATTCATTGTCTCTTCTGACTAGGCATTCTGAATGATCTGGCTCATCTGATGTAGCTGATTAAATACCCTGCTGCAATGTGGTGAACTCATGTTGTAAACTAATTGCTGTTCCTTACAGCATTGTGAGCGGACCAGTAAGCATCTTCATACAAGGGCAATTTGTGTATTAACCCAATGCGTGCAATAACGGCAAGGACCAGCTCTCGAGATAATAGAGGCGAAGTTTTTAAGTACTGATGCCAAACAGTGCGAGAAAATTCCTGCAGAATTCATCATTTGATTGGTATCCATCAAAACATTGTCGAGTAGTCCGCTAATTTCGAAATAGAGAAGCCTAACTGCCATGAAAATGATCATTATATACCACAGAATTCACACATTATCCTGAACTGAGCGTGTAAGTAAGCAGCAGTAAAACGTTACACTTACATTACATTTGACAGTTTGAAATTCATCAGAACTATTGAGGGTATCGAAATTTTCATCAAACGAGAATATCATGTTGGGATGCAACTGTACAATCGTGAAGTGTAGAGTTCAACGTAATGAAATATATAACTTGCTTAATTATTGAAGCGGTAAGTGATTCCACTTAGACTTTCATCTTAGGAAATACACGCTTTTGAGACATGAAATGCCGTACATTCCCATGTATGCATGCATATGTATGCATGAGATGTTATGCAGACAAAGGAACTTTACAGTGGCGCCCATGATAATACTACGTACGTGAAAATTTGTGGGACATCGCCAGCTCTGTATTTTGAAAGAGGTAGTTCTGGAGCCTAACTCATCTCTATTTCTTAAAGCGCCTGAGTGTCCCATTTCACATAAGCAACAGTCTCAGCATAATATGCGTCAATTGATACATTCACATGCACTTAAGATCAACGATGGTTGTAAATAATGGGCACTGCAGAGCGACCAGTTCAAGTATTGCTGAAGTACAGAAGATCTTGTATTTCAAATCAACATTAACGCATATGTTTTTTACAGCCCTTTGCACCACTGAGAGCTATTGATGTTAATGAGATGAGAGACAGCACTAGCTCAGGGAGATTCCAAAAACCCAGTACAGGGCCCACAGAAGTGAGAATAGAAAGACTGCGGTCATGATTGAGAATGAAGAAGAATCATAGTTCTGGAACTGTTGCTCCTGTCGTTGGCTGATTTGCCTGAAACCTTTGAACATGTCTGTGCCTAACAGAGCTTTAAGAGTAAGCTAGATCCAGGCGCATCTACGGCTACAGAGATTGAGACTGCCATGGATCAGATGAAGGCAGGTGGACTGAGTAAAAGAAGGTCAGATGCTGGTTGAAGTGTAGATCATGCATAGACATTTACTATCATCATTCTAAATTCTACATTATTCGCTGCAGTTTTATCCATTTTGACAAGCATGTTCTGAAAATGATCAGGTCTTCAGCCCCGCCATCCTTACCAGCACTAGTCCCTGATGCATTGCTACTCAGCATGGATGGCCCCCCTCCTACAAGAAACCTGGTTGAGACTAAATTTAAGTTACCCAGGGAGCTGGCATGCCTGATTAACAATAGCCCGCGCAGCAGGAGACGCTCCAAATCTCACATTCCTGTTCAGGATTGCGCCAATAATGACAGCAGCAGTGAAATGCCAAAAGCGGCGGGGGACTTAATACAAGAGTTGCATGTAGGTTCTGTGAAGGGGGAGGAGAAGCATCATCATCAAGAGGGCCAGCTGGAACAGGAGGAGGAGGATGTGGATGTTTCGGGGAGCGATCAGGATGATAAGGCTGATGCTGATGAAGAGAGGAGGCGATATCCAGCCAGGCAACGAAGGTGAACATGCAGCTGGATATAAGAAAACGTATGAATACTCATTGTCTGCAAGTTGAGTAGTTAAATATAAAGAGGCAGGACATAGCTAACATGGTATGCTTTTCATAATGCTCCCTTATCACTGCACCAAATTCAAATGTGCTAAATCAAAATTATCATTCATCATTACAAAATGCGTTGTGGCATGCTGCAATGCCTTTTCAATCTTGATCTGTTTTGTAGGTTCTTAGTACTACAGGATGTCATGATGTGCTAATATTCAATTTCCTGAACCAGCAGGTCTTGGGTCCCTGTGCCCCTCTTCACCTCTCATCTGATCAAGGAAAGCCCTAGGAAGAGGCACAAGAGCATGAGAGGGCACAAGGACCCACGCTCAGCCCGGAAACACGACAACAGCAGGCACATCTCAGGTTATGAGCATGATACACATAAGGGTGCAGAGCATAGCAGGCAGCGGAGAGGAACTCACTTCAGTAGTGATCATCACCAGCGGCCTCGAAACCATATTACGGCTGCACTAAGAAGCAGGGATGAGAGAAGGCAGGAGTGGGAGGCTGCTGCGGCTGTGGATTACAATTTGAGAAAAAGAAAAGAGTTAGACTATGCTGAGGAAGACAGCTATAGTGATGAGCTGGACTCATCTGAAGAACTTGACCATCCCCTACGCTATCGCCGTGGCCATGACAATCTGCAATATGTCGTTAACAATCAGAAAGTAATTGCCGCCAGTAGAGGGCGGGCTGCCGGCCAGCAGCATCAGAATGATAAGGCTGCTGGTGTCCGCCAACTAGTAGAAGCTAGTAACCGGGTCCCTGCTGGTGTCACTGATGAAGGCCCTGGGTACCCAGTCGTTGGAAGCTATGAGAAGGGAAAACCAAGAAGGCTTACTAGATCAACCGACCCTCAGCATATAAATGGAGGACACAGTATTGACACACAGCAGGATGTTAAAAAGGATAAGATGAAGGTGGAGAATCCGGAGTTTTCCTCCTCCTCAGACAGTAGCAGTAGTGGCACTTCATCTGAGGATGACCGAAGTGAAGGGGAGCCGGACGAGCAGATGAGAAAACTAGCTGAGGTCAGGAACAAGGATGAGCTTCAAGCAGGAGGAGAGTCTGGGCAGGTTACCCATAGGGAAAGCTCTAGTGAGGGATGTGAGGATGATGATGAGCATCTGGAGGAAGAGGAAGAGGTAAGACTAAAGAGTGGAACATGGTGTAGTTATGAACATCTTGGGCAGGTATCATGTTCAATGCCCTTCTTCTTGGCAAACTACTAGTAGGTATGTATCCTTGCAATGCAATGATTGCCATGGCTGCTTCAGTCCTCTGTTCTCCCTGTATAATCATCATAAACAATCTTTTGCTAGAACTTTATTAAGAACCCTGATTTTCATCAGACTGCCGTACCACAACTTGTCTTCATGTGCCTGTAGCAGCGTCAGCAGGCGGCATGGAACAGAGAGCGCTTGAGACCACGGCAACCCCCTCCTGGTTCCAAACCCGCCACTAATAAGCAATCCAATGTGCGGCCAACAGGCCATGCAGCTAGCAGGTGAATTAAATAACAAACTCTAAACCCTAAAAATTTAATTTGCTTGTAACACTACATGAAGAGTCCAGGATGCTTTACAAAATGTATCATTCACAGGCTGCTCCGGGCTGCTGCGCAAAATGTACTGTATATCAGCTTATTCAATCTAGTTGCGCCTTGCATGACAGACTGTCTTTCAGATCATGGTGCTCAATGGTGTACTCTTTAGAAGAATAGTCTTAAGTTGCTTTCTTGGCAGCTTCTCCCACACAAACCCTGCTGCTACTATCCTGACTCTTCCTATTATTGTTTTTTGCTATTTGCAGGCCTCTCGGTGTGTCTCATCGACATCATCAGTCATCTCGCCTGCGGGGCGGTGGAGGCGGCGGGCTATCACGCCCCCCTCGCAATGCTGACGTCAGGAGAGGTGGCCGCAGAGGGAGCACTACTGTCCGCTGGCTGCATGAGGAGGATGAGCTTCCAGCACACCAAGACCCTTCCGCTGCATGGCGGGGTGTCTCAATGGTGAGGTCACCACGACCCTTCCGCTGCATGGCAGGGTGTCTCAATGGTGAGAAGATCGGCATATGTTAACCATAGAAACTCTTGTGGAAGCTGGATGTACCCATAGAATATGCACTGCATCAGGAGGAATAGGTGCTTCAAATATTAGCAGGAGTAGTGACATTATTTATAATCTGAGCCTATGGTTACTATTGCAAGACATGCTGCACAGCAAGTACGTTACTTCTCTCTACATGTATACATGTGTGTTTAGGGAGCCCTAGGAGCTCCTGGTGGAGGTGGTGTCTTCCCTACAAGCCCTGGAGTAGCTGCACTCATAGCAAGCTTAGGCGGCGTTCCAGGGGGCACTAGCGGTGGTGGCAATCAGCTGCTGCCTGGAGCAGGATCTGCAGCCAGGCACCACCCAGGTCTCCCAAGCAGCGCTGCCGCCTGGGATGGCTTGCTAGCAGGTGGTGCCACCGTCCACCCTGCCGCAGCAGGCTTATTAAGTAGAGGCGGAGGGGACACAAAGCCTCCTGCTACTGCTGTTGTGAATGCAGAGATTACGCCAGTGCAGGTGGATGCAAGTGTGTCCTTTGATCAAGTGGGGGGCCTTGACCATTACGTGTCTGCATTGAAGGAGATGGTGTTCTTGCCTTTGGTATACCCAGGTACGTGGAACATGCAGAGTGATCTCTAGTATCTCTAGTGAGATGTGCACTGCAATTTCCAGCTGCCCTTTGGAACTCTTTCGAAACTGCCTGCTGTCATAGTGGGCACCTGTTGGACACACTTGACACTAACAGTCTTCCATTTTTTGCTGCGATGGGGCCATTGTTTGCGTCTGACCTACATGTGACCTTCTGATCCTTGCTGTCACGACCTTCAGAGCTATTTGAGAGGTTTAAAGTACAGCCTCCTCGTGGAGTGCTGTTCTATGGACCTCCTGGAACAGGTGATCACATCAGATTAGGTCCCTACCTCTGTAGCCAAGTGCATGACTCATTATTATTATCTTTATGTCATAAGCTGTGCCGTTCATTTCTCATGTCTCTGTGAATTCAGCTCCTTTTGCTCCTTCTCTTGCACTGGAAGCCGCGGTTGATATGAGCACTACCATGCGTCTGACAACATGAGCTGTTTTTACTTGATGCTGACTGTTTGGCTGAAGCTCAGACAACATGAGCTAGTGCTTTTACTTGATGCTGACTGTTTGGCTGAAGCATGTGAAGGTTGCTCACCACATTGTTTATGAACAGCAGAGGATAAGCTTATTATCCAGGTATCATCAATGCTGTCACAAGCTTACTGACCTTCTGCTTGTAATGCTCATGCAGGTAAGACCCTGGTGGCAAGGGCCTTGGCTGCACACGCCTCTAAGTTTGGACAGCCCGTGGCATTCTTCATGAGGAAAGGCGCTGACATACTCTCAAAGTCAGTATCAGGATCCAACTCGCACGACTTAAATACTCTTTACGCATATTCTTTGATAGGGTACTACCAGAAAATTTATGTAGGCAGGCCCATGTAGCATCATGGAATGTTGACAGCCGTGTAGAGACACTTGAGTCAACGTTTCACTTGGTTGCCAAAATGTGTGTCCATGTTCCCATTTTTTCAGCTACTAGCTACTGTTGTGCTCCATGCGTGTGAGATGTGCAGCTCATGACTGCCTCTGTTACTTCTGCATGGCGGCCCCTGATTTATTGCTCTTCTGGCTGTTTAACTGCTGTGGGACAGGTGGGTAGGGGAGGCAGAGAGGCAATTGCGCCTATTGTTTGAAGAAGCCCAGAAGCATCAACCAAGCATCATCTTTTTTGATGAAATTGACGGCCTGGCCCCTGTCCGGAGCAGTAAGCAGGTGAGGAGGTAGCCCCTGTCATCAGGAGCCAGTAAGCAGGTGAGGAGGTAGCCCCTGTCATCAGGAGCAGTAAGCAGGTGAGGAGGTAGCCCCTATCATCAGGAGCAGTAAGCACGTGAGGAGGTAGCCCCTGTCATCAGGAGGAGTAAGCAGGTGAGGAGGTAGCCCCTGTCATCAGGAGCAGTAAGCAGGTGAGGAGGTAGCCCCTGTCATCAGGAGCAAGTAAGCTAAGTAAGCAGGTGAGCAGAACGAGTGGATGTCCTAGATACTATTCGGATGATGGCGGGGGACATTATGTTAGGATGAATCACATGAATCACATGATATAGGGAAGCATCTATATTAGCTCAGTGAGCACAGTATTGAGGAGAATAGAATTGTGGTAAATAATCAAATTTGAAAAACAGTTGCTCTTGCTTGTGATGACAGGATCAAGTTCATAACTCTATCGTGTCAACGCTGTTGGCGCTGATGGATGGCCTGGATCCACGAGGGCAGGTAAGATGCTGCTGTGTTGACGATCTACTTGTCTTCTCTCATAATGCCTGCTGATCATGCTGATGATACTTGGTATTCCCAATGAGGATCTGCATTGAATTCATTTAGTGACAATGCTACTAGCAGGGCCTGCTCCTGTGTGTACTAGCAGGGCCTGATCTTGTGTCTACCAGCAGGGCCTGCTCCCGTGTGTACTAGCAGGGCCTGTTCCTGTGTCTACTAGCAGGGCCTGCTCCTGTGTCTACTAGCAGGGCCTGCTCCTGTGTCTACTAGCAGGGCCTGCTCCTGTGTCTACTAGCAGGGCCTGTTCCTGTGTCTACTAGCAGGGCCTGCTCCTGTGTCTACTAGCAGGGCCTGCTCCTGTGTCTACTAGCAGGGCCTGCTCCCAATACTTTGCTTCTGATTGTTGTTGTGATGGGCATTTACAGCTAGCTGTATTATGATGTCAATCCATCTAGCTACGGCTCCTCCAGGTGGTTATCATAGGGGCCACTAACCGCCCTGATGCACTTGATGGAGCCCTACGTCGGCCTGGGAGGTTTGACAGGGAACTCCTGTTTCCTCTTCCTGGATTAGAGGTGAGGTGGCCTCACTAGTCCATTGTCTATGATCAACAAAATTACCAGCCTAGCTTACTCAACCGAATGTGTACCTCACAACTAGCCTCAATTCGTAGTCAAGAGTTCACCAAGTCAAGAGCCTACGGAAATGTGTATCGCTGAAGTAGGCAAACATGCTTGTCTACATTTACCATTAACCTATAGTGACCAGCAAGCTTACTTTTGAAAAACACTCATTTTTTGTTCCCTTGACAGATGCAGTATGAGCTTTATCATCGTGTATTCAATGTGCAATGTGCAGGCCCGTAAGTCCATACTTCATTTCCACACAAGCAAGTGGAATGATCCTCCTGCAGTGACCTTGTTGTCTGAGCTGTATCATCGTGTATTCAATGTGCAATGTGCAGGCCCGTAATTCCATACTTCATATCCACACTAGCAAGTGGAATGATCCTCCTGCAGTGACCTTGTTGTCTGAGCTGTATCATCGTGTATTCAATGTGCAATGTGCAGGCCCGTAATTCCATACTTCATATCCACACTAGCAAGTGGAATGATCCTCCTGCAGTGACCTTGTTGTCTGAGCTGGCAACGCTGACTGTGGGGTACTGTGGGGCTGACTTGAAAGCCTTGTGCACTGAGGCCTCTCTGGCTGCACTTAGGAGGAGGTGAGACTTGACAGCCTTGTGCACTGAGGCGGCTAGTGCACTCACGAGGAGGTGAGACTTGACAGGCTTGTGCACTGAGGCGGCTGCACTCAGGAGGTGAGACTTGACAGCCTTGTGCACTGAGGCGGCTGCACTCAGGAGGAGGTGAGACTTTACAGCCTTGTGCACTGAGGCGGCTAGTGCACTCAGGAGGAGGTGAGACTTGACACCCTTGAGCACTGAGGCAGCTGCACTCAGGAGGAGGTGAGACTTGACAGCCTTGTGCACTGAGGCGGCTGCACTCAGGAGGAGGTGAGACTTGACAGCCTTGTGCACTGAGGCCTCTCTGGCTGCTCTCAGGAGGAGGTGAGACTTGAAAGATGAAGTAGTAGATAGAATGATCAGCTAGGTCGAGGTCAGGACCTTTGCTTGTTAGCTTCCCTCGTTTATAACTGAAGGTCTATAACATTATCATGATCCCCCATGGCCTTACTGAAGGTCTATAACATTATCATGATCCCCCATGGCCTGACTGAAGGTCTATAATATTATCACGATCCCGCATGGCCTTACTGAAGGTCTATAACATTATCATGATCCCCCATGGCCTTATTGAAGTCTTGATTACGTTATATGTTTTCCTTACATCAGGTATCCTCAGATCTATGAATGTGAACAGAAGCTGCTAGTGAAGCCTTCAGAGGTGGTTGTGTCGAGGCGGGACTTCTTGACAGCGTTGTCTTCCATCACACCTGCCTCTCACAGGTAGTAGTGTAACATCGCACGGCCTCTCACAGGTAGTAGTGTAATATCACACCTGCCTCTCACAGGTAGTATGACAACATCCTCATTGTGGATATGTGCATGTCTCAGCAACTCTTGTTCAACCTGGTTCTGATCATATCATTTCCATATCATGCACCCTCATGCGGTCTGCTACTCATGTTGCTGCTCATGCGGTCTGCTGCTAATCATGCTGCTGCTCATGCGGTCTGCAGGTCTGCTGCTGCTCACGCTTCTACTCATGCTGCTGCTCATGCGGTCTGCAGGTCTGCTGCTGCTCACGCTTCTACTCATGCTGCTGCTCATGCGGTCTGCAGGTCTGCTGCTGCGCATGCGAGGCCCCTGCCACCGTCTACTGCTCATGCACTGAGTCCTATCCTCGCGAAAGCCATCAGCTACCTAGAGGACACTTTCCCTCCAGCAGCTACCTGCATTGCCGCCAGAGCTTCAAACACGAACTCTAGTGTGAACACAGCAGCAGGTGTCACACCAGATCTGGCTGCTGCTGCTGGACGGGTTGGCAGCCACACTGCAGCTGCCAGGATCAGTGGAAACCATGCTTCCTGTAAGATTCATGAGATTTTTGATTCAGAAGATGATGAAGCTGACCTTATGCCCGTCAGCAGGACAGCGGCAGGGGCAGAAGGAAGCTATGATGCTATAGCTGCTGCTGCCTCATTAAAGAGGCTCCTGTCTCCCTCAAACTGCTTGCAGCGGCCCAACTTGCTGCTATGTGGTGCCCCTGGTGCTGGCCAACAGCATGTGGGGCCTGCCCTGCTGCATGCTTTGGAGGGCCTGCCAGTTCATGCTGTAGGCCTGACCTCCCTTCTTTCAGATCCTGGGTATGCATGAGATATTGTCCTGTGCATACAGTAAGCCTCACAACCTCCCTCCCAATATCTGAAATTGCTTGCTTTGAACAGACTGGCTACAACAGCTGACTCTCTCAAAAGCTTAGTACTCGGCTGCTGTCTTCATTTTGATATAAGCATGTCTGTGTGATCTTAATGCTTTTAGCCAGGTCAAAAATCTCATGAGATGCTTTGATTCTCAGTCTGATCAAGAGTCTCATGAGATACTTTGATTCTCAGTCTAAATGTTCTGCTGGGTCATGCAGGGCTCGCTCTCTGGAAGAAGCACTAGTGCATGCATTCATCGAAGCCAGGAGAGCTGCACCTGCTATCCTGTACCTCCCTCACTTGGAGGGATGGTGGCATACGGCGCATCCTGTCTTGAGGTGAAAGGAAATAGCAGAATGCAGCTTGATAGGATGCTGTGAAGATAGTGAAGATCATGTGAGCCTCATGTTCCTAGCACTACAGGGCTTGTTCATCACTTACTGCTTCATGTTCCTATCCAACAGGGCTTGTTTGGTTCAGCTCCTAGAGGACCTTCCATCAGACCTCCCTCTGCTTCTACTTGCTACAGCTGACTGCCCCTCCTATGACCTCGATGATGCCCTTCTGGATTTGTTTGAGTGAGATGACGTTGAATGGTGGACAACACAGTGACTTGCCTATAGAAACTGACTCTTAAGCCGGGCATGAGCTGTACTTGCATGCTGTTCATGGATGTACTGTATCATGTACTGTACAAGGATGCCGCTGATATCTGATTTAAATGCTTGCAGAGAAGATGGCATTCTGGAGCTTGGAAGCGTTGGAGAGTCTGAGCGCAAATCAATGCTTGAACCTGTCATTCTGGCTGCTGCAAGGCTTCCTTCCAAGGTAGCGGAGCTGTCGGTTACAAATGGAAGTACTGGTGGTGGCAAGTCGAGGGAGCAGCAAAGGAAAGAGGAGGAGCTGGCTGTAGACCCTGAGCCCTTGATACGTCAGCAGAAGGAGAGAGAGGCCCGAGCAGTGATGGAGGTGAGTGAGATGTGGGTGTTACGTTGCAAAAGTATGATTGCTGCTTGAGCTCTGTGCAGTCCCTTTTAATTGCAGTACTTGACAATGTTTCTAACTGTGAAGTAGATGAAGCCCTGCGTGTTGCAGGCAGCTCTAATCCTGAGTCCTTAACTAGGAGATTCATGAAGTTAACCGCTTCATGAGCCTTTGCCGCAATGAATTGTTTTCACTGTGGGATATTGCTGAGCTCATAGTGCTGATACCTGCTTCTTTCCTTCATCGACATTCAAATACTTGCCTCTCACAGGCCCGCATGAAGTATGAAGAAGATCAGACTACTCTGAGGGCGCTGCGAATGGGCTTGAGAGATGTGACACTTCGCCTTCTGAGCAACAAGCGGTGGAAGCTGTTCTGGATGCCAGGTAGGCGGTTACCAACCTATTTCTATTGTTATTATTGGGTCACAGATACAGTCTGTCGACAGCCCACTAGGTTTGCCAGGTCTCGATCATCAACCTTGCTTGCTATAATGTGGAACACTAATGATGGCACGCAGTTATCTGAAGGCATCATGACCCAGGAACAGGATGGATTATGACTGTATGCACTATCATGAAGGCATCATGACCCAGGAACAGGATGAATTATGACTGTATGCACTATCATGAAGGCATCATGACCCAGGAACAGGATGAATTATGACTGTATGCACTATCATGAAGGCATCATGACCAGGAACAGGATGAATTATGACTGTATGCACTATCATGAAGGCATCATGACCCAGGAACAGGATGGATTATGACTGTATGCAATATCATGAAGGCAGCATGACCCAGGAACAGGATGGATTATGACTGTATGCACTATCATGAAGTGTTTTAACTACTTCATTGCAGTGTAGTAGTGTCCTTGATATGGATCCACATTTGTATGAAACCAAAGCCACTCCTCTTTTCTGCAGCGGACCCTGATGAGGATGCTGAGTACTACGAGTTGGTGACAGCCCCTATGGATCTAGCCACTGTACTGTCAAGAGTGGACTCCAGGCAGTACATGACACCTGAGCAGTACCTTGCTGATATGAAGCTCATTGAAAAGGTGTTTTCCACCTGATTTCTAGTCTCATCCTGAGAAGACTGCCATGTTTCACTGATGAAGGATCAAATAAATCAACCTTGTGATGCAACATCTCATGATGCAGTAGCAGAGTCTTTAATCTGTGAAGTAACCAATGTCTCTAGTCCTCAAAGATGACAACCATGCACTCGTTTCTCAAAAGTCAGTCCAAATCTTTGTAGGCCACTCGTCAATTCTATGGTGATGCCTCTAATGGTGGGGATGGAGCTCGGTATGTCAATCAAGCTACAGCGCTGGTTGACGAAGCGGAAGGAATGATCCAAGCAGGGCTGCCTCTCGAGCTGCGTCAAAGGCTGTGGCAGATAGATGCTGCTGGAGGGCCTGCCGCTGCTCCTCCTGGTGTAGTGACGGTTGAAACTATGGCAGCAGAGGCAGCGGCTCTGGCTGCCAGTTCTGCTGCTGCAAACGGAAGCAGAGGCCATCGTGGACAGAAAGAGTCTGAAGGTGTCCAGAGAGCCAGTGGACGTCTGAGAGGAGAGCAGCTTCCAACTGCAGTGAGTTGCTTTAAAGTTCTCACTGTTTTAAAGGTGCAGTCCTCAAGGACTGATTGAATAACTAGGTATGAAGGCGGAATAGGGAGAGTGTTTTGACTCATTTAACTCTATAGTGTATTTGTCATGCTGGATTCCCTGTTTGAAGGTAGTTCTTATTCCTGTGGCCTGCTATTTCAGATTGTGTTCAAGGACCCAGAAAAGCTTATGGCCATGGCACGCAAGCAGAATCCCCGACATCATGTACCACATCAACATGATGTAGCAGAGCCACCGGAAGTAGCATCAGTTTCTGATGATCAGATGGAGGTTGATGGTCATGGTGATGTAACTGGCACATCAAACCAACAATCCATGGTCATAGATCTCGCTTCACCACTGCTCAAGACCTCAGCAATAGATAGAGTGATGGGCGTAGATGATGAGGGAGAGCATCCTTCTGTGGATGCTGATGCTGCTGACATTATTAACATTGTCATTGATGAACGGCCAAGCACTATGCAGGCAGGCTGTTCTGCTGTGAGCGTGGGACCTCTTGTAAAGAAGCTCGAGATTAATCATAAAAGTGCCCATTCAAATGATACACCTCTTCTCAGTCCATCAGTGACACCCATTACTGATGAGCCAGAGAGGCTGCTGGTATGCAATCCTACCTCTTCTAGTATAACTATGCAGTCAGATCGTGATGGCCAGATGACAATGACAGCTAGCCATGGAGATCTCAATAAGGCATCGCCGCCTGCAAACTGTAATGCTGCTGCTGGTGCTGCATCATGTGAGGCAGTAATTCCACACGGTGTGGAAACAGGTTCTGCCCTGAATCCTGATATAGTAATAGGAGCAGATGTAACTGAAAGAACAGCCATGCCTCGTTATAATCCAGCTCTGGTGGATCCAATTGCAGAGGACGCTGCAAGGCAGCTGGTCTCCTTCCTGGTTCAGGGCTGTGATGGATGGATGCTGCAGCAGTTGGAGGTGTTAGTGGCTCGGGCAGTGAGGTGGGTACGAGCACAACACAAGCAGGAAGACAGAGTGAGGGTAGTGCAGCAGCTAGCAGAGGATCTAAAGCTTTATCTGAACAGCAGGTCATCCTAGCAGCAGTGCAAAGTTCTTGCATTGGGCATCATGCATGTGGGATCACCCGGGTGGTGTCAAGCGGGATCATCCACTACTTACCGGCAGCTGCTATCGCTGTATTGAAGGCCATGTTGTAGTGGCAGTATGTGTGTTCAATTGTGCTGAGCTGCATACTGATTCAGCAGGATTTCTTTCTAGTAATATCTGTAGGTGATTTCACTGATTACTGAATGTTCAAATCACAGCGCTCATAATGTGAGGTGAGAACACAGAGGCGGTGATTATCATCATTCAAATGTTTCTGATATCATACAGATCTGCAGCTGCCATTATAAAGATTTAAAATCTGTGAAAAACTAGGTACAGAAAGACTCGATAGATGACATGACTACACATCATGTTCATAATTAGCGGTACCCATTATGTAGTCATCAATTTCATAGTTATGATGCGTTACTTTTATTGGGCAAGCCCTAGTTCTGGCTTCGTCTTTTCATATCTAAGCTCCACGGCATGGTCATAGGATCAATTCACACAAGTCTCATGACAACACAACTGTATGGGGCAGCTGATTGAACTAGTCCAGCATGCGAAGCTCCATACTAGACGCAATAGCTCCTGCGAAAGGGTGGAAACATGGAGAACTATAATTACTAACACTACAAGTGGTAACACTACACAAATAACTGGCCTACACGCATATAATGAGCGCAATATTATTATTTTGTCAATGATGTCACGTGCATGAGGACCCACCCTGGACCAGGAGCCCTCTCTCTGGGTGGTGGGAACCTGCTGGCTTTGCCGATTGCAAAACTAGGGGCTGCCTTTGCCTTTGTGGCAGCTTCCACTTTCGCATTATATGCACCTGGGCCCTTGGGATGCTCTCGACCTTTGGCAAGAATGTTCAGAAATTTTCATCTCTTTCAGACCTTATAAATGCTTGTTACGGATGCTCATAAGTAACATAAATATTATTGAACAAGAAATCTTGCTCTGGCAGCCGTAAGAGTTTACACACCACTTATATAAGAACACTCAGAACAATATGATACTGGCACCGCTACAGCAACCACCAAGCTTCTTGGTCTCTTACAACAGGGCCTAAAGAGCCATGTAACAGAATGCTTGCCAGAGACTTCCAATAACTAGGTATCTTTAATACTGCTGGGTTACTGCCAGACAGAGCCACCGTATTTGAAGACTGACCTGCAATCAGTTTATCTGCCTGAGAAGGAAGCATGGACACAAACGCTGCCTTTTCTCTGTCAGCTAGACCAAACCCGAAGCCTTGTCTCCACTGACTGCTGTATTCATGAGAGGCCTGTGCCTCATATGCACCAGGTCCTACATACAGAAGCAGTGCATGGTGCATGGTGCATGTGCCTCATATGCACCAGGTCCTACATACAGAAGCAGTGCATGGTGCATGTGCCTCATATGCACCAGGTCCTACATACAGAAGCAGTGAAGGCAATGGATTGCGTTGGCTTTACTTGAAGGGCTGATGGAGAGCTTCATGATAGTACAGGTAGTATTATTTTAATCACATTAAATCCAGAGGGTGCTGGGGTTGAGCTGTTTGGGGATGACTAGCGTAACAGCCTCTCAAACGTTTAATGAACTTGAATGGATGTGATTCGTCCACTCTGTCATCACAGGAGCCCTTACTACTGCCTGCTAGGTATACACTACCACGGCCCAGATGCTGCCTACTAGGCACAAACCTGGACCCCGATATGGCTGCTTAGCCACCTTCCCAGGGGGCCCAAACACCGCTGTCCCAGACTCCCAGGCCCCATTCCTCTGCTCTGCAAGATATACTGATGGTCCTGGTGTGAGAAAGTTGGTGCGCCCAGCACCCCTTACACTTATTGCAAAGCCTACGGGAGTACTGAAGTGGTGCTGGCTGACTGGGGCAGACAGGGCTCCAGGGTAGTGGCCTGAGAGGAGGTGTGAAAAGTATAATGGAGTGAGATGTTGTGGCAGTTTAAGACGTATTTTACGCAACGTGTCATCGTTGTGAACTGAGAAGTGATCTGGTAAGTGAGGAAAGTTGACTGGGTTGATTGGGTTGAACAGTAATCTTTATAAATTACGAGGGCAATCTACTAGGGGTCAGCACCATCTGACGAGCAGACAATTCATGTTCAGAAACAGCGCATGACCTCAACAAATGGATTATGTTAACCCTACACAAATGGATCATGTAAACCTTACTACATAATCAGTCCTTCTGAAATATGCAGCTTGCTACTGCTGCACGTACCAGGACCAGGCTTGCGGCCTGCCTCAGCGTAAGTCCTTGTCTGTAAACCAAATCTTGGTTCAGTGTTTGCAAAGCTGGCTACTGCTCGACCATCCTGAGCAGCATGCCTAGGAGGCTCCTGATATTTGTGTGAACATCAGAAGGTCAATAAGTGTCAACATCAGAAGTGTGAGGTCCATTTACAAATACAAAAGCGCCTAGATGCCAATGACTGAAGTATTGAGACATGATGTGCCAACATATAGAGAAGCCATAAAGTAGTCTTCGTACAGTCTCTCACATGTTTGTCAGGCTTAAGTTCATAAGCTCCAGGACCAGGAACATCCTTTGGTGGCAACGCCTATAATGTCATCAACAAAAGAAGATCATGAGCATCTACTTTTTGACTCATCACAGGCATAATAAGCATACAGCCCTGCTATACAGAATAAGGAGAAAATGCATGGCATGAGATGCACACATTTCTTTGATAATGACCCAGTGCTTTCAAGTAGAGAAGAAAGAGAGAAAAGGATTGCATAGCTCTATTTATTCTCAGTGAAATGTGTCACAGCATGCGGGATTAGCCATGTCATAAATGAAGCCAGAGAATCTATTGCAACAGAATCTTACATTTGAATGCTGTGCAGATATGTATCGAGCATCGCTAAACCTGCTGCTGCTGCCAAACACAATGGTAGGCTCGCTGCGTTTGCTAGACTCAGACTGGAATCCCAGCTGGGAGCGCTGGTGGGAGATGGGTGGGAAGGAAGACCTGGAAGGTAATCATGGAGGGCAGCTTCTGTGAAGGGATTTACATAACTGTGAGGGGATGCATGTTACTGTGAGGACACATATTACATGAGGATGACATAACACATATTGCATGAGGATGACATGACACATATTACATGAGGATGACATAACACATATTGCATGAGGATGACATGACACATATTACATGAGGATGACATAACACATATTGCATGAGGATGACATGACACACTTCACATTAGGATTCATACCACTTGAGGAATCTTGATGCCAGGCATTCACGCACTCAAGCTCACAGTCTTGTAGTGCCCTGTACTCCACAATCCTTTTCAAAATGCTCATGAGGAGAGAGACAGCTATTACCTGACATTCCTAGCACCTACTGAGTATGTGCTACCCAGGGTTTAGGGTTTAAAGTACTCCTGAGGAGAGACTGTTATTACCTGACATTCCCGGCACCCAATGAGTATGTGCTACCCAGGGGTTTGCTGCCCATATGCAGCCTCCCCGTGGAAGCTGTGCCATCCTCTCTGGCACTTCCTCTATTCCTTGCCTTGTCTATACTGGGAAGCTTCAACTGTTCACACTCCTGTAGACAAAAGGACCACCTCATCAGATGAGACAGAGGTGTGACATTGACATGGTGCATCTAGTCAAGTATAAATGATCAAAAGCAGTCCTCAATGTCTATCCTGAGATTTCTTACCTGCAGTGCGAGCTTGAAAGCTGTTGACAAGCTGCCAGATGCCAAGAAGACCCCTGAGTTGGTGCCTGCTGCGGCACCTTTCCTGCCATGTGCAGCCTCTGATGCACGTTGAGCTGCCATGGTGCTGGGTTCAGAGGGCTCTGATGCACGTTGAGCTGCCATGGCGCTGGGTTCAGAGGGCTCTGATGCAGGCGGCTGGGGAGAGGGTTGGGGAAGTTGAGAGGTGTTTGAGTTTGGCTCAAATAACTCATGGGCTTGTTGTTTTGAATCTTCTGGGTTCTTAGTAATTGGTTGTGTTGCCTGTCCTTCAGGTGAAGCAGAAGTAGCCCCTTGCTCCACCACTCCTTCAGGTGAAGCAGAAGCAGCCCCTTGCTCCACCACTCCTTCAGGTGAAGCAGAAGCAGACCCTTGCTCCACCACTCCTTCAGGTGAAGCAGAAGCAGACCCTTGCTCCACCACTCCTTCAGGTGAAGCAGAAGCAGCCCCTTGCTCCACCACTCCTTCAGATGAAGCAGCAGCAGCATGATCCACCTCTCCTTCAGGTGAAGCAGCATTAGCAGTATCTTCTTTCACCTCAGCTTCAGGTGAAGCAGCAGCAGTAGAACTGTGCTCCCCCTCTCCTTCAGGTGAAGCAGCAGCAACAGCAGCAGCAGCTTCTTTCAGCTCTTCATCAGGAGATGCAGAAGAAGCAGGATTTCCCTTCAGCACCTCATCAGGGGAGATGCTAGAGGCATGAGGTGAAGGGGCTGGAGAGGCTTGCTTAACTGCTTCCTCTTCTAAAGCATCATCCGCTGCTTTCCCAGAAGAAGCCAATGGCACAGCTGCTGATTCAAGAACATCTGGCTCCACAACTGCTGGTTCTCGTTCTGTTTCAGCTTCAGTCTCAGCTGCTTCCTCACTCTTGTCAGCAATTGATGGCTGTAGTGCTTGTGCACTGTTATTCTCTTCCACCTCAGAAGCAACTGCGTCCCCTGATACCTTCTCTGAGGCCAAGAGGTTGTTTTCAGAGATGGATAGCTTGCCCTCAGTTACTACAATTTCAGGCTCCACAACTTGCTCAGTTTCTGATACATCAGGTACAGAGGCTGATATGTCAGCTGCAGAGGCCTCATTAGGTTCTTGGGGTGGGTCTGCAAGAACGTTCTCTGTGGCAGCAGGCTCTTCCGAGGTGTTTTCTTGGCCCTCAGGTTCATGGGATATGTCTTCTTGAAGCTCTACTGTGGCAGGCCCATCAGATACGTCTTCTTTGAAATAATCTGATTTAGAGTCCTGCTGTTGTTCGGTGCCCTCAGTCAGCAGGGGAGCATCATTGTGAGCCTCAACAATGGTCTCAGACTCAGTCTGCTTATTCTCAGCCTCAGCCTCAATTACTTTGGAGTATATCTCAGGCTCTGCTAAACTTTCAGAGCTAGTAAAAATCGGATCTGTCTGCTCCTCTTCTCTATTTGCAACTGGGTCTGAGGAGCTGTGTTCATCTCCGTTAATATCTACCATTTCCTCAGGTGTGGGTTGCCCGACTGCATTTGAAACATGCGTCTCTTCTTGATTCTCAAATTAAAGCTCAAAAACTACTTAGTGTCCCGAATTTCATGATTATCATTGAATGCCTAGAATACCTATATTGCTATGCATGTAGTGGCAGAAAAAACTATGGCAGGGATGATAAGTCTACTTGTCAGGTAGCAGCACTGCGTATGGCGTCTTGATTGATGTCTCACCTTCAAAATATTTTTCTAGCACAATTTCTTCAGCCATAATAATCTGCGAAAACGACATCTTTTAACATGTTACTCAGAAGGGATGAAGGTAGACCAAGTAGAATTTAGAAATCAGATACTGAAAAGGAGATTTGAGTATCAATGAATGGGGAATTGACGGTAAGCGAAATTTTTGCGCTTCGTTAGAAGTTTATTCTACCTTTTGATAAAAACTGCACAAGATGCCATAAATCTCTTACCTGGCAATCTGCTTTATAGCCCTTCTGTCTTAGCCGCTCAACACAAATTTTCGCCTCAAACTCCACGTTCTCCTACAACTCTTGGCACTAAGATACTTACAATTGGCATCCTTCGAATGAATTATTAAGCAGTTCGGGAATCGGGACTCCATGTCCATTAAATGTACGGCCGTTCCCGTCACTAAACTCATCACTGCACAATTTTCTAGGGCAATTCTAATCCGTTAACAAAGGCTTACAACAGGTAGGCATCATAATGAAATTAAATATCACATATTCTTTCAGCATCAAATGCACTAGCCTAAGAATACAGCACAAGCAAATCCATCACATACATAGCGATATACAGCTTTCATTTGTTAATTAGTATTCTGTACTCAAAAGTAAATTTACAGCATAACATGCAGCCAATCGTGAATAGTTTCAGTACTTCATGATAAAGATATGTACATGTACACAACAAAATATTTACCAGAAGAGCGAAAAATAGAACATATTACTTCAGTAGATGTACATTTACTAGTCATTCAAGCTGTAGCTCCATGGCCTCCTTGAGTGAATACATCCACAGAGCCCTCTAAGATCAGCTCCCATGCAGATTTAACCTTCAACCACTGCCCTGTTCCTCCCAGCTCAGCAGGGAGAATCTGCATGAAAATATATTGACATTGGAGTACCAACATGTTCTCAAAGGAAGAGAAAACAGAAGCGAGCACATGCAAATCCTTCCTCTAGCAATTCCGTTCTGCTTTGTGTGCAAAGAAAGCCAAGCAAGTCAGAATCAGCAGGCAACAGAAGTCCAGCAGACTCAGACATGAGAATGTCATTTTGAACGGTGGTCAATGATAGCTGCATGCAAGATTAAGACTGCACAGTTACCTCTTTGGGGATGGATGCGTGGAGAACCGTTTCAACATCCTTAGGGTAAACAAACACAACCTTCTTGCGCGTTACTGGATCCTACACTTGATGCAGTGAAGGAAGAAGTTTAAACATCATTATAAGGTGTGAAGCCTTAAAAGCGCTGGCTGTAAACATTAGAGAGCACATATTTAGAATTCAAAAAAGCTGGTCAAAAGATGAAGAAATCATATAATGAAAAGCTCATACATTTGGAAGTACAGAATGCGGATAGTTGGCTGGTTTAGGGAAAGCAACTTCTATCTAGGACGTGTGGAATTGCATGCGCTTCATGAGACGAGGGTTTAGGGTTTACTCACCACTAACTTTGGTTTATCTCACCACAAACGGCGACACAACTTTCCAAAGTGCATAGAAGATCATGGGAGCATCGTACAAGTACATGCATTCCAGCCTGCATGGTTATGATAGCATGCAAAGTGATGCACACAGGCTAACTACTAAGGACACAGGACATGTCGTGAAGGAGATATGGTGTCAAAAAGCATGTACATGGCGCTTTGAGGAGTAGAGTGTACATGTTACATTCCACTGTGCATGCAATCTGTGATTCGTCGCCAGCATCTAATAGTAAGTAAGGCATCTAATAGTAAGTAAGGCATCTAATAGTAAGTAAGGCATGCCTACAACATGCTCATCCACAATAACTGTGTTAGAAGCCTCTGATAGTGGTGAGGGATTGCTACTCAGGACTGATGTACCTTCTTACCGCTCTGGAAAGTGGTTCTGGAGCATATCAAAGATGGCCCTCAGCCCAGTCACGTCATAATTGGCTAAAGTCATCCCTGATGAAACAGAAAAAAATGATCAAGAACAGAACTGGAACAAGTGGTGGGGACACATATTTAGAAGAACTTCGTCCCTGTCTTATCTGTCTGTCTCTTGTCCAGAAATAGATGAACACATTAAATCACAAGGAATTAGGTTGGCCTCAAAACGCTCTTGACTCGTTGCACTCAATAAAATCTTGTTCTAGCAGTGCTACATCATCTGAGCTCAGAACCTCCAACAGTAAGCATAATAATAATCTCCAACCCACCTGTCAAGTACAGCATCCCGATGTACTTCCCTCCCCTGCAATGTTATCAAGAGTACAGAAGCTGAAAAAAGCACAACGCTGCATTCATGGTAAGCAGAATCTAAATCCGGCAATGTCATGCACAAATGAGCAACAATGGCAGCATCAACTCCTCAGGGAGCATCGCTTTCTCTGTAAACTGCACTTCCTCCAAAAGTACCATGAAATCTAACATCTTGTAGGAGCTCTTACTCACCAGTTAGGGTTAGTTTGACCTAGTCTCTCACAGGAATCCAGGCAGTAGCATATGTATTTGCTGATGCTCTCAAGTTTCTGAGCAGTTTGAATGCAAATGTTCCAAGAAAGTCAGCACAGGGCCATAGTTAAAGTCAGGTTCCCTACAATATTGCATAGCAGGCAAAAAGAGAACGCTGGATGTACACTTCAACTGAAATTTCACCTTGGGGACATGCCTGGCAACGTACACAATCATCACAGGATTTCCATGCTTGTCAAAACCCTAATTGCAACATATAACAAAAAACAGGACAAGGTGTGAACAGTCTGTTATCTAGGTTAGAAATGTTCAACAGATCACGAGAAGTTGGTGTTAGGTACGCTAAATTTGGCAGATTCTTCAAAGTAAGGGATGCGTGTAATAAATCAATAAATAAAAAAGCAGGACAAAGGATTTGAAGGCTGGCTCAAAATGTCCCTAGCTCACTTGGAGGAAGTTCTTTTTGTCATCTAGATTATCTTGAACCTGTGATAGGAATCATGAACATGGAGATGTTCAATTTTCCAATCATGAAGGAGAGCAGAGGTGATGGGCGGAGTCGTCAATTTCCTACAATGTGATCAAAGAATGGCCTCACCTCTTCCTCGCATATCCTCCCATTAGGTACATGTACAGAGCGCCAATCAGCATGCTTCTCCAAATCTGCTTTTGCTACTTGTATGTTCATCTTCCGTGCAACAAGCCATCGTCGCAGAGTCTGACCAGAGTCCAGTACACAAGAATGATCTTTGTGATGTCTTTATGAGTGCAATATAATCAATGAACCTGATTTGTAAGACCCTCTTCCCCTCCTGCCCTCAGTTTAGAGTCGACTGAGGGATCTATGCAATCGTGGAAGTGTTTCAGCTCCTCCAGAATCTCGGTATCTGTTTGTAACTGTTGGCCCATAGTTATAACAGCA
This sequence comes from Chlamydomonas eustigma, assembly GCA_002335675.1. Classification (NCBI taxonomy): domain Eukaryota; kingdom Viridiplantae; phylum Chlorophyta; class Chlorophyceae; order Chlamydomonadales; family Chlamydomonadaceae; genus Chlamydomonas; species Chlamydomonas eustigma. The sequence continues at coordinate 228,824 of BEGY01000079.1, read as the reverse complement.
GTTACATAAGTTCCGCACATACAAATTTGAACAAGATTAGGCGAAATTAGTTTCAGAGCCAGATCTATTGTTAAGGATCCTGCCGCATGTAGGAGTTCATCACGTGTTCATCACAAATGTACAGTCTTCATTTCTTAAGAAGCCAGCTTTAAAAGTTAATATATAGGACTCTTAAGAGTTTACCATGAATCTGAAGCATGTATCGTCAGGAGTTGGAGCCTTGTCCCCACCATAATAAGTTTTCTTGAGCGATGCCATATGGGAAGGATGAGAGTCCGGCATCACAGCTTTGGCCGTTGTTTTCAAGCGTTGAAGCTGAATCAGTTGTCAATGCCCTTAGAAGGTGGCAGAGCAGTTCTGCTGCGTCTGGGAGAAAGAGAAATGCCCCAACTATTATAGACCCTTACGTTCGGTTAGTTTTGGATCGATGCCTACCGTCTACTGTGGAGGACCGCCTGTGTCGCGAGCCATTGGACAGGTTGATGCAAGAAGTTATTGCTGTAAGGACGGCAGTCATCGACGAGGCGCTGCTTCAATGGACCAAATCTGGAATCAAACAGGTCACACCATGAGATGATGAACTCGCCTATTCAACTGTATCGTTCCTGCACAAACCCTACTTTTTTCCTGATTCTTCTGGTTTCGACTTGCACTTCAGGTAGTGATACCTGCCAGCGGTTTCGATACTCGCTCATGGCGCATCAGATGGCCCCCTGGTGTAACTGTCTACGAGGTTGACTCTGCAATGATTCAAGCTCAGGTGAGCTAGCATCAAGCAAGCTCCTGATTTGAGTACCTACATAGACAGTGATGGCCCTGAACCTTGAAGTGCCATGCAGTAACTTCAACCCCAATAGAAAGGGTTAAAGCCTGGTACTCAGTTTTGATAAGGTCCTGACTACTCAGCATGGAGAATCAAATTAGTAAGCTCTGATGTAAGTTTCCTCCTCATTCAGAAAATGGTTGCTCTAGGGGAGGTTCAGCCTAACTGCAACCGCCTGGCTCTGATTGGGGACGTCTTCAACCTCCCCACCATGCTCAAGAGCTTGCGCTCTGTGGGCTTCGATGCAACCAAACCGGCTGTGTTCCTGGTGGAGGATGTGGTGGAGTATATGCTCCCAGAGCTAGCCTCCGAGATGTTTGCTTACCTGGCACAGGTGAACTTCTTGTCCAGCACCAAACAGGTTGGCCCCAATGTAAAACATGAAGCCTGTGAGGTCAAAGATATGTAATAACTCATGTCCACCTGCTCTAACAGCAGCTCCGTCACCACTGCATAGAACCTGGTGAAATTTCAAAATGCTCAAGCCACAAAGAATCTTATTCCTCGTAAGTCATATTGATAACTGTTTTTGCAAGTGCTGCTGACTGTCTCAAGCCACAAAGAATCTTATTCCTTATAAGTCATATTGATTACTGTTTTTGCAAGTGCTGCTGACTGTCTCAAGCCACCAGATCCACACTTTTTACCCTCTTCACACCTCACTGCTGCTGCTTCTACTGCTACTGCAGGGGTGTGCCAGCGGCAGCCAGATGCTGCTGACTGTCTCAAGCCACCAGATCCACACTTTTTACCCTCTTCACACCTCACTGCTGCTGCTTCTACTGCTACTGCAGGGGTGTGCCAGCGGCAGCCAGATGCTGGTGACACTAAGTGACTGCAAGCTCCGTGATCTGCTGAAGCGCTATGGGAGAACTGTGCATTTGATTGAGGAATATGAAGCACCAGGTGTGATCCATTCCTCAATGTAAAGGATGGAGCAATGTGGTTAGATTATAATGTAACTAAAGTTGTGTGATTGCTTCTAGTTATTCAGGACAGGGCCCCAATCTTGGCGAGTGATTACCTGACTCATTTTGCTGTAGATGTTTTATATTTCTACTAATGAAGTGCTTGTTGTGCTCAGATTTGCGCAGTTATGTTTAACGAGCAAGTCATGTACAAATCCATGCTGAATGCAAGACATGTACGAATCCATGCTACATGCAAGTCATGTACAGATCCATGCTACATGCAAGTCATGTACAATATGCAAGACATGTACGAATCCATGCTACATGCAAGTCATGTACAGATCCATGCTGAATGGAAGGAATATCATTGATTCTGACTATTGATGAATGCATTTGGAGTGCATGGCTTCATTACGCGCGAGAGATTATCAGGAGTGTTGCGCGACATGTGCTGAGTCACATTTCATCTTGCTGCTGATGCAGGTGTTGTATTCAACAGGATCATCAATGCTGGTTGGGTTACTGATGAGCTCATCCTCTCAGGATCCCTTGAGACACGTTTCTGTGTGGATCTACACGGCTGTTTATACATTGCTAAAGTGCGCAAGCCTTGAGGAGAATAAGTTGCATTCTCACCTACTCCTTCTCATGCTCGAGCTTGTTACATCATGTTTACCATGTTAACCCAAAGCAAGCTGCTAATGAGGGGTGCCAGACATCAGAATAATCAGAAATTACTCCCCAAATATACAACTGGTTGCATTCGTTTGTACATGATACTAGCAGTCATGACCTTAAGATCGTTGGATACCAAGATTTAATTATGGCTAGCCTAATTCCTGATGAGGCAAAACAAATTGAAATGAAGTTGGAGGGTTACCTTTCATTTTCTTGTATGACACAAATGAAGCATGTTGGACTTTACTTTTGTAGGGCTGTAATTTTCATTGTCATCCTTGGTATTTGAGATAGCAGGGCTCTTGAGCTAGCCTTATTCTTAAGTCCTTATTTGATAACACAGAATGAAATGATTGTGTGTACATGGCAGTGTTACCCGGCAGACCTTGATTCACTAGATTTGTTTCCCTAAACAACAATTGTGGAATTCTGTATCATAACGTCAAATGTTTCTAAGGCCACACATCTTCAAATTTAACCTGCCATGTTTTTGTCTTCTCAATGAGCTTTTGTTTAATTTGCTGAAATCCCGTTGTTGCTGAGGCCCGACCAATCTTGTTGATGAGGGCCGTCCAATAATGTTGACGTTGCTTAACCAGCAGCACATTTCAAGATGTCGCAATGTTGGAAAATGTACTTTGAAACAATGTGAAAAAAAGTGTCATGGCTTCTCAACATTATCTGTCATATGATATTAACAACACTACAAGTTAAAGGCAAGTGCAGAAAGGTAGACTGGAACATGTATTTTGTAGAAGACGTCTACAACTCCTTCAGGTAAGAAAGTTGTCAACACCCTCATACCCTAGAAATGCGCAAATGAAAAACGTCATTTGGTCTCTAAAAATAAACAGATCAGTTTAGCCAAAAGTCAAAGTACCACTGGCAGTGCCTCTCTTGCAATATCAGCTGATTATGGACAAGGCAGTTTAGTGTTATGCTCAGCCCCCCTAGATTCAGTGCACAGCAGATGAAAACACATCAAAGGAACCCTCCAAAATAAGCTTCCATGCAGATTCAATCTTGAGCCACTGCCCTGTCCCTCCAAGTTCAGCGGGTAGGATCTGTTGGAAAGCAGGAAGAGATAGCAACAGATGATCATCAAATGCTTTAGATAGAGTCACCTTCCTAGAACACCCCTCCATTACAAGTCCAGATGTGCCTGATCTGTAGGCTAGCATGAAGGCTACTATGACACCAACCTGCCGCTTCTGTCATGCATGAATGAGCAGGGAATATGCTGGAAGGTTTTTGGACGCACAACACACTCAATAAGGTGTCAACAAGGCAACAGTTTTTGCCCCCTAAACTGCTACAAGCAATGCATCTCGCGCCACCTTGTGATTCACCTTCACAGGAATGGAGCTGTGGAGCAGTTTCCCAACATCCTTAAGGTACACAAATACAACCTTCTTGCGTGTCACTGGGTCCTTAAAATGTTTTGTGACAATTTATTAATGGGAACCCCAACCCAGTGCTCACATCACGACTATGACGATGACTTGAGAAGACATGAGTTTCAATCTTTAGAATATAAGTTTTTTCAAAACCTAAAATTACTTGCCACAAATGGCGAGACCACTCTCCACAGCAGTAGAAGATCATGGGAGCATCGCACAAGTGAGCCTGAAAGGAACTCATCACGATCTTATGTCTATCTCTGGAGAGCTTGACAAAGATAGACCATTTAAAGGATTGTGTTTGTATAAAAAATGGCTCATAGCTCATCAAGATTTGATGTTACATGACACCGATGTAGGTACATGTATTCTGATGGCATCGCTTTGATCTATCTAGCCATTGAGAGAGAGCCATAATGTTTAGTTCTGCACTTAATGTGCTCTAGCCCTTGGGTCTAGGAGCTGAGTGTGCGTGTAACTGGTTAACACATCTCTGAGTAACGTTTGACATACCTAATCTAGTAAACACGAGAAGCTAAGTTGAGTGGGTAGTTACTGCTCATTGTTAAAGATAGCGATTAGCAAACGGTACTCCTCACCGCTCTGGAAAATGGTTCTGGAGCATATCGAAGATTGCTCTTAATCCACTGACAACATAGTTTGTCACTGTCATTCCTGACAAGACAGGCATTAAAGGATATAACCTAACATCTACATAATGCAGTCAGCTCGTACGTTACTTTTGTAGCGAGCGACCTTTATCAGAACTCAGAAGTGATTTTAAATCTTTCCTTGAAAAGTTGTGAAGGTATACCAACACTTTGAGCTTGAATTACCTGTACATCAGCATACCTGTTAAGTACAGCATACCAATGTACTTCCCTTTCCTGAGAGCATTGACAGATATAAATTGGGATGAGAGAACTTTTAACAAAAAAAGAGTATGAGAAATGAGAAATGTCGAGTACAGCTCGTGTCTGTTAGCACAAATGAATTGAAGGTGTAACATGCATATGAAGATCAGCGTGCCAAGTCATTTGTGAGAATCTTTAAAGGGTGATAAAACATTATGTTTTGTAATTGTTCTATCCTGTACTGAGGTAGTGGTGGAGATCCTTTGCTTACCACTTTGGATTACTTTTACCAAGCCTCTCACAGGAATCCAGGCAGTAAAACATATGTACTTGCTTATGCTCTCTAGATTCTGAGCAAGGAATAAGCAGATATTTACATATTGGGACAGAGGACATATTAGATGTAGCTTAAACAATGTCTTTCTATGGTTCGGATGTATCTTGCATAATTCTTTTAATTTAAGTGAAATGCCTATTTGTGTCATCTAGGAACCATTTCTGCACCTGCTTGGGAATAATGTGTCGTGCTGCATAGATTATCATGACAGGGTTTCCATTCTTGTCAAAGCCTTGATTCAGAAGTTGCACATTATTCATACATTATCAGTAGGCCTGACAGAAATATCAAAGCCTCTTCATGTAAACAAAACCTACACCCAATCGGTGCTCTATATCAAACACTAATGTTTAGACAGCACTAGTACATAATGATGCTTATGCCAATGGACAGCACTAGTACATAATGATGCTTATGCCAATGGACAGCACTAGTACATAATGATGCTTATGCCAATGGACAGCACTAGTACATAATGATGCTTATGCCAATGGACAGCACTAGTACATAATGACGCTTATGCCAATGGACTGCACTAGTACATAATGACGCTTATGCCAATGGACTGCACTAGTACATAACGACGCTTATGCCAATGGACTGCACTAGTACATAATGACGCTTATGCCAATGGACTGCACTAGTACATAATGACGCTTATGCCAATGGACAGCACTAGTACATAATGATGCTTATGCCAATGGACTGCACTAGTACATAATGATGCTTATGCCAATGGACTGCACTAATACATAATGACGCTTATGCCAATGGACAGCACTAGTACATAATGATGCTTATGCCAATGGACTGCACTAGTACATAATGACGCTTATGCCAATGGACAGCACTAGTACATAATGATCGCTTAT
>BEGY01000079.1:201933-222944 GCA_002335675.1 Chlamydomonas eustigma | reverse complement strand
AATGGACAGCACTAGTACATAATGATGCTTATGCCAATGGACTAGCACTAGTACATAATGACGCTTATGCCAATGGACAGCACTAGTACATAATGACGTTTATGCAAATGGACAGCACTAGTACATAATGACGCTTATGCCAATGGACTGCACTAATACATAATGATGCTTATGCCAATGGACTGCACTAGTACATAATGACGCTTATGCCAATGGACAGCACTAGTACATAATGACGTTTATGCCAATGGACAGCACTAGTACATAATGATGCTTATGCAAATGGACAGCACTAGTACATAATGACGCTTATGCCAATGGACTGCACTAGTACATAATGACGCTTATGCCAATGGACAGCACTAGTACATAATGATGCTTATGCCAATGGACTGCACTAGTACATAATGATGCTTATGCCAATGGACAGCACTAGTAAATAATGACGCTTATGCCAATGGACAGCACTAGTACATGATGACGCTTATGCCAATGGACTGCACATTATGACTTGAGATCATATATGGTAAGCATACCTGGAGAAAAATCTTGTTGTCTTCAAGATTATCTAGCACCTGTACCAGGTTTCATTTCATACTCTTCTTAAACCAAATTGTTGTGAGGATAAGCAATGGACATTGCAAAACATTTCTTAGCTCATCAATACTTTGGCCACACCTCTGCTTAACTTATCCTTCCATTAGGGACATTCATGGAACGCCAATCAGCATGCTTCTCCAAGTCTGCCTTAGCCACCTCCATATTCATCTTTCGCGCAACAAGCCATCGACACAGAGTCTGTCCACAATTGGTATAGATTCTCAGAAGTACAACCTTCCTTGAGTTGTTTTAGGAGGGAATCTTTCTTATGGTCAATCATGAGAAAGATTCAGTGTGAGGGCATCCTACAATAATGCTATGATACCTGTTTAGTTAATCCCTCTTCACCTCCTTTCTCAAGTTTAGAGTCTACTTCAGGATGTAAGGAAGCATGGAAGCACTTCAACTTCTCTTCCCCATTAGGAACTGTGCACACAGGTGTGCACATGACTGGATATATCAGGTAACAGGAGAAACACAAAAATTCCTTAAATAGTTCGAGCTCAACTGTAGTCTAGCTTCTTGAGCAAAAAATATTCTGGGTTCAAAACACAGATTAGACTTTAAACAGCAGTTTAAAAGATAGAATGGCATAAGACTAATCATTCTAGAGTCTTGTCATTCCATCCAAGTCATGACGACTTAAGCACTTTTCATTAAAGCTGTCAAGCACAATCTTCCTACCTCCTTCTCATACATTTAAGTAATGTATTCACAAACATATTCTATCTTATTGATCCCAATGCATGTGGTTGCAAGTAGAAGATCATTAATGCCCGACTGCATTTCCTTACACGGCGCATGTCCTGAGCAATGAAGGATAAAGTAAGCAATAATTTCATGAGTGTACTTCACAATTTTCAGCAAGCCTTTTTGGGATCAAAGCATCACATTCCAGGATCTATGTCCAAGGATCTTTAAGTTAAAACATCATGAAGTGAGATTGAGGGTGCGACCTAATAATCAGATCACAGTCGTTATCCAATAATGAGCATGCGTGGTTGCATCGCGATGAGGATTGCAGCGTTGACGAAGCACCTGCTTCATTTTCCAGATGATAATAGTGAATGTATTCTAATTTTCAATGAATTTTTAGCTGGGACAATTATAAACTTGTACTCTCTGGTACTTACGAGACACATTTCTGCCTGTTTACTGTAATGATCACATGACCTTGAACTGTAGTCTAATGAGTAACCATCTCCATGTAACCCTTACCACTTACCTCAGAGTGTCATGATAGAGGTCCTAGTAGTGGTAATAACTATGAGCTATGTATAACTGTGAGCTTCGTTAGCTTCGTATAACTGTATTCCTGTCATCAACATGTCATGAAGGCATCAGTGTACATACACGACTAGACGAAGGATAAGCTACAAAGCTGCGGCTAGTGGAAAGGCGCAAACAGTGAAACTAGAATAAGGATACATCAGCGGACCACCATTGTTATTTGGCCTCTGAAAGTCACAGTGTGACAAACACTGGAAGTCTACATTCTGCAATTTGTACATCTACTACTTCAGAGCAGGCGTTTTGTACATCTACTACTTCAGAGCAGGCATTTTGTACATCTACTACTTTAACTACTTCAGAGCAGGCGTTTTGTACATCTACTACTTCAGAGCAGGTGTAGTCAGAGTTTCAGCAGATGCTTCACGTACTACCGGCAGGCCCTGCAGCAATCGCTCTGTGCGGTGTTCAGGTTCTGAGCGGCTCTCATAGTCCTGTCAATGAAGTTATTATGAACAAGGCTTTATTGCTGCAGTGACTGCTTCTGTCATCACAAGAATGACATCATGTGCTGGTTCTCATAATTGATTAAAGTCAGGCTCCTGCTATGACATAGAATTATCCTGACTACTAAACCCTAATTATTCAGGACGTTGACGTTGGCCTAGTTGATGTTGGCCCTGCTGCTGCCTTCAGGATTCAGCGAGCGCTTAGACCTATTGCTGTACTGAAGAACCAACACTCAGGAAATCAGATGTACACAAAGAGAAAACTCTACTGATGGTCATCTAGGTCATCAGAGACAAATCATCAGAGAAGTAGATCATAAAAACTTACAGCATGTACAAAAGCCCTTTCCACGCAATCCAGAGACTCCAACTGGGAAGTGAATTGTGAATAACATTGCATGATAGTAGTTATGATGATGTGCTTAGTACATGCAAGCAATGGCACTGTCTATTGTTCACGAAGAATGAGAGAGGAGGTTAAAGCTACACAAACAACTACTACCTTATTGCTCAACATATGCCGCAGAAAGCTCATGCTTTTTCATGAGATGAAGGACTGAGCAAGAATACCTTATTCTGCAAGCTCAAGGAGATATCGTGGACATGCTTGAAGGTGGTTGTAACCGGCATGACAATCTCCATCTCAACCTGTAGTGTGCATGTTGGAGAGGCAAGATCAACAGAGTGATGCTGAGTAGCATCAAAATGCATGCTGGGAGAAAGCAGGCATAATCAGCCAGGCCAAACATCAGGCACATGCTCAAGCCTGAAATCTGCTGCATGCAGGCGTCTTTGTAATTCCTCTGAAAATACATAATTTGGAGATATAGGAAAGGAAGTGTACATTCAGCTTTTGAAGCATTAATTGCTCACGCTATTGATGATGACCTTTGCAGAAGGAAATTCATCACAAAGTAATATGTTTCAGCAAGGCTGCTACATTCCTGCTAGGAGGTACAGTACACTTGAGATGCTTCCGATGTATCACTACTGGTTTCGCACACCATGTATTTTGATCCAAAGTAATAAGCTCTGATGCAGTCCACTGCAATCTCTTGGCTGTGCTCCGAAGCTATAGAAGACAGCTGTTCAAGGAAGTCCTCAGGTGCACCTCGGCCCACGATTTTGTCAACCTGGATTTTACATGGAGGTGATTAATATGAGCAGCAGGGCTCACACTGAGTGATAGACTCTCAACGAAAAAAGGGAGGAAGTAATCAAAGAGATGTAGAGATGTTGATGAGAGGTATAAATGTTATAAGAAACTTATTTGGCTATCAATCTCACGGTCCCCTAAACTCCCTCTCTACTTCTCATCATGATAACAACAAAGGCATGTTAGCTGCCTACCTGTCCCTTTGCAATATCAAACCACCGCCACAAGATGTATAAACTGATGGTTATTGCCCCTGCGCCGTCTACCCACCAGGCATTGTCAACTTCGATCGCGATGCATGCGGTAATTGCAGCTGCAAGGTTACTCATAATGTCATTCTGTGGAGCATCACAAGAAGAGCAGGCGCCAAAAGTAGAAATAAGAAACCTACATTCATTATCAGCTTAAGGTTTTACGGTTGACATGATGATGGACATCGGTACTCCTAGCTACTGCTGCTGTAGACATATGCCCTCTTATTACTCTGATCTGCTAAATCATGAACATCACAATGGATAGTCATTGGATGCACTCTGGTTATAATAACGTCAGGCGAATGGCTACAAGGACCACTACTAGTCCAGCAGCCTTCAATGGTAATTTTAGTAATTTCCTATGAGAGCAGATGTAATGTTAACTATATGCACCTATTAAAACTCTGCTTTCACCACATGATTTTCAGCTGCTTATTAAGCTTTCAAACACTTCTTACCAAGTGATCTTCAGCCAAAGCGACCATGGAATCTGAAACACGAATGGCAGGAATAGCAAAAAAATCGTTGTACTGATGTATGGCATATTTAACAGAATAATATGCAGCCTCCAGGATCAAGACTCATAATGGGGCAATGTTTTTAAAATTCAACCTTGCTGTGGCTTTAGTTTGAGCCTCTCTGTGATGGTTCGGCCTAGCATTTATCAGCTGATTCTATCAATGCATTATAGTGCATGACAAACAGGAGCTAGTCATATATTATATATATCTTTCGTATCATATACCACATACAGCTGATATTACTGCAGCGCTGCTGGTGGCGTGCACATAACAATCTAGCAGCATACTTCAATTACCTGACTTGCTAGCAAGTGCTGAGCAGAGCATGTAACAAATTGCCTTGAGGACAGTTGCAGAGCCCAGCACCACATACATGATGAGGCTGGCATCAATGGTTGGCAGCAAACCTGATATGAATAATAATGATGTGATGATGGCGCATTAACAGCAAGCAGATGAAGGGCCAAGACATCTTTCTGTAGATAAGCTCAAGCTGCTAAATTAGCAGCAGCTGATAATATGATGATGCTTCGTCATCACAATATGATGATGGATGCCGCTCATCAGCAGCAAGCACTACAGCAGTATGGTTGGCCTTCGTACGTCAGGGATGATGCCCGCCTAGAAGATAGCCTTTTAGGTTGTAATGCTGTCTTAATAGGTATATTATGAGTCCTTAGAGTCCATACAATTATTGGAAGCAGTGAGTGACATGACCTTTCAGCTGCTCTACTATCTTAACTATCTGGCTGCCGACTAGTAAGGTATACAGCAGGAATCAGGAATTCAGCTTAGAATGTAAACAAACTTGAGGTACTAGAAGGCTGTTCAAGTAGGATGTGTTGATATATTGGCCTTTCCTCCAATTCAGCTTAGAATGTAAGCAAATTTGAGGTACTAGAAGGCTGTTCAAGTAGGATGTGTTGATATATTGGCCTTTCCTCCAATTCAGCTTAGAATGTAAGCAAATTTGAGGTACTAGAAGGCTGTTCAAGTAGGATGTGTTGATATATTGGCCTCTCCTCCAATTCAGCTTAGAATGTAAGCAAATTTGAGGTACTAGAAGGCTGTTCAAGTAGGATATGTTCACCTTCTACCAAGCCATTGTACAAATCCCCAGCTGACTCCAATATAACCTGCAAAATGTAGTAGCATCATGCACTGTTCATCATGCACAGTTACCACAGCGGCAGAGCTCCACACATAAATGATATATAATCCATAATGCCAACTTTGAATCTGCAGACATCTAAAAAATACTCAACAGAGTAAAATCACATATAATATATATTAGTTGATGTAGTTGATGTAAAAGGTTATAACTACAGCTGCTGCTGGCCAAAGTCATAACAGCAGACAAAATTATCATAGCGCTGCAGACGAAGCAAGGACTCCACAACCACTGCCTGACGGCCCTCGTGTAACGCAGACTAAGCCATGAATCTACTGCCATTAGTAAGCTGCCAGGCTCTCATCAAGCATATCGCAAATCAGAAATCATAGCATTACAGATGAAGGACAACGTTAAAACAATGAGCTAGTAATTACTAATTGTAATGAACCTGATAAGATGACAGCGCCATGATGAGGGCACATGCCAGAACCCCAATAGTTTCCAACCGTGCTTGTCCCACCGGGAAGCGAGGGTCCATCTTCTGGGACTGCCATTCAGCTATGAAGATTACAACTTGAGACACCTGGAGCAGGCAGCAAGGGGAGCGCTAAAGCATCATTGGATGATCATAATTAGATCTATTGCGCCTAAAGGTACTAGTGACGGATTCTTAGGGTATAATTGAGTGATAAATGACACTACATCATGCTGCCTAATTATACAAATTATTCTCATCTTAATCATCTTTACATGTCTCCTGTGAAGTTTAAGCAACTGCTGGCAGTGTCCATTTTATAATGCCATTCTGAGGCGGAGAACAATAGCTTACAGCTATATGGTATGGCTAGTAAAAATTTACTTAATTACATGATAGCTCAGCAGGCCTACTGCTGCTGTATCATACCTTAGTCGAGAGCACCTGCTGCTTTATTTATTATTTTACGCTTCTGTGACCATGTCATACAAGACACAAATCATGTACAAATTGCGTACGTCAGATTATACCTACTTTACCTACTTACTGTGTGTAATGGCTACTGTTTGATCACTAGTACAGCAACTGCTATGATGCTTAAAATCTATCTCCAGAGATTCCTTTTATCATGAAAGGGTGTAGAAGTAGTAGAGAGCGACATGCTTCATTTACTTCATCAAGTTGTTCTAACACACCAAATCTACAAAGGAGTCCACTAAGGATGCCAACACAGATTTAGAGCCCGAAATCCACCACACATAAGCTTTAGAAATGAGAAGGATTATGTTGACTATCCAAGAGACATTATCTGAGATGAAATTTAGAAGACAATACAGAATTTTTAGGAAAACAGGGTAGAAACATCGACACTAGCAACTTCCACTACTCATAACCCTTCGACAATGTTCAAATATTGAAAAACAATGAGCTTATTCTCATCAAGGAATTGAAATGCTCATGAATTTTCCAATGCATCACCACAATGTTTTCCAACATTTAATTTGAGTATGGAGTGCTCATGACAGTGTACTTGCTGGCTGATAACGACGACCCTAACCATTCAAACTTACATGCAAAGTCCAGCTTTCGATGCAAAGCCTTGCTCTCCTCTCCACCATCATTCTGCAATAATGGCACATCAAGAGCGATTTCCCCGCTCTGACCATAGGAGACGACGGCACTCTCCCTTGAGAATGACACCTCAGAGCCCCCACGAATTGTAACTGATCTATCATTAGCAATAATCACTGATGGCTGGTCAAAAGTACTTGTCACGGTTGTAACGCGATTTACAATTGAAGAATTAAGAGTTGGAGAGCGCCTGAATGTGCTATTCAAATTCTTATCGTCAGTCGCACCCGACATCATTGCAAAATTCTGAATGTGAATCTTGTTGCACTTATAGAATCTCTTATTCCTGGTTTTTGAGCCCCCTATTGAAGGTACAACTGGATTCCTAAACTAAGTACATTCCCTAATATTATGAACGGTGAGGCAGAGTTCTTCTGTCCTCTACGTCAAGCTACGCTTCGGCGTTTTATTATTATTATGAAGAATCCAATATGATTTTTTTGAAAGGGCCTGACACAGCACTCTCTTTCACGCTTCTTAAATCTTACTGTGAAAGTTAATGCACTTGCGAACATTACCTATGCCCCGACTTTTGATGCCTCAGAAGTGAGATTTTATGACAAATAACATTTACAACAGACATCAAAATTCAAATTCAGAGAAAGAAAAGGAATATGATGACTGCCGACACCGATTAAAAACTTTGGCTTCAAGATACCAAGGTACCTAACATATCCTTGTTCATGAATACTCTAGTATACACTTCTTCAACACTAGCTCAGGGATCACTTCAGCAAGTTTTGTGTTCAGTTGCTGGACAATATATACTTCTGCTTTTGATGCCAGAGAACAGCGGAGTCTTTGCATTAAATAGCGCTGAATTGGGCCTATGATCTGTGACCTACAGCTTCTACAACAGGCCTTCGACACTAGGCTCATCAAATCTACACGATCGACCGGTTCCGCCGCCAGCTCATCGACTTCAGCAATGTTTGTATGTACTCTGCTGATTGAGAAGGGCTGTCCGCTGCTGTCATGATCCCCTAAACCCTTGGGGCAGCTGCACAGAGCGCAGAAGCAACTCATACTACCATCACCCTCAACCACACCATACGACGCGCCGCCCTTCTGGACAGCTCTATTACGTAGTCCCTTTGATACATGACGGTGATCATCAGTGGGGAGGCCATTGACTGAACTCTCAGGTGGGGATTGCTGGCTGTCTGCAGCCGCTTCTGTATCAGTTGCTAATGAGATGCCAATGGCGGCCACATCCTGAGAGGCACCAGAAGAAGCAGGATGCTGCAAGCTACTGTTTTCAGACAGCTCTCTAGCGGTGGATACTTCATCAGAGGCTTTATTGTTTCCAGCAGATGAGAGGCGGACCTTCTGATGCACCGGAGTTCTCTTGGTTACATCATTAAGCACTCTGGGGGGCACTTTCCCTTTGAGCTCATATGGGTCCGGCAATTGATTCCATGGGAAGGGCTGCAGGTTTAGGGCTGTGCGCATCACGACTGAGATTGTGGAGGGCACATTGGCCTGATTAGCAGTGTCAATAATAAGCAGTAGTCTCAGCAGTAGCCGTAATAAGCAGTAGTCTCAGCAGTAGCAATAATAAGCAGTAGTATCAGCAGTAGCAATAATAAGCAGTAGTCTTAGCAGTAGCAATAATAAGCAGTAGTCTCAATAGTGGCAAATATGTAAGTTATCTATTATGTGAACTCTCCGATTCAGTCAATGACCAGGTGTTTGATTAGTGCACTGAGTGAGCATTCATAAAAAGTTTACCACACATTTTCCTAACGTGAATCCGACACATACAGGACAAATTCTGAAAGAATAAAAGCTGCTTCTGAGCTTTGGTGGAGCAGTTTGGCAGACACAATGAATCTCTTCAGATCCTGAGATGTACATCTGCGCATGGTGATGCATGGCATGCCCATATGACTTTAAGGGAGAAGTCCTCACTAATGGGATACCAGATAGGGAGAAGTCCTAATTTATGACCTGTCTACTCACACAGGGGCCTCACTGATGACCTGTCTACTCACATAGGGGCCTCACTGATGACCTGTCTACTCACATAGGGGCCTCACTGATGACCTGTCTACTCACATAGGGGCCTCACTGATGACCTGTCTACTCACATAGGGTCAGTCTCATTCATTATGGAGGCCTTATGAGATTGATGACTTAAGGGTGCTGACAAACAGATAGGTCACAACCTAGTAGTTTGATACCGGCTAGTAGGATACACATCACCTGAAGGCCTCCTATGAATGACTCAGCTAAGGCGTTGACTGAATGCATGGAGGCAATGCTGTCCAAAAGAGCATGGTCATCGCCAGCCATGACTGAAGATGTAGGTCTCATAGTCCTGATGCCCTGAAACCTGCACAGAAACACAGCCTCCTTCCTGGTCACCTCTCGCATGGGCATGACATGTGCTGCTGCATGACTGCCATGACGTGCGTCCAGCATCTGAAGGCTGCCAGCCAGAGCATAGCCACGGCCCTGGTCAGTCACAGGATGAAGGTCATAGAGGAATAATAACAAAGAGTAACGTTATCTTGATGAAGGTCATAGAGGAATAACAAATAGTAACATCACCTTGGCTTTATATACCAGCATGCTTAATACTGCAGTCAGTCCCTAGAGACGAAACCCACTACTATCACTGCAAGTTCATAGCAAGGCGGAAGCCTATCGCCTAGATTCAGTTGTATAAATGAGAGGGCAATCCTTCATGCATCATCCACAATATTAGTACATCCTGTACTAGTCATCGGCGATTGACAAGATGACATATGAGAGCTTATTAGCTCTGATGTCAAAATGGCTCGACCACTATATTGTCTGCGTACATCATAATTTGCATGCTTACTTTGGCAGTCTCCGCAATGACTCTGATTGCCATGCTTGTTGAGGTATCTCCTGTGACCACCTTGTTACATGACACTTTCTCTGCCAGCCGAAGCAGCAACATTTGGCGCAACAAGCCCACTAAATCCTCCCTGCCTGTCAAGTCAGTAGCTGCCTGCATGAGTACAAATGTCTCTACTTCTTGTAATCACTGCTACGACACACAAGGTAATCATACTTGGAACAGGAAGCATGTCACTGGCAGGCCTTGAAGATGCATTTGAAGACCTCCTACCTACAAGACTAGAACGAGCGGCGGTGGCAGGAACTAAATACTGTTGGATATATGCTCACGCCAATACCCATATATATCTACTGCACCTGTAAGAGGGTCTTCAGCCTGTCTCGCCGTTCAGACTCTGAACCTTTGTCGTAAATGGTACTTAGTTCCACGACATGTACTTCATCCCCACTGAACCCTGCACTGCTCACAGCAGCTTTCAGGTCAGCATCCACATCACACTGCTTACGAAAATCCACTTCAGCAGGTGATGACGTCGATGATAAGGATCCTTCTGCTACCTCATCACCTCCTCCTCCTCCTGCTACTGATGATGAGTACACCTCTGTCTCGTCAACATGGGCAATCACCACATCAAATGGAAGCTACAGAAATGGATCATGTACTAGATTCAGGAGTGTTCTTTGTCAGCATTTCCAGCAAGAAGCTTCTATCAGCTTTTTGACAACCCTGTTTGGAAACCTTACATTATAAACATGCCATCTCATGGAAAATAGTTATTGAATTTCAAGGGTCTTGGAAGCAATGTTTAGGGCCCTGCTATACAGAATTATCACAAATGGCTGCAGATTTTGAGAGCAGACCAAGGAGGAGGCCATCAGGCCATACGTGAACTTCGACACATTTATCAAGTAAGTCCAAGATCACAGATGTCATATCAACCATTATATCTAACACATTTGTCACCTTTCCTTTACTGGCCCGCTGTCCACAAGGCACTTGCATCTGCATCAGTGCATGAAGGACCGCTAGAGAGGAGGGTCCTACAGCAGCGTGCAACAGGTAGTAGGGGGGCGGATTAAGCAGCAAATAAGGGATCAAAAGATGTAAATGCACAGGAGGCCCTAAGTATGTTGTGCAGGTGGTAACGCACCTACTAGTGGGAATTAACATGCAACACACTAGGAGTCGCGTGTCGCAGTGATGAACAAATGTGACTGACATATCATCATCCAATGCTCTAACCCTACCTTCGATTGCTGACACATCAATAAAATCTCAGTGTCTCTAATTGCTGACACAGCAACCAACAATATGTTTCGTCCTCACCTCCGGACACAGCAACCAACACTCTATCTTGCGCCTGCAAGGCTCCCTTAGCCTTGACAGACCGCACCTACAACAATTCAGACACACATGCCCTTACTGCAGCAAGTACTCGGTCAGGAAGACAGACAAATGAGTGGGTCTAAAATTCAGAAAAGCTAACACTAACAGTGCATACTACTAGGCCAGAATAAACTGAGGAATTTAGCCTATGGTTATGATTCTAACGAGCATATTATGCACAAAATTCAATTAAATAACTCAGGCAATAGAGATAAATTACACACAGCTTCTCCCTTGACCCTATTGGCTTACAATTGAAGAGTATGTTGCACAAATGCTGGGGCAGCCATGATACTAAACCACAAGTTCCTACCAAGCCAGAGCAATTATGTGTCTATTATGATCATGATTGTTTGTTGCTTAACTAATACTACCTTTTGAATAATTGACTCCTGTAAACATGATGGGCAGATTGCCTCATCTTGTCGGACAATAACCTGGACATTATAGGCAACAAGCAAATCAGAATCTATTTAGAAGATTTCTCTTAAATGTTTTAATTCAATAAGCAGACAGATGGCGGCATATCCTCAGAAGCAGGAGAGCTTACCTTTGCTAAACACAATTTGCACTTCACACAAAATTGTTCCCCTGATTTCTGTGTGCTGTGTCCTGTGGCTGCCCAGCTACCTAATATTCTCTTCTCATCACGACTTAAACCATCTCCTGGTCTCATAATGCGATCGGCATGTCCCTGACCCGGATTTTGAGACTGAGCCTGTTCTCCGACGCCAGAATGGTTTCCAGTTAGCGATGGATTGTAGAAAATGTCATCCTCCTCATGCAAGCTACACCCTGACATCTGGTAAGCCTTGAAGCCTCGGTGTACTTTCTATTGTGGCTCACTCCAGAACCCAGGAAAAGTTCTGGAGCCGAGTCAAAGTTCATGCAAGTACGACCGCTTTGAGAAATCCTTAAAAGCCAAACACTTTCTTATCATATTCATAAATATGATAAACATCAAGGATATGGACTAACGCCAACGCATGTACTAAATGAACAAAAGCGTCGTGAGGAACGGCGCAATGCTTGATACGCTGTCCGAGAAGCAAAAGAGCATAGGCTCAGGTATTTATTTTTGCGTTCAAGTTCTGAGTTTTCTTAAAGTTCAGAGTTTCGTTACATAGTAGACAAGTTGATCAGTACATGTCAAGTACTCACCGTTTGCCTGACATTCATGTTACATCTGTAGGAGGTACAGAGAAATCAATTATAGACAGAAACGTGCATTACAGTGAAGTTTCCGCTGATGTACAGCCCGATGAGAAGGTCATGACCTTCTCATCCTCAACCAGCCTATCAGCTGCTGAAACCTACAACCTCCAGCCAGCCAGCCAGTTTTTTGCTACATCAGTAAACAATCTACCTCACTTCAAGGAGCCCTACACTCTGCCAGGTCTACCAGGCCCTAATGACAATCAAGCTGATGGGTTTCAGCAGCAGTCTTCTGTCCCAGGTGAACACCAGGATCCTCAACCTGGATTACTTCATTATTCAGCCCAAACTTCTTCAACAAGTCAACTTAGACACAGCTCACTACCCATTGAAACACTAGCGGGTTTCACTAGAAGCTATGCAATGTCATCTAGTAGAGTTGGACGAGCTTATTCCAGAGACTCTCCAATATCAAAGGCTATGAATAAAGATCAGGGTAACGTTTATAATCATGATCAGCACAATCTACCAATGACACATCAGACCAGGACGTCTATCTCATCTAGCAGGCATAATGTTGGGGCACCACCTTCACACTATGACAGTGCAAGCAGCACAACTGTCAGAAGTCGACCCCGTGCACAGAGCTTGAATCCTGGGCCTGGGCATCCTGCCAGCCGGTTCCATTTTGGGGTGAATGCAGAAGTGGAGGTGGCTCTTATGTCAGAGGTTGAGATGTTGAGGGAGGCCAATGCACAGCTTCGGCTACAGCTGGCTGCAGGATCTGGGGAGCTAGAGAAACATATTGAGACCTTAGAAGCTGAGAGGGCAGCGCTGGTGTATGAGATTGAGCAACGAGAGCTAGCCTGGGATAGTCAGAGGGAAGCCCTTAAAGCTGAGTTAGAGAGACATGTGCATATTTCTGAAGCTGAGAGAAAAGCACTGGAGGTTGAGATGGGGAAGCAAGCGCGGAAAGCATGGGCTACTCAGAGAGCAGCCCTGGAGGCTCAGTTGGAGAGGCATGTTTATGTTACAGAGGTTGAGAGGTTGGCTAAGGAAACTGAAATAAGACAGCACATGCTAGATTTGGAGGCCCAGAGGACTGAAGTGCTGCTTGAGTTGGAGAAGAAGATGGATGAGCGCTCAGCTCTGGAGGAGGAGAAGGCTGAGCTTCGCCATGAGATATGTACCCAGAAGCTGATGTATGAGGAGCTCCAGGCGACAACTAACAGAACGTCTATGAGGGATCAGGAGTTGAGGCAGAAGTCTCAGCAGGAGGTGTTGGATGAGCTGTGTGAGATAGCAGCGGCAAATGAGAGACTTCAGAAAGACATGGAAGAGTTGCAGAGCAGGTTATTGGAAAAGCAAGCTACTTTGGAGACACAGGTAAAACTTTAATCTTGCAGACAGCAGACACGACTGCTAGGTCATTAGGCATGCAGTAATGACTGTTCTTAATAAGTAACATGTTCTCCATCAGCAGCAGGGTATAATGCTATTATCAGCAGGAATGTTGGCGATGGCAGGTTTAGGGTTTCACCCTACTATCTAATATTTGTTGTTTCAGGTAGCAGTTTGTAGACAGGAAGCAAAAGTAAGGACTGAAGAAGCGGCAGAGTCTCAGCAACAATTTCTTCTCCTGGAGAGGCAGCTTGCTGATGTCAAGACCACACTCCAAGCTGAATCAGAGGCATTGACTGAACAGAGATCTCAGAACCATGACCTCAGGCTTAAGAACGAGGCATCAGCTTTTGAGCTGACTCAGTGCAGGGAGGAGCTGAGTCACGCTCAAGTGCTGTTGATGAGGAGGTAGATAATGATTATTGCATTAGTCTTTCTACATCAATGCAAGCCATCTAAACTGTCCCTGTGTTTTTGCATTCTATAGAAATGTCTTTTTGGAGCGGATAATGCAAGGCATCATCGTACCTTTACAAGTGTGGCATCAGAAGGTGTGACATAACTTGCGTATCCTGCTGCTAGTTTGTGCCACTTTTGACCTTCTGCTTTTCAAATGCCTTAAACCTGTTACATTCTTTAGGTAGGCTGCTTGTTCATGATGAATATTAGTTTTGTGGATGGTTCGCTCAATGTACAAGTTGCGTTTCACAGTGAGGCAGTTTCCCTGCTGCTGTGTATGATCAGCAGAACCAAAGCAGTAGCAATAGCAGCAATGAATACAGTGCTACATCCCGGACACAGACTTCAGGACACTTGGAACGTTATCTCAAAACCAGCAGCAGTGGTCAGCAAGGGACTCATCTTGGAGCTTGTACAGTAGAATCTATAGCTGAGGTCATCACAGATGAAGATGATGATGAGGTGGCAGCTTCTCAGCAAATACTTCTGGCTGCTACTGCCTTCGATGTGAGTACTCATCAGCAGTGCAGCAAAAGATTGTCTGAGGGGCGGTGAAGCAGGTTGAAAATGTTTGTCTGTATGCTTGCGCTTAGCATAGATTCAAAGCAGATGTAGTAAAGATAATGTTCTTTCAAATTATTCAAATTGTGTTGATTTAGGCGCTTGCTGAAAGGCTCAAAAGCCTTCAAGTGCAATCTGAAGAGTACCTGTTGAAAGAAAAGGCCCTAGAGCATGAGCTCCAAGAGAGAGAGGCCCTGATCAGGGCTTCCCTCCTATCAAGGGTGACCGACCTTGAGTTGAGATGCCAGGTGATGACAGATTTTGAGCTTGAGTAGTAGCAGAATGAATGAGGAGGGGCGGTCATGATTGATGATTGGATGATTATGATAGCTGATGCTATAATGACTTGATCATGAAGACCAATTAGTAATAATGACAATAATGATACTGTCCGCTGGCCATGAAAGATGAGGAATAAGTGGCACCATCATGCTGGCACTATTTGAACTGTGTCTCATTCTGAAAATCATCGGCATTTATTCAAAATCATTCTTTTTGGCAGCTTATATTCGGTTGTCATGCTGGTGTAATGTTACAGGCTGCTACTGAATCTGAGGAACAGTGGAAGACCAGATTTCAAAAGCTGGAGGTGAGCCTTCTCTACCTTCTCTTGAGATCATCCATGGATACACAAACTCAAGGTTGCTTTTGAAGATCTCTGGCAAATTATCCACAACATCCAGCAGTGACATGATGCCGCAGCGTTACCCGGAGCCCTGTGAAACTAGTGAAACGTGTCCATGTCTGTCCATGATATTTGTTGTGGAACAAATACGTGAAGCTGATACACACGTAACTGAAGCCGAATCAGAACCGTAGGAATGACCATAAAGCAATAAGTACACATTTATTAGTGCTGTACAGTGCTAGTAGCCTGCTGCTGATTATGCATTGCAGGGCATCCGCAGTCGCTAAATAACAAAAATAAGCTGATAATGATATAGTTGTTTGATTTCATGTAATCTTTTGACAGCAGTAGTAATGTAACAAGGTTGTAAACTAGTACGACACTGATTCATAAATATGCTTATCTTCATGCCTATTATCAGGACCTGATGCGTTCCAAAGAGGAATTCTTCAGCGCTACATTGCAAGAGCGCTACAGAGAAAGTGCCTTCATCGCAAAGGAGGAGATGGCTGGGGTGGTCAGAAAGGTTAACTGCTTGTTACTATTGTTACTAGATTTTATATTATAGAGCTCATGGAAAGTAGGCTTACTTGGCTTATTCATTGACATGCAAGTTAAGACGGTCATGACACTGTTCCTAGTAACATAGAGTTGGTGGACTGATCATCAAGATCAATTTCCACTCACACTTCCGTCCGTCATCACTTCACATTTCAAGTGTCGCTGCCGATTTTCTCCCAAATAAGGTCATGCTATTGAATCAACACAGCTACAAATGGAGCTAAAAGGAAGGTGCCAGGAGCTTGACGTAACTCAGGAGGATCGTCGCTTGGCCTTTGAGCAGCTGGACAGGGAGCGCACACATTGGAAGGAGTCCCTGGTGCGCCTTGATGAACTGAAGAATGCAGAGGTAGCAGAAGCCCGGGCCTGGCAAGAAGAAAAGGTGGAGTTAGAGCGCAAACTGATGCAGGTATTCATGTCAGTACTACTAGTCTCAAGGTGAAATTTACAAAATGTGTCATCATCCTCATTTTATTGGGCAAAACGAAGCAGAAGTTGTGGATAAGAGCCTCCTAGCCCCTTCATTTGTGATCATGGCGCCTTGGTGCTATCTACTGCTACTACTGCTACTAATGTGAAAAGCATGGCTGTTCAACATCAGTAGAATACTGAACTCTGCTCTGGCGGACATAAGCTCTGATGAGCAGCATAGTTCTTTTAACGTATTTAACGTGCATTATGAAATTAGGATGCAATACTAGATGAGTTGCAATGGGATAATAGGGATAATGATGATTATTTTGTAGTGTTAGCTAAAAACCTTAGTTATTGCTTCTTTCATTGCCATTATTGCATCATTATGACAATGTGTTCTTATTTCTGACAGTTCCAGCACTAGCAGTACTACTGACAGTCGTTCCAGTACTAGCAGTACTACTGACAGTTCCAGCACTAGCAGTACTACTGATACTACTGACAGCCATGATCTTTAAAGCTGCTAGTTGTCCCGCCTGCTCCTGCTGGTGTGATGATTACTGCTCTCAAATGCTAATGCTGCAGTTGCTATTGCACTAATTGCACTACTAATGTAACTAATGCCACGTTAGCCACGTCTTACTTTTGCACACATTTAGGATTACAGGGACAAGGAGGTAAAGGAGGCAGAGCTGAAGGCTAACATCTCAGAGTTGCACCAGTTATCCTCACGTTTAGGGACTGAGGCATCACATTGGCAAGTGAGCCTTCACAGTTTTACTTCTTATATAGTGAATTGTTACCGCCATGCATGCAAACGGAAATGAGCCTTGCATCTGCTAGCACTAGTAGTATGTTTTAAGCAGCGGTAGCTGCATGATTGATCAGATTTTTTACTTTTTGACAAATGCAGGTGTTACATATGGAGCTTGGAGAACAACTTTCAACCCTAAAGTTGCAGGTGAACAAAACAGCACTACTACAAGTAAAGTATTTAATATTAAGTAGACAGTGGTAGTCATAATACAGCATCCCAGGGTGAACGAAACAGCACTACTACAAGTAAAGTATTTAATATTAAGTAGACAGTGGTAGTCATAATACAGCATCCCAGGGTGAACAAAACAGCACTACTACAAGTAAAGTATTTAATATTAAGTAGACAGTGGTAGTCATACAGCATCCCAGGGTGAACAAAACAGCACTACTACAAGTAAAGTATTTAATATTAAGTAGATGACAGGGGTAGTCATAATATACAGCATCCCAGGGTGAACAAAACAGCACTACTACAAGTAAAGTATTTAATATTAAGTAGACAGTGGTAGTCATAATACAGCATCCCAGGGTGAACGAAACAGCACTACTACTAGTAAAGTATTTAATATTAAGTAGATGACAGGGGTAGCCATACAGCATCGCAGCAGAAGTGATTACTGCAGAAGTTCTGCATCCCAGCAGAAGTGATTACATTGCATTGATGGTAAAATGCAATCCTAACATAAAATTTAACATTGATACATTGATAAGCTAGCTAAGCAGATGAACGCTGTCGATGACGTCTAGATGAACATATGCTCATTATTTGCCGTACCTGAAGATGGCCGTGGTCATCTAGGCCATCCTCATTTTTCTACGTTCAAAAGAACACATATCACATTCATGTGTACCTGCATTGTAGCCAATGCTACATCCATCCACGTAATCCACGCACAGTGGTTCTCATAACTAGATAATGAGTTAGCAGGTTAAGGTCGTAGTAGCGGTATCGAGGTATACCGAGGTCCAATGAAAATTGTAATAAGAGGTTGACAATTCAAGTAGTTGGTTATCATGACCATTATCATCATGTTAGTAAATGAGAGAAAGACCTTCATGTCCTCAACCCAACGATGATGTCAAAAAAGTGTACTGATGATCTGCTTACTGATGCGGCCTCCTGAAGGCAGAACAGGATGCAGCCAGGGTCCTAAATCTTCATCAGGCGCTAGCTGTAAGGGAGGAAGAATTCCAGGAGCAGTTGAAGAGAATCCAGAAAGATTGTAGTGAGTCACATTGAAGCTAGTATTATGCATGCCTCATTGTAAGCAGTCATTTATTTTTTCATATCTGCTCATCATCTATATTATTATGTAGTAATAGCTTTAGTAGAATTTTTTCCTGATAATCTGTTCTCTGTTGCATAAAATCAATCATGATCAGCAGCGGTAGCAGTGCTGTGAGAATCATAATTAGGCTGCCATAATAAGCAATTTTAGCAATTTAGAGTTTACAACATGTAACTCATTATATATATGCAGATTTAAAAGCTTTGGTATTGGAAGAGGAAGTGCATGCCTACAAGAACAGGCTACACGACTTGGAGCATGTCATTGCTGTCAGCCGGCCCCCGACCCAAGCAGCTCTTCAGATGATGACTGGTAACTAGATGTGCAAATTACGCTTACTACGATACTTCTGACCTCTTATTAAATCACAGTCAGCTAAGTCAGCAGGCCTCATGTCAGAAAAAGTACAGCTAAATTGAATCACAGACTTTCAAGGACATTCCTTCTTTAAAACGTGCTCAAAGCTCTTTCATCCATCATGATGCTCATATCATTATTTAATGAGCCGCAGAAGCTTCAGAGCTTAGAGATTTTGAAGGAAGAAGGCATCTTGCTGAGAGATGTGCACTACTAGAGAGACAACTAGAAGAGCAAAAAAATTCTCACAAGGACCTTCTTAGATGTGTACAGGTGAAAACAGGTGCACTGAGTATGCGTTAGCTTTTGTGCTCTGATGTATGCCGATGTAGTTTGCCTCAAAATTGAGCATACAAGACATAATGCATAAGAAAATGCAACTAGTACCATGACCTCTTGGATTAAAAGTTCTGCAAAATGTTTTACCCTAAAACTTGCTTCTTCAATATCTAACCAGGAAAAGCTGAGCGTGGTACGAGTGAAACAAGACCTGCTGTTGAGCTCTTGCCTTCAATGATCTAAGGGCTTCCATACTATAACAGTATCACAGTTCAATCTGCTGACTAGTATTTTTTGTGAAGAAGAAGTGATCTGACACATGTCCAGAACACTGGCTGCATGGTGCAGATACAAGACTGATTATCATTGAGAATCATTATGAATAGGTTAATATGACTTTCCCTGCTGAAATCATCATAAAAAATACATACCTAATTAGAATTGTAGGCCAGCTGATGCTGAGTTCAAGCTGTGACGATGCATCACCTCGGCCTGCAGTTGGATCTTATTCGTTACATGCCTTATTCCACCGGGAGCACGACTACAAATCTCCCAACACTTTCATTTTGGAGCCAAAGTTTTTTTTCCACTGCCCCTCGCCAGGCTTCAAAAAGCATAATATGAGTTATATGGCAGACGTAAGGATTACTGCTGCAGCGTGCGCCCTTCGATTTTTTACGGACATGCATCAGGGTCAACAAAGCAGCGTAAACAAGATGCTGCTAACCACCCGTCTAAGGATTTTGGCGAAGATACGATTCCTCAATTAGAGTACACATTCCTGGAGAAGTAGTCTGATAACGTGGTAGCTTCAGCTCTTACTGTGTTACTGGCTGATTCAACAAAAACATAGCTGCTCAACTTTCACAGTGACTACTGGATGAGGCCTAGAGTTCAGTCTGCTTCCTATCGTCAGCATTTAGAGGTTCACTTCACAGATGCAGATCGCATTGACAATGCAACTATCCAAGAATGACTAGGCGGAGAGTTGAAGCCCTAATTAACACAAAACAAGAACATCCATTATCTTAACTGTATCAGTCCTGGCCAGGGCCTCTCATGATCTTTAATTTAGTACTTTCTGGCCAGTAGTATCAATTTGTCGTTGCAAGCTGGTAGCAGTAAGGTAATGAGTCAGCCCTCTGCTCATCCTGCTGTCAAATGGGTGATTAGTGCCTTTGTTAATATTATTATAGGATCAAAACATGTCACGTTCCTGGAACAGCTAGCGAGATGAGAGTGGCAGCTTCATCTTATGAATCTATAGGGAGAACATTGCTCATGCCATTGTAGCTCTTGATGGCATGCATATGGCAGTTAGGTGTCTTGGTATTACTGGAGGCAAGGCAATTAGGTGTCCTGGTAGTATAGGTATTACTGGAGGCAAGGCAATTAGGTGTCCTGGTAGTACTGGAGGCAAGGCAATTAGGTGTCCCAATAGTATTGGAGATGCCTACCAGAGTCAGAATTAATATGACTCTCTGAATACTAGTACATGTTGTGCCGCAAATGTGAAATGTGATATTTATTGATGTTCACAATTGTTGCTCTGGACGCAACCATGACAGCAAAGTAACAAAAACGTCTCTCCTATGGAATGGAATCAAGAACACAAC
The DNA here is from genome assembly GCA_002335675.1 of Chlamydomonas eustigma. NCBI lineage: Eukaryota > Viridiplantae > Chlorophyta > Chlorophyceae > Chlamydomonadales > Chlamydomonadaceae > Chlamydomonas > Chlamydomonas eustigma. The sequence goes on along the minus strand of BEGY01000079.1, from coordinate 202,199 downwards.
GCCTGATTCCCTGGGGAGCATAATGTGATCTTCAGCTGTCACTGCAACCAGCCACATAGTTGTTCCAATTCAAGTGGTATGTGACTCAGCATATTCTTGCACTCCTCCCAGCCTACAGATGACGACCATCAGTGGCAAACAGCCGACCAAGGACTCAATACAATGTAAAATGTGCCAGGACCAGAGGTTCAGAGGCGCAACTGTATATCAAAAAGATGTTCCTGAGGGATCATGTGCTGAATACAGAGAAGTCGTATCGGCTTTGG
>BEGY01000079.1:178339-191209 GCA_002335675.1 Chlamydomonas eustigma | reverse complement strand
TACTGAATCATGTTGCTAGGTAAGAGTGCTGTTCCAGCTACTGAATCATGTTGCTAGGTAAGAGTGCTGTTCCAGCTACTGAATCATGTTGCTAGGTAAGACTGCTGTTCCAACTACTGGATCATGTTGCAAGGTAAGAGTGCTGTTCCAGCTTCTGAATCATGTTGCTAGGTAAGAGTGCTGTCCCAGCTACTGAATCATGTTGCTAGGTAAGACTGCTGTTCCAACTACTGGATCATGTTGCAAGGTAAGAGTGCTGTTCCAACTACTGAGTCATGTTGCTAGGTGCAGCCTTTTCAATTGGATTCTGTTGCTAGGTAGTTGCTCAGCCGTAATTTGCAGCCATATGGCCAGTGAAGTAAAAACAGAAAAATAGGGTGTGACCTGCTGATCTTGGCCCTGACGTTATAGGTGGTGACCTGCTGATCTTGGCCCTGACATAATACTGACTTTGAATTCTTTTGGTGTTTGCTTGACAGGTTCTGAATTTGCAGTACTTAGTATGTTTACTTCTAGAGGTATCTTTAGCTCACCTAAAAATGTGTTGCAAAATTTATCACCGTCCCTTGCTCATGTTGCCTCACTGGTATTTTTTGTCGTGATTTGTTTTTGCTACATTATGCAGCCTGTCTAGCTCTATCGACCCTGGTTTGGCCATGAGGCCCTCCTCCAAGCTGTTGACTCTCATCAGTGACATGGACGATGCAGCTGAGGAACAAGGCAGGCTATCCCGACTGGCTGCTAGTGGAATCATGTCTCCCAGGCATAAGGCTGTTGCAGAGGCTCAGCTGAGGGTGGGCAGTGCCAGCAGGAGCAGGTGAGAGGGTACAAAAATGCTGCGGTGGAAGGTTCGCTGCTAACATGATCAAAGATTGTTCATATAGAGATAATAGAGAGCTGCAGTACAAAACACTTTAGGGACTACCGTGCTGTCATTTGTTTGACAGTTATTGTGAGGCCTGTGCGTGTATCATATTTTATTTCCTGTAGCATTGAGCATTCTAAGTGCCGATGTTGAAGGGGATGAATCATTTGATTTCCTCTTACAACCGACCGACCTGCTGCGACTGCCCCTACTACTATTGCATGTTTGTAACTGGCAGCAGCGCAATTGTTTCTTGGAGCCACTATATGATCAGCTTATACATACATCTATTCATCTTATTGATCTTGTTCAAGCCTAAAATCTGTCTTGTTGCACATTGTACTGCTTGCTCAGTCTCCGCAGCTCTGTAACCTCAAGCAATTATCATGGTGTGACGAGTCTAAGAGCTGTCAACACATCATCAACAAGCCCTTCATTCGGAAAGTTTTCTACTGCATCCTCCTCACCTAGGCCTGCTTTGGGCCAGCCACGGGGATTGCTCACTGCTAGAAGTTTCCGCACACTAAGCAGCGGCAGCAGCAGTAGTCTGCAGCAGCAGAACTCCTCCCATCCCTCATATGCTATCCAAACCGATGGCGGGCCCGCTATCTTGGCTACAGTGGGTAGTGAGATCAATATGCCGGTTGCTGAAGACATCCATTTTGCAACCTTAACTCATAAATCGTCAATGATGGCCGTGGAGAAGCTTCCCGGCGCTGCTGATCATGATGACCTGATGCTGCTTAGCGGTGGGTCACCCCCCTCACCACCAGACTCTCTTCCAAGTCTTGGACATTCTCTTTTATCACTACCAGTCTCTCTGTCAGAACACACTATTATTGGTAAGTCTATTAAATAATAGCTTAGTAATAAACAAACAGTGTTCATAGTAATGAAGTAGAAGAGACTGCTAATAAACAAGTAGTGTTCATAGTAATAAAGTAGACAAGACTGCTGATGAATGAGGGAGCTGTCATATCACCTTTGAGGCCTTTATTAGGTCTGCTTCCTTGACTGACATCTGGTGGAGGAATTCCTTGATATTCATCATTTTATTATGAGCTGCACCTCCATGCTTTGATCAAGCTGAGCTCCCAAGATGTTGCTTCTAGTAGCACCCCAATGTGAAGACAGCACTCTGCCATGTAGCCTTTTAACATGATCATGTCTCATACTCTTATGCAATAATGCTTCTTGCAAGAAGGTTTTGGGATTGTGAAAGGAGATTCCAGGAGCGGTGACAATGGCCCTGACGCCCTCCTCAGGAATGCTGAGCAGGAGGCGGACCATTGCAACACTTTTCTTCCGATGTTTCCCACAGCTAAGACTGACAGCTCATCCACAACTAACTTCTCTTGGCCTGTCCCAAGCTTCATACCAAGTCCTGCTGTCAATCTCCGTGAGCCTTTTAATAAGGCAGGACTGCCTTCTACTGATGTCATGCTTATTCACAATGTGCCACTGCATCGTGGTAGTGCCTCAGGTACAGCAGCACGGCAGCAGCAGGCTGTCCCACCTCATAAGCAGCAGAAGGAAAATTCATTTGGCTTCATGGCTGCAGAGATGGATGATCATATTGAAGAGCTTTGCTGGCAAGATGTGCATCTGCTGCCCTTACCCACAGAAGCCAGCGGAAAGAAGGTATGATGTTGCCTTGTAACATAGTGTCCTGTCCTTGACCTTGTAATTAGCAATCGCTGGAACCTCTCCATTCATTAAAGATAGCCAGGCTTTGATGTTATGCTTAATTACAATAAAGGTACTTCTGTGTAGACATCGGCCATATACTTGAAGAAGCTTATATTATATGGTGAATATCTAAATATTGTATGGAGGACTAATGACCTTCTCAGTATCTAAAATTTTAAGATTTGTTTGCGTGTCCTCTGTTTGCTGTGATCAAAATGCAGAGACTGCTATTGCTTCAGTCGGAGGCTGATTCTCGAGTTGAGAGGGAGATCACTATGATGAAGTTGAACGAAATGCAAATCAGTATGTTGGATCAGGTAAGGAGGAAATGCAGATGAGAAATTATGAAATACAAATGATGCCCATTATATGTTTTAGATATTTTATGATTCTCATTTGAATATGTGTCTTTTTGCAGATGTTTCCACGACATGTCTTGAAGCACATCGTGAGCAGGGGTATGGCAGAACAGGGGTTGCAGAGTGTGGACAGTGTGGCCAAACTTGCTACATCGCATGATGGCGTTAGCATCATGTTCATGGATATCGTGGGTGGGTGCAGTGCTTTCAGTCTGCTTCTTTTTTGAAGCCCAACTGGTTTCCATTGAAGCTATGATTGATACTATTTTTATTCACTCAAGTTTCCTTTGCCTACAAAATACACAGGATAATTGCTAACTCAAAACACTTCTCAATGGCTCTCTTTTTTCTTTCTTCAGGTTTCACGACTATGTCGAAAGAAGTTGCACCACAAGAGGTGAAATCTTCAGCATACTTTTGTGTCCAATGAACTTTTCATTATGTTTTTTAAGTTCTGTCAAGTTGTGCTTGTTTCAATGATTTATGCAAATACTTTTTTATTTTTATGGGGTAAATTGAGGGGCGAAGGAATGTGAGCCCAGGGCTTACTCATGATTGCATGAAAGGACAGATCCCTGTTTCCTCTGGCCTGCACTCTTGCCATGTATTGCAATCATGCTACCTTCAAACATCTCTAACTAAACAGCCACTACTTCTCTGTTATTGCTGTAGGTGATGATTTTCCTCAACTCTCTCTTCACGCTTTTTGATGAGTTGATCGATCAGTACCAGGTATCATAATGGATGCCCAATAATTTTGCTCTTCTGTTTTCACTGTTTCTGATTTTTAAATCCACATTCCACATCCTTATCCACAAGAAGATATGGATGACTGTAGTAGTTGTAATGTTAAAAAGCGTCAGCGCTGACACCTTCAATCATGGGCTGAGATGGAGGCTCACATTCCTCTCTATTATATTTCAATGGAGACCTTGAACCCGCTTGAAATGTTTGCTCTAAAATGTATGATTTTTTGACGTGCCAACCTCGTTTTGGAGTAGGTGTACAAGGTAGAGACGGCTGGTGATTGTTACATCGTAGCGGGCGCCCTCATGACCTTGGATCAGAGTGGATTTCTTCAAGTAGACACTAATGCTGACTCAGAGAAAGGCGCTGAGAAAGTCATGGCATTTTCAAAGGTATTATTAGAGTTTGCGTAAATGTCTGCGGTGTTGATGGTATTGTTCACGTTGTTTTGTTTCTGTTAACAGATTTGTAAATTTAATGCTCATAAGGTATATCTGTCAGACGCTGCCATGTTAGAAAAATAAATTAGCATGACAAAGAATGATTGAGGTCAACAATGTTTACAATGGTAACTGTATCCAATAAATATTTCTGAGGATTCAGTTGTGAGTTGAGCAATTAATGTCCTTTGATCTTGACCTTGGATTTTTGGTAGAATGGGAGATGAGTTCTTCCAAGTGAATTGTTTTGACTAGTCAGTCTCTTGCAAAAGATCATCTTAACTCTTGTGTCTGCAGGCCCTGCTACGGTGTGCTAAGACAGTCAACATGCCGCACAATGGAGAGCCAACCACAGTGAGAGTTGGCATCCATACTGGACCAGTTGTTTCTGGATTGATAGGTACCAAGCTCCCCAAGTTCAGCATCTTCGGTGACACCATGAACACTGCCTCCAGGATGGAGAGCACTAGTCAGCCAGGTAAGGATGGAGAGCACTAGTCAGCCAGGTAAAGATGGAGAGCACTAGTCAGCCAGGTAAGGATGGAGAGCACTAGTCAGCCAAGTAAAGGCTACCACGCAATAGTCAAGAAAGAACACTAGACAATGTAATGAGACGCCTGTCAGCGTCATAGCCTAATGTTTTTGCTAAGGTATATCAAGCAACGTCAATTTTGAAGTATGCAATCATGTTCTGAAGTGCTGAATTACTACGCAGGTTGCATTCAAGTTTCTGAGGTGACTCATAAATTGCTCCAGAACCACACATTTGCCCCCACTGGAGGTATTGAGGTGAAAGGAAAGGTAAAGAGGGGATTTGTGAATGAATGTAAATCATGTCTCATATCGGCATTTTGATTCTTGTCATTTAGATTTAGACTGATTACTCAAAGGCTCCAGTATTCAAAATTCCTTTAAGAATTGTGTAATCGTTTCCATCTCAGGGGTTAATGAACACTTACCTCTGGGATCCAGCAGATAATCCAGATGAGCAGTACTCAAACCTCATGGAAAAAAACAAGGTATCACATACTCTTAGGTTTGAGGATGATGTGCAAGTGCCGAAGTTGGTCTTTGGCCTTTAACAATTTGTCAATCAGGTTGAAGTTTCCTCTGGTATGATATTTGAATATTGAATACAACGAATAGCAAGTAACAAAGTTATCTATTACATGTGCAGGAGGAGACTGCTCTGCTGCAGCACATCTGCAAGAGCATGATCAGTAATGTCCTCCCACCAGAAGTTGTTGCAGATCTGAACTCCCCAGAGAACAATGCTCTGACTGACAACTCATCTGGGCCTCATGCATCTTATGCTATCAACGATTTCCTCAGTATGACGCTGCCAGTCCTACGGAAGATAAAAAGTCGAAATAGTCGTGGTGACAAGCTTCAGCAGAACCATCACTTGCTGCAGTCAGCACCAAGAGTCTCAGGCGGAGACAAGCCTCAGGATCTCTACATCGTAGCAGGGACACCTCCAGTGTCTTGTGCCAACTTGCTGGCATTGACTGATCTGCAGCGTAGCAATGAGGGCCACAGACCTTCAAGCATGACCACAGGATCAGAATCGCAACGGAGCTCATTGGAGCTTGTTTCAGAGAACAGAGTCCAGATGATGCAGTGCTGGGAAACTGAGAAGTTAACGCCAGCAGTTGCTCACAACAGCCCAGTCTCTGACTGCAGCACCGACCAATTTGCGAACAGAACAACTTCAGGTACTATCTCCTTTACCGCACATCTAGGGGCAGCCGGTACTTTGAGATCTCCTTCCTTCCAGTCCACTCGTCATGACTCCTCACTGGTTCGTATGGGCAGTACAGTCGAGTCTACGTTGGTCCAGTATGTACGCCAGCAGCTGGTGTTGCTTCAATCACGATCTGGTGCTGCAACTGCCAATGCTTCAAGGGAGAGCAGTCGCACGCACTCTGCTGCGCAACTTTCTCAACAGCAAAGAGCTAGTAGCAGTGTTGAGCTTCAGAAACATGATGAGTCAGGCGCCCTCAGTTGATGCGCATAGAAGGTCATGGTAATAATATCAGAGCATGTATTTGGCCTCTTGTTCCAGAAGATGCTATCAAAACGGTATGCATGCTGCTTGCATCTCTTCCAAAATTTCACACACGATCATCATGCGTATCATATGCATGATGTGACATTGTGACGTGGCAGTATGACGTGGCAGCACATGTGTAGTGTTCGACCTTAGTTAGCTGCAGACACATATTTTGAGTAGTTAGTAAGAGAGTGATTGCTGCTTTATATATGATGTGAGTAAATGTGGCATTTTACTGCTAAATGGCGGAGATGTGATGTGAGCCTGCCTGCCTAGTGCTGGCCTCTGATATGCATACAAGGATACTATGAAAGTATTGTTTTTAATATACCAGCTGCTACATGCACTAGGTAATGCTCAAATACTGCAAACTTGGGTGTAGCCACTGATGCTCACTAAAATTTATGCATCTCAAAACTAGTGAATGTTCATACTTGAAGTATTGACTAAAATTGTTTCTAGTATATTTGCTGTGAATGGCGAAGGCAGTCGTTATTTATGCAGAAGGAAGGTAGCATGTAATGATGATGCAAGGTGACTGTGGATGGTGTCATTGTAATGTGCAGATATGATAATAATCCTAAGTTATCTTGGTATTAGTTTCAAGATATATTGTGATGAATTTGAATATGATTCATGATGAGCTTCTCAAGTAAGATGGACTGTGTGAAAAGATAGGTAAAATGATAATGAAGCATTATGTTTTACAGGTATCATGTGAAGATTGAGCATGAAGATAATATGGATGCTATTATGTATGATGCGTCTGTGATGAGTGCTTCATGAACACACGTTCATCTGCGCATCATTTTATGAAGTACTGATTATTTGCTGTCGTGATTGTGGATGAGTCTACTGTAAGCATGCCGGTGGATGAGTCAACAGTAGGCATGTTGGATGATTTTTTCATGTGTGAACTACATATGAGCAAAGAAGGGTGTGAAGTTGTTGTGTAACATGGAAGTTGAAGCACTGCTTTAAGTGCTCATTACCACTTATGAAGACTTTTAGTGCTCATTACCACTCATGAAGGCTTAAAGTGCTCATTACCACTTCTGGAGGCTTTAAGTGCTCATTACCACTTATGAAGGCTTCATCCTTGAAATACCATCAGCAGCACAACTGCATGGCAACTCTTGTGGTTTACATATATTGTCACAGTAATGACTGAACTGACGTATGACTGAACTTTGTGAGACGTTTGTGAGCAGCCGTGACATGCGTACCTCACCGAGTTCAGAACGTCGTGAGGCAGTTCGGTTTCTATCCGTGATTACAATTATATTGAAAAGTAGTACCACATTTACATACAAAATACACCTGCTTTCTGATCGTCCGTACATCTGACTACATAAGCACTATGAGAAGGCATTCTCCTCTCCTCTCAATTTACTAAATGATTTCAAAATACAAAAACATTATTCACTTGTCACTATCTGTTAAACAGCAGCAACCTGATTCTTATTTATTGCAATTCTCGTAAGCAGTCTGCACAGCAATGTCCTGCAGACCGTGAATCTATTCTGAGATTGCATGTTTCGCGAACTTGCACATCACTTATTTCTGGACTGTCGTTAAGGTATAGGCTGGGTAAACAAGAATCTGAAGGCAGCACAAATACCTTGGACTAAGAAAAAGATGCTGAATTAATTGACATTAGTTGTGACCATGAGGCAGCATTTATTATTTGGGTTTTAGTACTTGGGTATTTTGCAGAGCACCTAACTGCAATTCTACATTTCCAACATAGCGTCCTTATCATAAACTCATACTGCTTAATCAGCAACTACTGTCTAGTTACAGGTGAACATCAAGGCCAACACCCAGGTACCTACCAGCAGATCCTGGCTGCGCCGCTGTTTTCATTTCAAGTTGATGCACTTGATCTGAAACATAGCGTTACTCAGAATGACATGTCAATGCAAGAATGTCAACAGTGCCCTAGTCTGACTCCAAACCTATATGCTGAGAAGATCAAATATGTATATTGCCCAGCTTCCTCCCTGCACGTAATCATTAATACTCGTCACCGAAAAACGTATCATTTCATTTAATGATGAGGATTATGCTTAACAGTTGCCATGCATTTCTTGAAGCTCATATGAAGGTCGAAACTCACAGCGAACTTCGTCACTCACACGTACAGCAAAGGCTCCAAACTCAACGTTGTAGACGCTGTAGATAAGTTATTGTAAACTGTTAGGCGATCGTGCTTTACTGGAAACGTACTGGGAAAATGACTTTGATGACTGATGGGTGGATGTCGTTTGAAACTTACGTTTTGAACATTTGTTACAATACAGAATCATGGTGAAGTTCCATGCATTCTGCTGCTTTGAGGCAGCAACTGTAGGTGTCGTTGGTCGTCCTGTTCTGGAGTTTCATGGTGAGGCTAGTAGCACGATTGAAAAGGTAAGGCTGCATCCATCATCAACTGAAACTCTGGTCTCATAGAGAAGCATTGTATGTGTCCTCTTTACGAGAGATTTGTGTTGTGTACTCGACCTGTCGTAGACGTGTTTGTTTTACGTATATTTTTAAGTAGAACTTTAGGAACTGTACTGCACAGACGTAATTGCACATGACTTGGCGTTGCATAGAAGTAGATGCTCTAGCCCTACAGACCTGAGGAAACCAATATCACCTTCAAAGAAACAGCGATGTTTGCTGGTAAAGAATCCCCTGGCCTTGACAATGCCAGTCCTAACTCTTTCCTTGGCAAGCCAACATTACCATTATCTCAGACCATTCCTCAATCTCCGGTGACTGTGGCAGTGTTAACTTCTAGGCCTCAGCAAACAGGGACAATGTCTCAACTCCAAGTAGTGCCTAAAATCCACGTCAGCAGGAGCACCTTGTACTGCCGCATCAGGCATGATGCTGTTAAGCTAGGGGAGAGCTTGCTCCATGATAAAAGCGAGTCCTTAATGGTTGAGGTCTCCACTCAAGTACTTTTGCATGGAGATATCATGCCTGTACATGACAACGACACCATCCAAGGTCTAATAGACATCGGAGAAAAGCATGCTGGCAAGCCAAGCCTTGAAATAGGTAAGAACACATGGAGTTAGAGACCATGATGTACTACAAAGCATGGAGTTAGAGACCATGATGTACTACAAAGCATGGAGTTAGAGACCATGATGTACTACAAAGCATGGAGTTAGAGAACATGATGTACTACAAAGCATGGAGTTAGAGACCATGATGTACTACAAAGCATGGAGTTAGAGACCATGATGTACTACAAAGCATGGAGTTAGAGACCATGATGTACTACAAAGCATGGAGTTAGAGACCATGATGTACTACAAAGCATGGAGTTAGAGACCATGATGTACTACAAAGCATGGAGTTAGAGACCATGATGTACTACAAAGCATGGAGTTAGAGAACATGATGTACTACAAAGCATGGAGTTAGAGACCATGATGTACTACAAAGCATGGAGTTAGAGACCATGATGTACTACAAATTATTGGAGATAGACACATGATCTCATTTCGTTATATGCCAATAACTAGGTTGAGGCGTAGGTACATTTAATTACAGTGTATACAATGCGATCTGTTCATCTCTTCCTAGCTTCAAAAAATTGATATTTGAATGATAGGTAATCTTCACCAAAGCCCACAAGGAGTCATCAGCGCCAGTGGGGTTAAAGCAGACTGCCTGCCAGTTCACCTATGGCCTGCACAGATGGTCAATGGTCCCATCCCAATGGTGAAGACTCTCCTCGTTTTCAGAATCTCGACATGGCTGCGAACTTGCTTCAAGTTGTCTACATGTCTGATGTCCCTCCTTAAATCTTGCTAGATGAACTTCAAGATCATGATACCCGCCCTCAAGGACCAAGATCAGGTCAGCTGCTCTCATCTGCCCAGAAGCAAGATGCCGCAGCTGCGCTAAAGGAGGCTGTGTCATGGTTGCGTCAAAGGTTGCATGATCATGTGACCTTCAGAGATACACTGAGAGAGCGGATAATCGTAGGCATGTTGCAGGGTTTAGGGTTGCAGGGTAAAATGGAAGTTGATGGGGACAGCAGCGACAGAAGGCCTTTGAGAATCAAGACTGCATCAGGTACACAAATGCCACACTCATTAATGCCTCATAGAGGACATACGGTTGTTAGCAACTAGAAGATCGGGCATCGGATCCTAACATGATTTCATTTCAAAGGTTTAAGCAAAAGTTTCTTACTCTCCCTCTGCTTCAAGGTGTTTCTCTTCTTGAAAGGAGTACGAATCATTGGCAGGTAACAACAATCAATGGCGTGTGAATTGTTAGAATGCTGCTTGCTTGATTTGTGCAAAATGGTAATAAAGCACAGCATTTATCTTCACGTCATTGTTGCCTGCTGATAATATTAGTTGACAACACTGTCACCTTGCAATTGATCTCCATCCAGGTGTCTAAAGTACCAAACACAATGGTCACATCTTTCAATGCATCCTCATCAGCCGGTGTACTGCACGATCCATCGGCCTTCAAGGGACAGGCGTGGCAAGATCATGCAGACTCGGTGCCTCTTGCACCTGCTAGGGCTGCTAAGGAGCCGCCTGAAGATGCCTTGGTCACGCCTCTTCAACCACTTCAACCACTACTACAACCACCTTTTCAACCGCTAATGGAGTTGACCACTGTAGCTTCCCAAGATGATACGCCCGCCAATTCATTGTTCCCTGACAACTTCAATAAGCAGATCGCTATTATGCTGGCTGAGACCACAAACTCTATGAGCCATGGCTCTGGTCTTAGTTTGGCCTTGGCACCACCGCACCCCCATCCTGTTGTTGAGGCTCAGCAGGGCTCAAATGAACATTCCAGTATGATCCCGCCATCCTCACTGAGCAACAGCCAACATCATAGTCCAGCAGGATCCCCCCTGCCTTCACCCCGTCGTTCATCACGTCTAAGTGTCAATCAGGACGAGGCTGTCCTAGGCATTCACCCTCAACTGCACCCTCAGCAGAGTGCTGTCCCTGCAGCATTGTCCCTGCAAGCCCACTACCAGGCAACTATTGCAGCAGCTGCTGCTGCTGCTTTTGGTCCCTCAGGGGCAGTCCAAAGAAGGGTTTCTAAGGCTTCTCTTTTTGCGCCCCTCAGTGCACGTCGCAGCAGCATGCTTGACATATCCAGTACTAAAACTCAAACCCTGAGCCCGCATCAGCGTTGTGCATCAAGCTTTGCACCACCAATAATGCTACAGCTAGCAGTATGCAGGCTCTGTTTCTATCAAGGGAAACCACCTCCCTAACGCCCGCAACACCCCTTGAATTCCCTAATAGTGGAGAATCACCTCAACATCTAGGAGCTGCTACTGCTGCTGCTACTGCTGCTGCTGCTGCTGCTGCTGCTGCTGCTGCTGCTGCTGTTCACAATCACCGCTGCATCCTCAAGCTTTGGAAAGGCGTCCTCCACCAGCAGCGGTAGTAGGAGGACTCCCTCCTCAGTCAGGCTGTTTCAGCTGGATACCGCTGCCACAAGGTGAGGCAGTAATCATTATTCCATGCACCTTGAATTGTACTGTCTAGGGAGCACTACGATCAACATCTGCTGCTTCAAAAGAAAAGGAGCTTAGGCTCAAAGTTTCTTTCATGTCGTTCTGCTTTAGGGTTTCTAAATCTTAATACTAAGTTGGACACATATTATAACGCCTGCTGGTAAGAGTAGATATTACTACAGCCTTTCGATTCTCTCCCTGATGATTGTTTTGACCTTGGACATGATGATTGTTATACTGTGCAGTATGGGCTCTATTGATCCTGGTTTGGCCATGAGGCCCTCCTCCAAGCTGTTGACTCTCATCAGTGACATGGACGAGGCTGAGGACGACATTATAAGGTCATACAGGATGCAGCAGGCAGCGGGTTCTGTTCGCAGCAGCAGCAGCAGCAGGATGATGTTTGATAGACCCCCTTCTGCAGTACTGGAAACAGTTAGAGCAGTACAATCGTCACCGCCTCATTCTTTAGCGGGGGTGGGAGCTACCAGCCAACTAGGGTGAGCAGTGGCACTATACTATAAGATAAGCTGTACATTCATGACTGATGCTTATTGCATGTCAGCAGATCTTCTGGATGCTCATTGTATGATAAGAAGATTCCGGACACTCATGCTACTCATGCTTTCTGTAAGCGCTTATGCACTCGACAAAAACTTTATTTAAGAGCCAACATCTGAACCGCAGCCCTTTGTTCTGCCTGCTGTGTTGTCTATGTAGTATTAAGTCAGTACAGAGCTCTGCAGCTGTACCAGAACTTATACCTCTTTCGCAATCATCGACGAGCCTCTCTAACCGCTACTACTACTCTGCTAGTGAGGCCCTGGTCTTCAGCCTACGCAGCGCTGGTGGCTCAATCAACCAGCATAGAGCCTAAGCTGCAGACTCTGATTGAGAGCAGTCAAGGAAATGCAATGTTAATGGCAACTGTAGGAAGTGAGATCAACAACATAGTACAACTAGGCTTTAGTGACTCTCCCCACGCTTCATCACTGCAGTCACGTGTGCTGGGGACGACTGGTGCAGAGGAGTTTAAAGGAGGCATGCTGCGGCCCCTAGTTAATAATCTCCTTGAAAGCGGGGAGGCTGCGGCCCCTAGTTAATAATCTCCCTGAAAGCGGGGAGGCTGCGGCCCCTAGTTAATAATCTCCCTGAAAGCGGGGAGGCTGCGGCCCCTAGTTAATAATCTCCCTGAAAGCGGGGAGGCTGCGGCC
>BEGY01000079.1:159335-176815 GCA_002335675.1 Chlamydomonas eustigma | reverse complement strand
ATGGTGTAGGGTTTGAAAGTCGGCATATTATAATGGCAGCAGGTAATGATGGTGTAGGGTTTGACAGTCAGCATGTAATGGCAGCAGGTAATGATGGTGTAGGGTTTGAAAGTCAGCATGTAATGGCAGCAGGTAATGATGGTGTAGGGTTTGAAAGTCAGCATATTATGGCAGCAGGTAATGATGGTGTAGGGTTTGAAAGTCAGCATATTATGGCAGCAGGTAGTGATGATGGTCTTGATGATGATGGACAGTCCATGCACAAGTATTCGACTGCGGTATTTAATGTTCCTCGACATGTTGTTTGACCTCCAAAGAGGAGCCCTGCTCACCTCATTAAGGGTCTGTAATAAGTGTTGCATCAGCAGCAACAATGCACTTTCATTGACAGTAAAAGGCTTTCATCTTCACCTCCTAGCCGCTTATCCAGCACCCAGCTGCTGTTTACTTTCTTCATATGATGTATCAATTATATCAATACATTCATCTTCAGCCTTTCTCGGTGATCAGGTCGTCAGAGTCAGTTTGAGGAGCCTGAGAGGGAAGGCGAAGGATATTCTGATTTTGACACCATAGGTGGTTTCGGTGCTATCAGCTTCCACCCGACTTTCCCAGCTGCCGAGACTGTCAGTCCTCCCACTGATTTCTGCTGGTTTCGGCCTCCAGCCACCTCATCTATGATGCTCCACCAAGCGGCGAAGAATAAAGATAGTGCAGCTCCTGCTTCTGAGGTAGCTGTGCAGCTCAGGAGTCCTCCTAAAGAGATTTCTGTTACAATTCCAGCAGGCACTGCAGCCACTGCTAGTGGTGGCAGTGAGAGTAATTATGCAATGATTCAGCAACAGCAGCAAGCACCGCTGAAGCTCCTGTGCTGGCAAGACATCCACCTCATTCCTTTACAGCAGTCAGCTAGTGGTGGAAAGATGGTATCATAATAAGGCCTTCATAGTTTCTGAGACATGCCCAGGTCATGAGCGCATTCCTGGATGATTTCAAAATTTGAAATTGAAACATCTTTGTTTATGTAGTTTATGAGTTAATTAAATACCAAGCATTATGCCGTTATTATACCAGGACCACCATTTGATTTGCTGATTAGGTCAGAGCACAGTCTTTCTCTCCTGCTATATCTGTCGATTGCTTCTGCTTGTGAGTTGCTGCTGCATGACTCATGTCCACTTGTACAATGCCGATGATGTGTGAACACAGAGGGCGTTACTGATGATCCAGTCGGATGCAAATAACAGAGTTGAGAGAGAGCTGACTATGTAGACTATGATGAAGTTAAACGAGATGCAGATAAATATGTTAGATCAGGTGATATGGATATTATTTCACCAATGAGCTTCTAGCCTGCTGGACCTGCTGTTGTAACAGACTTCACATATGCAGGGAGCTAGCTGGAAGCTGTGAGTACTTCTAGAGATCATAACGTACTTTTTCTGACTCTCGTGCTCGCAGCATTAATCAAGAAGGTATTTTTGATCTCATGACCTTTCACAGATGTTTCCGCGGCATGTTTTGAAGCACATTGTAAGCAAGGGGGTTGATCAGGGTCTCCAAAGTGTGGACAGTGTGGCAAAGCTAGCTACCTCCCATGATCTTGTTAGCATCATGTTTATGGATATAGTGGGTGAGTGCTGAGGATACTGAGTTTTTTCAGGTCAGTAATATGAGGTATGATACTACAATGAAATACAAAGTTTCTTGAGCATGTTGAATGTTGCACTAAGGTCAGTAATATGAGTTCTGATACTACAATGATAACTGGGTCTCAGATGATATTTGTTTTCCTAATTCCAGGTTTCACCACCATGTCAAAGGAAGTTGCACCTCAACAGGTAATTTGAGCAACGAAGATGTTCTAAAAGACCATATTGATGGGTTTCTGTGAGGGAGGCTCTAAAGGTTGATGTCTAAAATGATCAGTAAATGATATTGATGCCTGGACACTGAATCTTCAATTGGTTTGGATCCTCTTTTGGATGTGTTGGTTTTAAATCACCAAAACATTCTTATTCAAGTTTGTGGACTGAGTACGATCTTCTCAAAATCATGTCACTTGTTTCCTAGTTAGTAATCAAGTCTATTGAGTAGACGTTTTTGCAGCTGTCTTTTCTTTTTAAGACCTGTGATAATTCAGAGAACTTCTTTCTTAATTGCAGGTCATGATCTTTCTCAATTCTCTCTTCACCCTCTTGGATGAGCTGACCGATCAGTATCAGGTATCAGTACATATCCGTTACTTGCAGTCTCACGTAACGTGTGTCTTCGATAAGCATGCACTGTACATTCAAATGTCTGGTTCTAGCCATAGTTCAGCCACTGCAGCAAAGTAGGCATGGTCATTGAGCCATGAGACAACTTACATAAAGATTTGAGAAACAGACGCGTGTTGAACAGATGAGTGTCATTAGGTGTACAAGGTGGAGACTGCAGGTGACTGCTACATCGTGGCAGGGGGGCTGATGACAGTTGATGAGAACGGCTTCTTTCAAGTGGATCCTCATGCTGATGCACAGAGAGGTGCAGAGAAAGTGATGGCATTCTCCAAGGTACCACCTCCTTGATTTCTTTCATCAATACATTAGAGTGATGAAGGCGATGGAATAAGCTGATGAAAGTAAGGCTTCTACCGCAGCTATCAGCATGGTACGGTTAATTGTACCACAGCTACTAGCATGGTGTTGTTAATTGTACTGCAGATACCAGCATGGTATGGTTAATTGTGCAACTCTAACAAAGCATGCCGTTATTACAGGCCCTGCTACTGTGTGCTAAGACAAAAGATCATCTTAACTCTGTGTCTGCAGGACCTGCTACGGTGTGCTAAGACAAAAGATCATCTTAACTCTGTGTCTGCAGGCCCTGCTACGGTGTGCTAAGACAAAAGATCATCTTAACTCTGTGTCTGCAGGCCCTGCTACGGTGTGCTAAGACAGTCAACATGCCGCACAATGGAGAGCCAACCACAGTGAGAGTTGGCATCCATACTGGACCAGTTGTTTCTGGATTGATAGGTTCCAAGCTCCCCAAGTTCAGCATCTTCGGTGACACCATGAACACTGCCTCCAGGATGGAGAGCACTAGTCAGCCAGGTAAGGATGAAGAGCACTAGTCAGCCAGGTAAGGATGGAGAGCACTATTCAACCAGGTAAGGATGGAGAGCACTAGTCAATCAGGTAAGGATGAAGAGCACTAGTCAACCAGGTAAGAATGGAGAGCACTAGTCAGCCAGGTAAGGATGAAGAGCACTAGTCAACCAGGTAAGAATGGAGAGCACTAGTCAGCCAGGTAACACTAATGTTTTGATGGAATGTGTTGATTTGTTTTGTTTTGTATGAATCTGGTGTACATGTGTATTTGGGATTCTTGGATAAGGGAAGGACTATTGTGGCTGACTGTGCTGTAGCACTCTCTAAGTAATATTGATACTGCATATTATTACATTCTGCACTCCAAAAAAATGCATATGGGGGACTGGATTCACTCCTGCTTGTTGCAAAGCTGGAAGTGTGAA
This sequence comes from Chlamydomonas eustigma, assembly GCA_002335675.1. Classification (NCBI taxonomy): domain Eukaryota; kingdom Viridiplantae; phylum Chlorophyta; class Chlorophyceae; order Chlamydomonadales; family Chlamydomonadaceae; genus Chlamydomonas; species Chlamydomonas eustigma. The sequence goes on along the minus strand of BEGY01000079.1, from coordinate 173,295 downwards.
TACACTCGACAACCGGGTTGCTTTCAAAATTCAAAACAGGTTGCATACAAGTCAGCGAGGTCACTCAAGAGTTGTTAAAACATCACACTTTCTCGGCAACTGGGGGGATAGAGGTGAAAGGAAAGGTATGCTGCAATCAGATTTTAAGCCAATTCTCATGCACGTAAGGAGCCCTGTTGTGCTGTTTTCAAACCTCTGATGAAAATACTTTTTTGCGTGCAACCTGTCCTTATTTTGTATGAAATGTAACCTGTGCAAATGCACTCAGGGCCTGATGAACACTTACATCTGGAGTCCAGACTCTCACCCAGATGAGCAGTACGTCACTCCTATGGAGAAGAACCAGGTGTGGTTCCACACCTGAAATTTTTGTTCACAACAGCCTTACATTCTTGTAGGAACTTTCCCACACAGTTTTCATAACATGCTCAGGGTCATCTTTCTGGCCTAGGCCTCATCAATCATGCTTTAAGAGACAATCTCTGCCTCTCACTGGTAATAGGTCTTGCCTAAGATTGATCACATGTCATGATTTCACTATCACACTATCATGTCTCCTTTCAGGAGGAGGCGGTCCTCCTGCATCACATCTGCAAGAGCATGATCAGCAATGTTCTCTCATCAGAGGCTGTCACAGATCTCTCCACACCAGAGAACTCTGCCCTTCAGGATAACAACTCCAGCGCCTCCCATGCATTAAAAACGTTCACTGACTACTACCACAGCGGACAGCTACCCGTTTTGAGGAAAGGAAGCAGCAGTCTGGAGCATCAGGGTTTAGCTTCCAGGTCTTCTTTCAATGCAACCCATGGTCTTGGCAATGAATTCAGCTCATTCCTGACTTCTGGCAGTAACCTTCAGTACAAGACAGAACAGGTCAGTGGTCCGTCAAGAGATCTTGGAGCGGGGATTGGTCGTAGCCAACAAGGGGCCTCCTCGAGTCATCACATGATTGAGTCAATGCTGAAGTTGCAAGACAGCTTGGGTGAATCTGCAGTGACTAGGGAGAACAGCTACCCCTAAACCTCCAATGCACAGTATCCCACAATCATCACAGCGGGGTCCTCCGTGACAACTGTGGGGACTGCCAGGTCCCTTTCCATGATGCAAAACAGTGGCGGGACAGCTGTGTCCCAGCATGTACGTCAGCAGCTCATGCAGCTCCTGCTGCTCCGGTCCTGCACCGGATCTACAACTCAGAGCTCCTCAAACGAAAGTAGCCGGCAGCTGTTGAGTTCGATGATAGCAGTGGGCAGGGCATCAGCTGCAACACTGGAGAGCAGTGTGCGCCGTACTGCGAGCAGTGGGGATACAATTGGCAGCACTAATAGCTACAAACTAGTTAGAGCACTAGGTATCGGTAACCAGAAGGATGCTGTGGTGAGGGAAGGAGGGAATATGGTAGCGGAGGAGGAAGAGAGAACGGGGGGTGCTTCTGCAACCATACCAAAGATTCGGATATAAGGATATATACCTGCACATTTGTGTTAATGCAGGTTGTACGTACGGGAGGGCAGCAAAAAGGGTTTCGTTTTGTGTTAATGACTCCACTTAGACTTGATGATGGGTTTGAAGAAGGATGGAAAGTGAGCGATGGCGGTCAAGCATTTACAGCTTGTCCCTGGTTGAGATGATGACGAGATTCAACACTACAGCTGCTAGGATGGAGTTCATGATATTCTGCAAGCAGGTCTTAAGTCTGGCCAGGATGTATGAGGTCTAACTTTTTAGGGATTTCGAGCTCCAAGCTGTAGGCGGGATCCCCTCACCAGAGTCATAATTAAGAGTTGTCTTGCAGCTGCGACTTTGTATTAAGGTTCATGTAGTTGGCGGTGCCTTGAAAGGGTTTTTGTATTCGCGCCAATCATCAGAATTGTCATTTTTATACTGAATTGTGATGCTTCATCTCATGTAATTTAAACAAGGTCTTCTACTTTCTGCATGTGTCTTCTTTTGATGATGAGTGCCTGGCCCTGGTGACCTGATGGGCGCTGTTATTAGGATAATCTTAATAGGTAATGCGGTGTTCATGCTGCTGGCTATCGTTCATGACCTTTAGTACTGAATGTTGGGGTAGCAGTCCTGGTCTCTGTTTTTTCATCTTCTTCATTGTCATCACCTACCCCTTCATCTTTTCACACTGCAGTGCCTGAGAATTTGTTCGATGAGAAATCTTTGAAGTATTTGTTCTCAAAAGTATTTGCAAAAGTAGTTAGTATACATAATATGTGCATTGTGCTTTGGAGTGTGCTCTCTGGAAGTCCTTGTGATTGGATACAGTAGTGGCCAATTTCGTAGTAGTGTGCATTTAGTGCTACTCCCAGTCAAGTGGAGTCTCATTTAGTTGCTTATCCCCAACTCCATCTCCACACAGGATACCACACTAGTGTGACCACGTAAGGAAATTATTTCATGTACTCTTACAAGCAGTGCTTTCAATTAATTTCATTTTAGATACTAGTTTGCTGAAATGTGATATCTAGGAGGACGTGCTGTGCATGTGCACTCTCTGTGCTCATGCACATCCTCACAATGAAAAGAGGCGTCTAATAGGTGAATTTTAGTTGTAATGTACGACGACCTACAGGACAGCAGATAATGCAATTCTCCAGTCATCACCAAACAAAAGGTGTAACTCAAACAGCAAAACAGGAACTTCACATCCTTTTCAACACCCAACAAATAACATCATCTCGCCACTGACTCATTGTCGGTGCCACATCCAGGCAGCAGCAGGCGGTGCCATGGCCTGCTGGGTTGCAGCCGCCACATTGCTTTGATTGTGGAAGGTGGGCTGTGGATTTAAGGCAGAATGTTGATGATATCCTGACACTTGGGGCGGCCCCAGATGACCCGTCATCTGATAATTATACCCTGCTGATGAGGATATATTATGAGACCACTGTATTTGATGGTGATGATTTAAAACAATTAGTATTGAGGGTAACAGCAACCGCAGCAGGGTCAGACGGTAAGAAAGGGTTATACACAGCACTTGACGTTGAAGCAGCTGCAGTTGCAATGTTACCCCATGTGCCAACCTCGTGGTAGTTATTGGCACATGATGAAGGCAGTCAGGTTGTGATTGAGGTCAGTGCTATCAGCAATGGATGATGGCATAATGTTGTGATTGAGGTTAGTACTATCAGCAATGTTTGAAGGCATCAGGTTGTTATTGAGGTCAGTGTTGTCAGCAATGGATGATGAAGGCATCAGGTTGCTATTGAGGACAGTGCTATCAGCAATGTTTGAAGGCATCAGGTTGTGATTGAGGTCAGTGCTATCAGCAATGGATGATGAAGGCATCAGGTTGTTATTGAGGACAGTGCTATCAGCAATGGATGATGAAGGCTTCAGGTTGTGATTGAGGTCAGTGCTATCAGCAATGTTTAAAGGAATCAGGTTGTGATTGAGGTCAGTGCTATCAGAAATGGATAATGAAGGCATCAGGTTGTGATTAAGGACAGTGCTATCAGCAATGGATAATGAAGGCATCAGGTTGTGATTGAAGTCAGTACTATCAGCACCTGAGGGTAACTGCATTGGTGTGTAACTGTTAGTGACGACTCCACTCCACGATGCCCCACTGGAGTTGGTAGCGGCAGCATTTTGCAGACATGCTATTTCTGCTTCGCCATATTTTCGTTGATAGCCAGAGCTGCTATTCATGTTAGGTGATGGTGCTGACAGTGTGTATGATGGTGGCGCAGCCTGCGCGCTATTCAATGTAACTAATGAATGCTGGGGGTAAGCCATGGCATCTTGAGGCAGCAGAGAATAATGAGCATTATTTGTTACGGAAGTTGCAGCAGTAGCATTATGGTACTGCTGTTGCTGCTCCAGATAAAGAGCAGCAGGGTATGCCAGATGTTGTTGCTGCTGCTGCTGCTGAGAATAATGGAAGGATGTAGTGGCAGGAGCTGTCTGAGGCGGAATATGATTGTGCTGCAGGTTTGAATATGCCGTCATGTTGGTGTTGATCTGTTCACCAGGCAGTTTTTCCATATTATGAGAGCCAGCAGGAGCAGGCAAGGGCATGCCTTGAGACCAAGAGTTGACAGCAGAGCTGTGGTACTCAACTGCGGCACTCCCCGGCTGACCCAGGGTTGAAGCAACAGGCTGTTGCTGACGTTGATGCAGCCTTTCAAGGCCTGCTTCCACTGTGCCTGACTTGCCCTGCACCCTGGCAGCAGCAGCAGCAGTGTGATGGTACTTCTCAACCTTGAAGGCATTTCTGCCAGGAGGTTGCTGCAGTATTGCCTGCGGCTGGCGGCCCTGCCTACGTTTCTTGCTTCCTCTTTGGACAGCAGTACCAAGTGGCCCATTCTTGTGCTTCTGATTCGAGTCAGGAGTCCTCAACGGCAGCATTCTGGAGGCCTGGACATGATGAGCAGGGAAAGGAGGTGGCGGGGGGTAGTCAGGCCCTCCTGAGGGAGGACCCTGCTGTTGATGTGATGGCTGCTGGTCATGCAGTGTAAAGTGCCTGCTGGTCGAGGCTTCTACCCCGCCTGCTGCCGTTGCTCTCGTTGAGCCATGTATGATAGGAGGTGCCAAGCGAGTCTGCCGGTACAAATCTCTATGGCTGATGCTTTCCCCAGGGCGAGCTAATGGCTTCCCCACCTTTGCTGAAGGACCAGGGCCTGCCAGTCTCCTCCGTTTCCCAGCAGAGGCTGCCTGCTGGTGGGCAGAGGGAGGGACCAGGCCCTGCTGCTTATTAGCATGCTTAGGAGCGTCCCTTCCTCCTTCTCGACCTAGTCCTCCTGAGACTGCAACTGCTGCATCTGTGGGCACATGGTTTTCAACTACACCAGCAGCGTCTAGCTCTGCAGTGCTAGCAGCAGGTACGACACTGACAGCAAGAGTTGAGGGCGGAGACCTCAATGCGGAGCCTCCTTCCAAAGCTCCTCTTGCTGTCCTAGAAGTACGTTGCACTTGAGCCCGCTTCCTCGAGAAATCAGAGAAAGGCAATGCCAGCCTAACCATAAGGTCCTCTAAAAGACAGGCAGCAGCATCCTGAAAGGAAAATACACAACGCTGCATCCCTTGAAAATTTCCACAACAACAGCTAGCATACAATAATTATAACACAGGACTGCAATAAGTGTAATCAATTCAGACTTGAAAGACCCCAGAAGGATACTTTCACACCATCCTGCTGACTGCATATTGATTTGTCATCCTACCTACTAGTGTTCAATGGGCCACTATAACCTGGCTGTTGTTCATACCTGTTCATTGGGCCACTAGAACCTGGTTGTTGTTCATACTTGTTCATACCTGTTCAATGGGCCACTATAACCTGGCTGTTGTTCATACCTGTTCATTGGGCCACTAGAACCTGGTTGTTGTTCATACTTGTTCATACCTGTTCAATGGGCCACTAGAACCTGGTTGTTGTTCATACCTGCTGTTGTTGTTCATACCTGCTGCCAGCCTTTCCTGCTGTTAGCCCTTCCAGTCATCGGCCCATACAAGACTTGATCTGTCACAGTCGACCTGACCACCACAGTGCCCTCAAACCTCGGTAATGATGGTAATGATGAGGCCACATTGGGTAGTTCTCCCCCAGAAACAGCAACACCAACAGTAGCAGCAGCAACAGCAGTAGTAGAAGGAGTAGTAGCAGCAGTAGGAGCAGATAATGATGAAGCGGCAGGCCACTTGAGCACAGCCCTGGTCTCCAAAAAATCCACCTGCATCAGGACAGTCCAGACAGTAAAGTCTGAGAAAATGTGTGGGTAAAAAAGTGCTCACTTCAAGTAAACGGTCCCAACAAGAATAAAGCCTTGCTTCATAATACAGAATCATGCACCGGCATTACTTCTCAGTCGCATCCAGTAGCAGCAGCAGAATAAGTTGGGACAGAAAGAATCTATCTTCAAGTACAGACACATGCAATCTTAAAACCCTCATTAAAAACTTTGCTATTAGTTATGGGGCTCTTCAATTCATATCTGAGGGGAGATCCAAGCATTCTTATAAGAGGTCCTTAAAGCAGTGAAACCTCTTCACCAGAATCACAGCATCAAAACAGATTCATGCTCCAGAGCAGGTGGACTCTTACTAACATGCCATGCATGACATCATGTACAATGTCACTTAATAACATGCCATGCATGATATAATGTACAATGGCACTTACTAACATGCCATGCATGATATAATGTACAATGGCACTTACTAACATGCCATGCATGATATAATGTACAATGGCACTTCTAATGTGTCACAACCTAAAATCCCAGTTCAATCTTACTGACTCTATACACGCTCTTAGAGCGGCAGCGTCAGGATCATAACTTGTAAGCAAAAGAGCAAGTAATAGCTCCACACTGCCTTAAAACCATTGTAAGCAAAAGAGCAAGTAATAGCTCCACGCTGCCTTAAAACCATTGTACGCAAAAGAGCAAGTAATAGCTCCACGCTGCCTTTGAAACCATTGAAACAGATAAACAGCATTAAATTATGTGAACATACCCTTCATACATACTCAGCATACCCTTCATACATACTCAACATACCTTTCATACATACTCAACATACCCTTCATACATACTCAACATACCCTTCATACATACTCAACATACCCTTCATAAATACTCAACACACCCTTCATACATACTCAACATACCCTTCATACATACTCAACATACCCTTCATACATACTCAACACACCTGGCAGTTTCTTTTCCTCTGGACCCACTCCTGCAGAATGACCTTAGGTGTGAGTGAAGGCAGTGCTGGACTGTCTCCACCAGTAAGCCTCTCCATGCAAGCAGACAAGCTGGATCTCAGCCATGAGATCAGCTCTTTACATCTGCAGGACAAGAAATAGGATCAACATCAGGTGACCTGGCATGAGTGGAGGAATTTCAAAAGCAACTTGTGAAACCTAATCGTGTTAAGCGCATAATGCAATGATGAGGCTGCGGAGCAAGCTCAAAATCATGTCCTCCTAGATTGTCTGCACTAGGACTTCATGCACATGCTGTACACTAATAGATTGTCTGCAGGTCACTTAGACTTCATGCACATGCTGTACACTAATAGATTGTCTGCAGGTCACTAAGACTTCATGCACATGCTGTACACTAATAGATTGTCTGCAGGTCACTAAGACTTCATGCACATGCTGTACACTAATAGATTGTCTGCAGGTCACTAAGACTTCATGCACATGCTGTACACTAATAGATTGTCTGCAGGTCACTAAGACTTCATGCACATGCTGTACACTAATAGATTGTCAGCAGGTCACTAAGACTTCATGCACATGCTGTACACTAATAGATTGTCTGCAGGTCACTAAGACTTCATGCACATGCTGTACACTAATAGATTGTCTGCAGGTCACTAAGACTTCATGCACATGCTGTACACTAATAGCAGCATAGGAGACCACATTGCATGATGCCCATATAGAACAGCATTTATAATACACATGCCTTCCTATTACTCCAAAAGCTTATTTCCTAAAGGCAGTAAGAACTATCATTATATTGGCAAATAGGACTTGAAATAGGTTGTCATGAAGCGTAAAGCTGTTCATTATGCAGCTCACTTTGGATAAGCATCAAGAGCCACATGTACTGCAGGACCTGCAGGTACACTTCTGGTATCTTTAGCGCTATTGTTGTCAATCCTCCTCTTCTTATGCTTAGCAGCACCATCCTGCCCTCCTTCCTGCCTTCCTCTGGAGAGAGGCTTGTCAAGAGCCTTAGATGAGTCACAATGCACATCATGATCCAACTCTTGAGGGCAACCAGAAGCAGGATCTTTCACACCAGCAGTGGAAATATCTTTCACAGCAGTGCTTTGTTGCCCAGCAGTGGACATACCCTTCCCAGCATTAGCCCCAAGTGGAGCCTTAGTACTAGCCTCATTCGTATCCTCTCTAGCCTCATTCGTATCCTCTCTAGCCTCATTGCAGTGTTCATGTGAAGCAGGAGAGGCAGGATCCCTTGAAGCTGCCCCCTGAAGTTCAGTCTGCTCTAGGTCTCCACCACCAAGATGAACGACTGAGGTTGGTGTCAAGGTCGCCACCACAGGTGGGAGATGAGGATCAGAAGGAGCCTTACAGGAGGGAGCTCCCTGTACAGCAAGCAAGGAAACAATGCATTGCAGGGAGACGGCACATCAGGAGCCTTACAGACGGCACGAGGGCAACCGGCATGCGGCCTGTGAAATAATGCAAAGAGCGAGCTCATGTAATTGATAGGTTACTGTGGTTTTTTGAGATTAAAGAAGGCATACAGCTGTTTGAATTTCATCCCTGATACTTGCTCCTGTATCAGAGGGTCCTGCTCTGTTTCAACCAGCAACCAAAAGGGTTAAAATGAAAGAGGTAGTCAAAATAAAGGATTGAATTTGAATGTCACCTCAGCAGCGATTGCAGCAGGAGGAAGAAAGTCCTCCAAGGTCACTCGTCCATTGGATAGCAACTCTTCTATCAACCTTACTGCCGCCTCTTCCTTAGCAGCCATCCAGCTTTCAGCGCTCTGGCTGTGGCCTTCCGCCAACACCTTCTGATGCTGCCGGTGAGGATCCGTCGACGAGCCGCCAATCAGAAGTCTGATGTGACAGCAGAAGGTAGCATGCTGCAAAGCATCATCTGCATCACTTTTGTGCCTGAAGGACTCCTCAGTGATCACTTTGCATCCATGCCTAGCCTGCAGTATCAGCATGATCCAGAAATGGGAAAGAAGGAAACCAAAAAATATAATAACGGTCTGCTGAGATGCATAATCTTTGAACACGAAATGTGAATCAGCAAATATTGCTTCTTGGGTGCCCTGTATCTTAAACATGAAGCCAGAAACCATATCAGCAGTGTTTCATTCACTGGTAGGCCACTCACTTGATACATCCTGAGCAACCCCATGGCACTCATAGCACTCGTATCATCTTGACCACTGCGAGCATGAATCAAATCCCCTTTCGAGAGCAGTCTACTAGAACCATCCTCTGTGGTGAAAAGCTCTGAGCAATGCTCCTGAGACTCTATGGCTAAATGGCTCCCTTGAGTACCTTGCTGGGTCTTATTGTGAGATAAAAAGACAACAAGATCTTGAAATCTCAGAGTAGTGGCATTGCTAGGCCTGCCCTGCCCAACAGGTCGCTTTAGACCTCCATCCTCCTGGCACCGCTGTAATGTAATGCATGTTCCATTGCTTTCTCCAATATCATTATTTTTGTTGGCCACCAGACCCCCATTTTCTTGTGAAAGACTTACAGATACAAACCCTGCTGCTGCAGCCGCTGACTCAGCAGGCATAGTGGATGCAGTGACAGCTGTGCAGAGTTGTAGTCTGGGCTGCAGAAGGGCTGTGATAACAGCTGCAGAGGCTATGGAGCGAGGCTGCCAATTACCACCCAAAGGCAGCAGCATCTGCTGTACAGCAGTAGCAGTACCTGAGGTCGCAGAGCCTCCCTGCTGCTTCAGGTGTACTACATGGTTACTGCCCCTGCCATGTGCAGTAGCCAGCACGTGATTGGTGTGAAGTATGGAGTCCAAGAGTATGAATGATGGAGAGATTATGTGACTGGCGGTACAACTTCCATCTTCAGCTGATGATCCCGCCTCCTTTCTTAGGCCGCCTTGAAAAACTGCGTGACCATTAGGGTTGTCAGATGGATGACGCAGCAGAGAAGAAGGCCCTGCAAGGCTAACATCGGTGGCTGTGGCGCAGTTGCTAGCTGCTTTTGTGAGAATCTCCAGAGCCTTCACAAAGAGAGCCCTCAGCTTCTGAAATGAAACCTTGCAGCTCTCCACACAGGCCCCATTCTGCAAACCATAATGATAATAAGATAACATCTTACTATTAACTGCTTTGATAACGAAAATTACAACAAGGACATCAACTGAATCTAGATATTTGCAGCTCGTAGTTTTTTATTTGACCACTTTTTCAACACAATATTATGTTAGACCAATAAACGACTGATTAATATTAAGAATGCTCATAGCAGAATAGAATATGAGGAAATAATTCTGTAGACACAGGTCGTCTGTAGACACAGATATCTCTAAAACAAAGGTCGTCTGTAGACACAGGTTATCTCTAAAACAAAGGTTAGTGTGATTTCACTCACCTCCTCAGGATCTTCAATGAAAATACGACCTATATATCTCTTCTTGTGGAATGGCTTAGCCCAGGAGGTCCTGGGGACTATCCCACCCAACCTCAGGCTCACAGCATCGTGCTGATACCTAAAAAGCTGACCGTACCTGGAGTTAAGGGATAATACGCGCCTCATGGTCTGCAACATATACGGACAGACGATAAAAATACTCTTTCTCTTAACAGGTAGCCTCCCCTACACAAGACCTTGAACTGAGCTCCAAGCCTACCTTCTCATGAAGCTTAGGAGAAGTACTCCCAGGTCCCATTCATCCACCTTCGCACGTTGGCCTACCACCGTGCAGCTTCTACCCTCTAGGGCCTGCCGCATGCAGGCCACATGTGATTTGATCACCTCCCCTTCTCTCAGTACCTCTACATCTTCAGCTCCAACTGTTACCGCTAATTCAGAGCTTTTTGCTATGGCCATTTTAGCTGCAACTGTTACCACACCTTCAGATCCTGCTGGTTCCGCCCAAACAGCCACAGCTGTACCTGCTGTCAGAACCACACCTTCGGCTCCAGCTGGCGGCACCACATCTAGTTCAGCTACTGTTATCGGCACCGCCTCTTCATCTCCAGCTGGGTCTGATTGATGATGCTTCACAGCTGGGTGACCATTTAGTTCCACACCACACGACACTAATGGAACCATCTCCTCATCATGTCGTAACGAGGGCTTCACAATCACACCATTCCTTTCTTCATCAACAATCTCAGTGACTGTAGTATCAGCTTCGTGACATCCCTGAAGCTTCTCCTTATCAGCTGATGCATCCCCACTTATCTCTACATGGTCGCCACTGCCACCACTAGATCCTGCAGTAGCAGCAGTCTTCTCGTGGACAAGAACAGCCTCAATCACTTCCCCACCTGAGGCAATCATCACGGTGAAGATGTGTCAGTGAGATTTAATCCTATGTGTATGTGAAAGGATAAACAAGAGCTATGATTCCACACTACATAACACATATCACTCTGCAACAGCCGCTCTTGTGTATGCAACTGATAAGTACAACAGTACAGAGGTCCAATTATTAAGAGTGACAGCATTTGCTACATTCTTATTAGTGCAACATGAATAAGTGTCACACATAACATCATTTCGTACGACCATGCACTGCAGTCATGACTCTGTCAGATGAAAACCTGTATACCTGCTGAGTCACTTTCTGGAGGCACTACAGCTTCAGCAGCGGCACTACTAGCTCTGCCTGGAGGTCCTTGCACAGACTCAGCTGGCTGCATTTTGATCATGCCCTCCCCATGCTCTGCGTGAACTACATGAACAGACGTCAGGCCGCTTTGCCGCCGCACCTCCTCCTCATCAATTGAGCCAGGCATTATGGGAGGAGTATGAACCACGCCTTCACACATCAGGTGCGCCCAAACCATGAGGGAAACAGCATGCCCTGACAGTCCAGGCTCTCGTCCCACCTTCAGCAGACCTAATGAGCAACAACATTGACTTAGAACATTAGCAAGTGCTCATAGCATGTTATGAGCGACATGGGGTCATAATCTGAAGCTACTTGAAGAATTCCTGAAGCACCACAGTAGGTGCTAATCAGGAACCATCTCGAACCATATCATGTAATGTTGATCAACAAATGGTCACATGTGGAATCTTACAGCAGCTGCTGATTACATGCTGTACTGCACATCAGACTACATGCCGTACTGCACATCAGACTACATGCAGAGCATCATTGATTATGGCTCTCGTTGTCGAGATTAATTTCATATACCTACCTACAGGCAGTTAGAGATCGATGCCAGCTGCATCACTACTAGAATCATCTACACCTGCAATATCCACATGTACAGCTGCATCACTACTAGAATCATCTACACCTGCAATATCCACATGTACAGCTGCATCACTACTAGAATCATCTGCACCTGCAATATCCACATGTACAGCTGCATCACTACTAGAATCATCTACACCTGCAATATCCACATGTACAGCTGCATCACTACTAGAATCATCTACACCTGCAATATCCACATGTACAGCTGCATCACTACTAGAATCATCTACACCTGCAATATTCGCATGCATTAATTGAGGTTAGATCCCAGGTCAGTGAACAACATCATCAGGGTGTACCTTGCTCCCTCAGCAGCGCTTTGACAGTAGGTACTAAGGCATGGTATACAGGGTTCTCAGCCGCAGCCTTCCTGTTTGCGGCTGCTACTGCTACTGCGGTGTGTGCCCCTGCCTGTTGAAGTGAGACACTGATGGTCACCCACACAGGAGGGGCTCGCCACTGCTTTTGTACATTGCAGGTAGCAGTAGCAGCAGCAGTAGCAGTAGCAGTAGTTGTACCACCAGCAGGGGCAATTGTCTGATGAAGCATGCCTCTCAGAAAAGAGGTCTGATTCATCAAAGGGGAACCAATGCATCAGAAAAACTGAGTCAATGGTTTTAACAGTAGAGCCAATATGATGTCATTCTCAGGCTACTGCCATCGCACAAGGCGAAATGAGGTCTCACATGGAAGCTGAGTACATAATAAGGCCTGGAGAGTATTAAAACCCATCACTGATGAATGAAATAGGATTGCCATTATTGAGCATGCAAGTATCAGGGAGACGACAGAGCCTGGCTGTGGCTGTTTCCTTGAAAATGATGATTGCAAGAGTCCCAGAGATTTCAACTTCAACTTCAAGTTCTTGTGGCTTCTGATCATTACCCCTGACAACTCATATTGAAGGTATTTCCAGTAACTAGTGGACTATCTATTAGCCTACCTGTTTGTGAGCACAGCTGACGTTAGCCAAAGGATGCTGTACTACAGACATGGAGGTACAGTACCACATGGAGTGCAGTACATGTTGCAATCTTTTGAGGTACTGGCTCACAAGCACCTGAGGATCATAACGACATCTAGTAAATCTTCCTCATCTATATAGCAATAAACCATAACCATGGAGGAAAGGGCCTCTCATCCTATGAACATGTAAGGTTGTATTCAAAGTACTTGCATCGTACAGGCATACCCTGTTGCTGTTGTCAGGTGATGAAGCTGCGGTATTTTTAGGACCAGACGATGTTGAATGAGTGCATGATGACTGGAAGGTGCCAACGGTCCCCTGGATGCAAATGTTGAGGTCTGAATCAGGGAGATCCAGTCCGCAGGACTGCATGCAGGGAGATGAGACAGTTGAACCTAATCAATATTCAACTCAAATGTCCAAGTCAATGGTACAGCGAAAAGGCCCTTTGAGGCCAAATCTGAAATGTACGAATCTCCAAAAGACAAATCGATCGAGAGTTTTGCCGATAGGCCCATGTGTCATGAAATTTGAAAGCCTGATCTTGCATTTCCTCAAGAATGCCGTACCATGAGACAAATGTTGCTGCAAACAGACTGCTAGAAAGTCGAAGGTCCAACAGATCAGCAGTATGTTTTAGAGCTGCTGTTGCTGCAGCAGCATGTGCCAGGTTAGGTTTGCAGCAGATGCATTACAAGCAACGTTAACACCTACAGTCATTTTCCATGAGCAGGCCTTACCTTCCATGTCATCCAATAGCCATACCAGCAGTCATGAGCAGGCCTTACCTTCCATGTCATCCAATAGCCATACCAGCAGTCATGAGCAGGCCTTACCTTCCATGTCATCCAGTAGCCATACCAGCAGTCATGAGCAGGCCTTACCTTCCATGTCATCCAATAGCCATACCAGCAGTCATGAGCAGGCCTTACCTTCCATGTCATCCAGTAGCCATACCAGCAGTCATGAGCAGGCCTTACCTTCCATGTCATCCAGTAGCCATACCAGCAGTCATGAGCAGGTCTTACCTTTGATCCCACCACATGAGCAGGTCTTAC
>BEGY01000079.1:97604-159330 GCA_002335675.1 Chlamydomonas eustigma | reverse complement strand
AGCAGGTCTTACCTTTGATCCCACCACATGAGCAGGTCTTACCTTTGATCCCACCACATGAGCAGGCCTTACCTTTGATCCCACCACATGAGCAGGTCTTACCTTTGATCCCACCACATGAGCAGGTCTTACCTTTGATCCCACCACATGAGCAGGCCTTACCTTTGATCCCACCACATGAGCAGGTCTTACCTTTGATCCCACCACATGAGCAGGTCTTACCTTTGATCCCACCACATGAGCAGGTCTTACCTTTGATCCCACCACATGAGCAGGCCTTACCTTTGATCCCACCACATGAGCAGGTCTTACCTTTGATCCCACCACATGAGCAGGTCTTACCTTTGATCCCACCACAACGACTCTGGCCTCGGGGCTCAGGGTTCTCACAGCCCTCTCCACCATCTGCAGGGGTTGCAAGCAGCTTTCCTCCAGCTCCTCATCTGTTGGAAGCAGCTCCAAAGCCAGACGCTTGACCTGCAGCCACAGTACCCATAACATGACAACAGTGGTAAAAACATTTGTAAGCATGGCACAGCCGTTCACATGGAGCGAATACATTCTATTGATATGCATAATTGAGCCAGCCAATATCAAATTCGTACACGTTGAATTAAACTGTTACAACTAACAAGACTTCAACCTGCTGTCATACTGGTAAGCCCCTTCATTCAATCCTCTGTCAAGTTATACATTCAAATGCTATTTTGTCACAGCAATATATCTCTTGAGTAGGGCATGCCCCATGTCCTCACCTCTCTATGGAGGAGGCTCAGGCCACGTACTACAGGAGAATCACTCTTCTTCATATTCCTACAGGCATGGTCTTCATTGCAGTAGAGAGGCTCCTGCCCAGCATTTTCATTAGGCGATGACTTATCAACTGGAACAGGCACACAATCTTCTACCTCGCGATGATCATGGTCCCTGTCAGCAGCAGGTCCCATCATCAATACATCCTCCTCAGCAGAAGCAGCAGTAGCAGTACTTTGCGGTACCAAACACGCAGAGACATACATGTCTTCATACAAAGCCTGGGCGCTGGAGGGGTACCCCTGAGGTACAGGTAATTCAGGGTAAAGATCAGCAGTAGCAGCAGCTGCGGCAGCAGTAGCCTTGCCTCTTGGCCTCGCTGAGCCACCTGCTTCTGACTGCTGCTGGTGAGGGGTATTCCTGATGGCAGTGGAGCGGTAATCTGAGGTGTCCTTAGTGGCAACATGATGGGCAAGCGCCGTGCTGTCATCATCCACCTGTGCTCTCTTAGCAATGGCCAGCCTGACTGATGCTTTAACTGCGTCCTTGATCTGTGGAAAAACAAACATCATCAGAGGAGCTGACATAAAGCTGGTGGCTGCGCATGTGACTATTAAGACAGCAGTAGCAGGTTGAAATGAACTCATGGTGAGACCTCATCAGCACTCAGGTACCTGAGTAGCAGTTGCCTTGATGGCAGTTGGGAATATGAGTGGTACCTGATCAGGGGCAATACCGGCAGTACAAGGAAGTAGGTTGGATCCAGGGCAGGTACCGCTACTAGGGCAGTCAGATGGCAGCGGATCCTTAATGCTGCCAGCAGCAGCCAGCAGATGGCTCAGCTCTACTGCAGCAGCTGATGCTTGATACCAAGTCAGGTCCACTGGCCATCCTCCAGCGACATCTTCTGCTGCAGCCAGTGCGTGCTTTATAGCTCCCATAGCAATAGTTATTGAGGATTGTACAACAGGAACGAGCGGCCTCAGGTCCTTTGCCTCAGCACAAGCCTTGAGCTGATTCAGCAGCATGTGCCAACAAAGCACTCCTCCATCTGTCATGCCATATGAGATAGAGGGCATGCTTCAAGTTGTAAATTTCAGAGGTACATCCTCTGGATGAACAAATGAGCACAAAGCTGATGCATCCTATCAGCATATAAATTCAAGGGCTCCAGGAAGTCTAGCGTTACATAAGCCATCAGGCTGTCCTAACACTGTATCTGTTTCTTTCATCTCTTAATGCAGCACTAAAAACTTGTGAAGACAAAATCCGCCACACATACATAACAACATCTCTCTCTACTGATTAAATCAGTATTCAAGAGCTGATTATCCTATGCAACCAAACTAACTTCACCTGCCTCATGCTGAGCATCCAAACTACCCTCACCTGCCTCATGCTGAGCATCCAAACTACCCTCACCTACCTGATGCTGTACATCAAACTTACCTTTATCTACCTGATGCTCCCCTTTTTTCAACACTTCCCTCACCTGCCTCATGCTCCCATTCCTTCAACACTAGCATGTTCCTCTCCTCTCCAGGGAACACCTTGTGTGCATGGTTGTCCACCAAAATAGTACTAGTCAGGTCAAGGCCATGGTAGGAAAGAGGCTTCAAGGTGTCAAAGGCCTGACCTCCTGGCCGGAGCTGCCACTGCAAAATAAAGGTCATCGTGTCATAATGTCCATTTTAGTTTAGAGTTTAGGGTTTAGGGTTTAGCTCCACAATTCGTTTCTTATGTTCAGATGAAACAACCGTGACACATGGGACATGTTTGATGAAGTAGGTCTTCAACAAAGAGGTATCCAGCTATTAATCAAGTGAAATTAGGGAGATGAGGATTCAGGGACATTGCTATAGTACACACTAGTCATTGCCAGAAATACAAACAGAGTTGCAAGGTAGAAAGTTTATCTACTAGAGATTTTCCTGTCCAGTCTGGGTGAGGTGACTTACATTATCATCTGGTATACAATGATCTCGATGTAGTATGACTTGGAACACAGATTCCACACCTCCAGGTGGTATGGTCAAATGCCCTGATGATATAATAGAACATTAAAGCATTTTATTTCACAGTTTTTTATTTTTATTACGATGGAGGTTATCATACAGGTAGTGGCCCTCAGTCATGGTTGTCTTCATGATTACAGCGCTGGCTTGCTCTGCTTCTTGGGCTTATGACTGCACCATAACCAAGTTCATAATTCATAAAATGTCACTGAAGGAATAATGGCGGATCACCAAATAAGGTGCAAGGTGGCCTTCAGGTAACTTCTATTTGTCAGCTAAATACTGCCCACCTTCAGCCCTGATCTTCTTAGCACAGGAAGTCAAGTGATATTGGAAGGCACCAAGGGCCCGCATCACAGTCTTGAGCGTTGAGGAGGAGTAGACTCCCAGAGAGTAGTATGGCAGTAGGGACAACAAATGCTCAACCTATAAGATGAGAGAGAGGCACTTTTTATCCAGAACTCATGGATAGTCAAAGCTGCTTAAATGTTCACCAGGAGGAATCATAACTTCATTGTTTTCTACCTGAGGTCTGAGCCTCAACTCCGGGCGAGACCCCCCTTTCGACGAGTCATACTTCTCGGTTTCAGCTGTAAGAACGCCTGAGGAAAGACGTAACATATGATAATTGATAACCAATACGCGAGACAAATTAAAGTTGTGACCATGCACAAGATGAGATATAAACAACGAATTACGCTACAATTTTTAAAAGCAAGTTACACATGCAAAGATCAAGCTTGATGTGATCAGAATCGATGTTAGGTACCTACCATTCAAGTCGAACAGGACAAGCTTTTTTTGGCAATTAAAAAACATTCAGATATCTCAAATGAATGCAAAGCTGATAGATACAGAAATGTACCTGAAACCTCACACTTTAAGGCATGAATGCGGAGCGATATCCAATGCGAACAGGCACAATTGTGTATCTGTGCCTTTGAATTTGTGCGCAAAAGCAGTCATACATGATTGACATCATTCATGGGTCGAGAAGAAAGAGAACGGCAAAAACAAGACGCTCTTCAATCATGGCAAGGCCTTGCAAAACCATGGATGGTGGAGGGTGAAGATGGTGTGAAGGTAGCACTGACCCTCATTAAGTAATCAAGATGACATAATGGGTGGGCATGGTTTTTCTTGCTCTTGTATAAGCATCTTACATCTGTCCCCAAATAGTATCTTTGCATAGTACAGATATTTCTGAGGCTGCTGTGTCCACACAGCTATCATTCAAAAGGCATGTGAAGTGTGGATATCCCTGGTGTGCCTCCATTTTGAATTTTCCTGTCAATAATGTCAATGGTCAGGACAAGAGGCCCACATATGAGGAATGGAGTGCTGAGCTGAAACGGGTCAAGCAGCAAGCATCCAAGAATCACATCTCAGAGCTTGAAAAGGAGGAGGAGCTTGCTCGTGAGTGATTATGTGAAGTGTTTGACTTTACGAGTTGAGGGTGAACTTTCCTTATGAGCACACTGATTCTGTTGCAGGTGAAGCTGCAGTTACAGCTGCAGTCTTATCACTAGGAATAAATCACATTCTCAATAAATCACTGCAAATTCTTCTTATTCGATAGAAAGAAATGCTCTTTGATAAGAAGCGAAGTCACTCCACTACAGGACTCCACCGGGCTGCGCTAGATGCTGATAGAGAGCGCAGGCTGAAAGGGGGAAAAGAGACAAGGAGAAAACGGGACGACAAGGAGACAAAGAAAAAGAGCAAAGACAAGAAAAAGAGTAAAGACAGGGAAAAGGGGAAAGGGAAGAGAAAAAAGAGGTCCAAGGCCACAGACGATGGCAGTAGTCAAGGTTTGTTCAGATGCATTTATTTTGCATGTTGTGATATTTTATGATCTACATAATGAGGTGTGGGTCTCCATTTGCTCCAAGATGCATACAAGTTTATTCAGATATTCTAAGTCACAGATCTCCGTAGGACTGGCCGCCAGAAATGTATCCTCTATTATTGTTGGATGTGTTTTCCTCTGTTGTCTGTCATTGTTACATTAAAGTTACTTAATAACTCATTATGCCTCCTTATATCTCAATTAAGTGGGTCAAGAGTTCTCCTGTGAAGAGATGCCATGCTGTAGCTAAATGAAATCTGAAGGATGCTTATCTCTTTCAAACATTACTCCCATGTAGATGAGAGAGGCTTAAAGCGGAGAAAAGAGAGCAAGCAGGTCTAGTGCTACATGATTATATATGATATTTCAGACCTGCCAACAGTATGTCTCCATGCGCTCAACAATTTTTAATGCATGTTTGAATCTCTAGTTAAGAGTTATGACGTTTAAAATTCCACGGCATGCAATACTAGTTATGTGTTCCATGGACACTCCTTCTCCCTGCAATCAAATTTTGCTATAGTGTCTGTATTTTCCCTCAGGATCATAAGAAACGCAAGAAGGGGTCCAAACATGATGCCGCTATGGACTCAAAAAGTAGCAACAGCGAGACATCGTCTTCAGGTTCACAATCCTCAGATGGCTGATTTGCCAGAACCTCATAGTGATAGCAACTATGATCTTTAGTTCATCAGCTGGTCACAAATATTACTACATTTCAAGGTTATTTATATACATGTACTATAATTTCAATGTATTTTTCTGATGAAATAACTTGTGAGGCTAATACGCCTTGTCTTGAATCTATATGAAAATATTTGCTTAGCAGAAAGAAAGCCTATCATATTTCCATGCAAGGCACCTCACTTCACAGTGACCATCAAAATACTCCTGGACACCATAAACCTGAACATCGTTGTTGAAGAATACTTCAAAATATTGAATAATTTAAGCCGAAGAAGTGCTGAAGTCCCTCCACAATGCCGTCCGCCTCAGCCTTGGTGGCCATGAACAACCTGCCACTGGTGGCTGTTTGATTATGACACTGCATATCAGTGATATCATTGAATACTGAAACAACATCTTCTCCTCTAGCAACGCTGGGAACAGCTGCAGCAGCAATGGTCTGAGACAGAGCGGCAGCATGATGATTGCGACACCAATCCAAGAGGTCCGGTTGGGCGTTAGCAACTATAATACTCGGGTTACTTCCTGAAGGTAGCAACATAGAGGTCTAGCAACATAGAGGTCTATTGAGCACAGTACCGCATTGAAGCGGCAACCAGATGAACAGGCGGCAGTGTATTCACGTACAGGAGCAAGAAGAGATTATGCAGTTCAAGACAGTGGTTCATGCAACACATAGCAACGTTACAAGAGCTTTTGGTAGCACACTGAGATGATCTTGAGTCTGGATTTACCATATGCTTGATGACAAAGTGAGGTCTGGTAGGCTTGATGACTAACTGAGGTATGGTGTGGACCTGATAGCATGAGGATATCGTTGCCAGCGTCTCCACAAGACACGGTCCTCTCAACTGGAAACCCTAGTCCCTGACGTACATGCTCCATTGCCCCATACTTCCCAGCACAGGCTGGGACTATGTCAAGAACTCTGCCAGGGAAGAATACAGCTAAGTCAATTGGAATGAACACTATTTCAGTAACCAGGCTGCAAACAGATAAGAAGAGAGGAGGAAACCTATCTTACGAATCCTTGGCCTTGCATCTTGCAACCATTTCTTGGAGGGGGATATGGACCGTACAGTAAGCACTACAGCCTAGTATCATACAATCATCTCTTGGAGGGGGATATGGACCGTACAGTAAGCACTACAGCCTAGTATCATGCAATTATCTCCTGGAGGGGGATATGGACCGTACAGTAAGCACTACAGCCTAGTATCATGCAATCATCTCTTGGAGGGGGATATGGACCGTACAGTAAGCACTACAGCCTAGTATCATGCAATCATCTCTTGGATGGGGATATGGACCATACAGTAAGCACTACAGCCTAGTATCATGCAATCATCTCTTGGAGGGGGATATGGACCGTACAGTAAGCACTACAGCCTACTATCATGCAATCATCTCCTGGAGGGGGATATGGACCGTACAGTAAGCACTACAGCCTAGTATCATGCAATCATCTCTTGGAGGGGGATATGGACCGTACAGTAAGCACTACAGCCTAGTATCATGCAATCATCTCTTGGAGGGGGATATGGACCATACAGTAAGCAATACAGCCAAGCATCCTCTCTCACCTATTCTCTCCATGCCAGCTAACAATGATATTCACTTTAATTCCTCTTGTAACCAGAAAGTTAGAAATGGTGTCCATGACCGGATGGATCACTTTCATGTGAAGGCCAACAGTGACCTGTCATTACATGATCGTCGTAATGGTCACTACTGGAATTAGAAGAGAGCTATGACATCAGGCTTTCATAAGCACATGAGAATCTAACGCAGAGGCAAGAATTAAGAAGTGTATTTTTTGAGCAAAGAGGTAGGTATCACCAAGAGAATGTCACGCTGTAATCATGCTTCTGCACATTTTCAAAGCCAGCAACACATCAATATGTCTTGAAACAATGTAAGATGCACATTTTAAATTTGATACCGCAATTGCGTCACATCATCTGCACCTTATGACTGCTCTGATCCTCAGCTGCTCTGTAATACAGCTGTCCCTGCCCAACCTAGTATATGCCAACAGACCACGACACATCGTCAAGCCTCGTCAAGCTTTTCTCTTTCCCCCAAACTAGTGCAGCCATTTTGCCACTAAGGATTTCAAACTGAGATAATGGTTGTGGTCAGCGATACATTACAGGTTGAAAAATGATGTGAGAAGAACCTCCTTCTGATCACATATGGTTTCAAAATCAGACTAACAGAAAATTCCAGACCTTTTGGATTGCAATCTGCACTGCCTCCTTTACTAGATCTACATCCCAATCTTGCTCTAAGCAAGCCCTCCAACCAAGATCCTCCAGCCATAATAAGGAGGCAGAGGAGGTGGTTTCAGAAACCGCAGAGCTCCTGTTGTCATCCTTGATGTGAATCGCTGTTCCCACACCAGAAATGATGACATCAGGTGTCGCGATGATGCTTTCTTTCTCTCTCAGCAATTCAAGTACAGAAGGAAGGCCTCTGCATTCAAAGCATGCCGCGACAAATAAGACCTCTCAACATGCTCGGTAACTCAGGCACTTATTTCAGGTGATCTGGTATATTGTCTGCTGGCTGTCTAACATTTCAGGAAGAAAAAAGAGTCTTACAAAAAAATGCATTCTCATCGGGGACGCATCACATCTATCTTCAGCCCTTCAGAATATTGCCTTGCAAGAACATTTGAAGAATCTCTTGGGGCTTAGGGTTTAGGGCTGTATAAAAAGAAACACTAACCTATCATTACAATCCAACAGTTAGATTGACTGCACAGACTCAACTTCCTGTGTTAAAAACAAGCTTTCCATCTTGATCCCTTAAGAACTGATTCCAGAAAGTACGGAACCGTAATGTAGCTGCGTCAGAGGCACCAATCATTGTGCCATCTAGATCACTGACAACAAGGATTGGTGACATAATAGATCTCGCAACATCCCCTGATGTCAAGAGTGTGATCAGTGTGCTTCAGGCAGACCACGCCATAATCACAGAAGTCTTGAAACAGAGTTGTAAGGGCTCTTGAACTCACCAAGCAGAGCATAGCCTTTCAGAGACGTTTGGATTGTTTCCATAGTTTTTGAAGTCCTAAGCTGCATCTGCACGGTGAAGGAGGGATATGTACAGCTCCTTACAAGGCCTGGGCTGGAGGGCTTCATAAAGCCGTACATTGAAAGCATGAAATTTGAGTTCACATTCAAAAATCGATATCAAAGCTTCATATTACAAACTACCTTCCTTCCTTTGCGATTCCACACTTCAGTGATGGCGCACTTAAACAGCAGGCTAGCAGCAGATTACCTGGACCTTAGTCCTTACATATTCGATCTGTTGCATTTAATTTTAATATCAAGAACTTTTGATTGCTATTTGAATTTTGGGACGTGTTACGAAAATCTCGCATATTATTCTGTATTTGGCATCAATAATTCATACAAATCCATGCGCTTTAAGACCCTCAAGTATCCCGAGGGCTTCAGGCTTGCTTGCCACAAACAAACGTCTGACATCATTGCTGTTCCCACGACTCTCCACGCTTTGCTTTTGCTGCTCCTGAACCCACTGCATTAAATCAGGTTGCGCATTACCCACAACAATCGCAGGATTTTTTCCTGCAAACAGCACAAGTAGGTAGGTATCACATTGCCAACAATAAATCAAAACTCATACTCGTTAATGTGAATCAGTAAACCAGAGATGTAATATGATTCAACTTCCGTTCGAAGCTTCTGCATGAGATGCTCAGAAAAATGCCCGCACTCTATCTGAACTCACATACTGTTGTGATTTTTGCAACACATTGCGTGTTACCTGCCAGCATGAGGATGTCATTTCCTGAGTCACCACACGCCACAGTGCTGCTGATTGGAAAATTGTGCAGCTTCCTCACATATTCCAGGGCCTCCAACTTCCCAGCCTTCATTGGAACAAGGTCTAGATACCTGCAAGCATACAACAGTACTTGTCACCGACCACTTCAATGATTAGAATGATCATTGAATTATTAGACCGTTTTTACTTGGACGGGACCTGTATGACGACTACATTTCGCTAGTTTGGATCAAACTTACTGCTGAGACATTCTGCCAGTACATTCAAATGATTTACGCAGATACAAGCCTACATTACATAAAAAACTCCTAATTCAAAGATCCCATTACCTCCACTCTCCGTGTCCACTTGTGATGACGTTAGCCTTCACTGAACTTGTAGCTAGGCTGTCCTTGATGCATGCCAGTACGCTATCAAGCACGCTGACGTTGACACCACACGTGACCTACCAGGTAGTCAGAAGTTTAAGCAATATCACTAAACTCTCAACCATGACGCCATTATCACGAGGCCTGACTATGAAAACATTTGTCAAAGTATATATATGAGGCTCTTCCTCGATGTTGCAAGGCCCTATTAAAAGCCAGGCAAAAGAAGAAGAGCCTCTGAGCCTCTGTTCACTTCATATTTCTGGCAAGATTTAAATTACCTTGTGGATGTTCTGTTCCTCTGGAGGACGGAAGTGCATTGCATCTTTGCCAACCTGCACATTCATTTCAAATAGATGTTGGCAATTACTAAATTAGGGCTCATCAGGGCTGCCTTTGCTCATAGTTAACAGAGTGGCCAGCTGTCTTTTTGCAGTCACTGAAACATGACTCTGCAGGGCTGTCTCTACACCGAGCATATTGGGTGGCCAGCTATCTTTCTTGCAGCAGCTGCTTTATAACAACAGGGCGTTTCACTTACCTGTGAAAGGGCTTTGTAACCTGCCTCTCTCACAGCTTGCACATCCCAACCCTCATCCAACTGCTTGGACCACTCTGCATCCTCTTCCCACTCGCCCCCTTTTGTACTGCTGCCAGGTAACAACTGCCTTTGGTACACTTTGGTGCCCACAGCACTGATCAGAGCGTCAGGAGCTGCCATGCAGTGGGCCTTGTCTTTCAGCAGCTGCTCAAAGGATTGGAGGGATCTGCAAGATAGAAAAAGAACTTGAGGTCTCATCAGAATTTGAAAATTCGAAAATTTTGAAGCACGATTTGCACCGTATCAGTCCTTTTCACAAGAGACTCATACACATAAATGGCGACCATGCCACACCTACGGATCTACATATTACGATTCTGTCTCAAACCCCCTTTTGGGCCTTTTTTTCAAGTAACAAGAAAAACAGATAATGTGAGAGCAGGAGCTGACCATTGAGATTTCGAATGGTACAGCAGAAGCACATGCATAATGGTAGGCACCCACTTCAGGAGAGCATGAAGAGCCATACGAGATGGACATCAATGACATGCATGTTGATGCTTACTCACCGGCCCGTGTTGTACACCAAGACCCCCCCTCTAACAGCTCCAGTTGACACCCAGAGCATGTTGATGCTTACTCACCGGCCCGTGTTGTACACCAAGACCCCCCCTCTAACAGCTCCAGTTGACACCCAGAACTCCCGGAAAGCAGCAGTGGCCACATCATCACCCACCATGGTCCCATCAAGGTCACTAACCACCATAATGGCAGGCCCAGAGACTGTCTGTATTGCACCGCCTTCCACCTTGTACCGCCCAGGACCCGTGATAACGAAATTCCCTCCTGATGCATCAACAAAGACCATGTTATACGAACTTTGCTCAGCAGAAGCACAATATTAACAAAGCAATTGAATACAGTTTTATCACCCTTGGCTGATGGCAAGTAGAGGAGGCGCAGGTGGCAGTGCTCTAATCTTCTTGAACCAACACTTATGTCATTACCATATGAAGGTTTCTCCCAGCTGCCAAGGCGATCAGTGATCACAAACTCAAGAAGATGAGATCCAGACACGGAAGAGTTTTTATTTCTATCATTCTGAACCACATCCGCATAGAGTAGCTGCCCAGCTGCTGCAGTAACCTTCAGGTCAGATTGAAACATTGGTCACATAAGAATCCTCTAAATCTGCAATCTTAGAGCTTTTTTCGCTCATAAGCTAATGAAAACATAACATTTTACATGGGCTTTCTGTACAGCACTGATTCATGGTAGGAAACATAGGAGATGTCAAAGCCCTGACTAGAGACACTTTTGAGCAGGAGCGAAATACATGCATCATCTTCAGATCAATCAGAAGCCCTGCTCTTGAAAATTTATGAAGTACAGGCAAAAGATAAAGCATTATGATCTGTGGGATATATCAGGAAGTGTGGTATTGTCATTATTTGAATAGACATTCCACATGATGCCAAATGCTTGTTGAGTTTCCTGCTTCGTTACCTCCTGCATGGGGATATCCTGCCATGGCCCCCCATGGACTGATCCATGCATGTAAGCACTTGGCCAGCGGGTGCGGAAGTAAACCTTTGCTGAGTTATCCAATATAGATAGCTCAAGTTTAGGTTTGGAGACTTGGTTTACAACAGGGCTTACACAACATAGTATCCTTCTTTTATCCTGGAGCTAAAGAAGTCATCAGATCCTGGATACGAGTTGAAAAAGTAAGAATAACTCACTCTTGATGTCAATGCGACATTGTCATTTGAGACTGGCAACTTCTCTATAGTCAAATCTAAGAAACGTGTACGCGTAGATTTGAGGAGCTTCATTTAACGACAATACGGTGCTTCTTTTTATTATTTGTCATTTAATAAAAGCTACAGGCGCACGATCAGCAAACTGCTAGTCATAACAGAACCGTACAACGAAAATAATGGGTGGTGCACTCTGGCTCAAGTTGTTTTGACTGACCAAGCGAATGTCAATAATCCCGGCAGAGGAGCATTTGTAACGCTACAGGCTTACCTTGGTGGTCCTGGATCTTTCAGTGCAGCTTCAAACACCTCTTTGCAAGGATATTGGGCTCTGGCATCTTGAAAACATCATTCTGTGTTTGTAACTGGACAGCAGTGTATTGCAGTAGTCATGTTGCTTGATGCTCAAGGGTGGTTTGGATTCAGGTGAAGTTATCTTATTGGACAATGAAACGTCAATTTCTTGCCCTGGAGTTCTCATAGCTGGTAAATTGAGGAATTGCAACCTCTTGTGCACTTGTACCTGGTTGCTGGGTAAAAGTTTGCCCATAATATCTAGAATGACGTTGGCAATCTTTTAAGTGAGCAAGTGTCTGAGAAAAATAAGGTTAATGAAGCTACCAGATTTATAGGATATTGTACAAACAGTGGTCAAATATGCAATACTCTTAGGATGTCAACATCCAGCAGGGACTGATGAACAACAATGCCATTATTGTAGTTTGAGAAGTAAAAGCTTACTCAATACTCCATATTAAACTTCAAAACCAGTCTTCAACCCTTCTTCCCGTACAACCTCAGAAAAGTGTATTAGGATTCAGAGGCTAACTCCTCTTCATACGTCATGGTACACAGGCATCCCTGAAAGTATGTCATATTCGCAAACTTAAGTCGGTAATGAGCTCTCAAGTGCAATTTGCTGTCGGGGTATTCATTATGTCACTGTCTGGCGTATTTGTCTCAATTCAAGGTGGCAGTAATTCTACTCTCGGCGCCAGTGTTGGAGGGTGAGTGACAATTAGTTGTAGCTTGTGTTCTGTCATTCCTCCATAAAAGCTTACATTATTTACACGTTGCAAAGCCTTCAGGTCATTTGCCAGCCTGGTGAGCTTCGTATCCGCACTTCTTGCGATCCTGTGTTATTTCATGGTTGACGTCTTGGCCCTGGGACAACAGCTACCAACAAAAGCGTCTCTGCAATGTGCGCACTCAATGTATTTGTTTCTGTAGAGTCTTAGTTGCCTGGTGTACGGCAAGGTGTTTCAAGACTGCCTGCATACTGCATAATGGTCACGATGACTCAATGACGATGGTTTCATAGCCATGTTTTTTAAATTGCCTCTGACAGATTTTCTCCGGAATTCTAACAGCGGCTGTGGAGCGAGGCTCTGTGCAATAACAACGACATCTATATTTCTTAGTAAATGTGTCAATAAAGGGCTTTTACATCAAAATGCTGCACAAATCATGCTGCCGTTATTCATTCAGCCGTGCCATTATTTAAGATCATGGTTTTCGCAATGACGCATAAGTTTAGTTAGGAACATCTGCTTGGACTCTGCTCCGCCAACATCATCATCTGAATCATTGAGATTAATAGCGGTTTCTGATTATGCTCATATAACTGGAAGCAGGGACATGTTCAATTGATGCTTTAGATATTATCATGCCAATAGCATCCAAACTTTACAAACTTGAAAGGCAGGTATGACTCAGCAAGCAGTAATAACAGAGAACACTTGGAAGGAAAAAACAGTATAAGCGACAGCAAAAGTGAGGTTAAGAAAACAGGAAGGAACCTCCTAAGAAAAAGTTGGTGAGTAAATAAAGAATGATGGTATGTTCATCAAGAGCCCGGCTGCGCGTCATTAATCTTGCTAATTCTAACACGACTCATGCTGCTACTGCCCCAGCAGTCAGTCAGTATACAGCCAGTCATCGTCAACCATGCTCTAATAAAGACCCCAACAAGAGCCCTGCTCGCTCAGCTGGACATCATCGACAGTCATCAATGTGGCTGCACCTCGGAGTGTGGATGCATTAGATGCATGCGACCGTAGCCGTCTCTTCTCCTGCCTCCACCACCCTAACCACCCCTTTCAAAGCCTCAGCTGCTGCTGATTCAACAACGTGTTGTTACAGCAAACCGTCAGGTGTGAGCAGGGTGCATGCTGCGGATATTATGTTTGCATGTGAATGATATTCCTTAAACTTATGCTTCTTCCATTGTTGAAGTAATAAAACTGTTAACAATATTGCTTTACTCCAACTACTTCATCCTGCTATGAACATTTGGTGGGGTTGCCAGGACTGTGTTGCAGAGTACACAGCTGTCACCACTCTACAGCCACTCTGCTGAATATGATGCATAAATAACGTAATGGCATTGGCCTTTTATGAGCGCAATTTCAAATATTTCAAACAAACTTGATGACTTCGAACAAAGTTGATGTTCCTCATCGCCCTACTCATATGTTTATTAAGCTCAGAGCCCTATAAGCCCTCCCTATCTCAGTGTATGCTATATGGCTGTCTACTACACAGAGAACAAAAATCGGTCATTGTAAATAGAAGTGTATGGTAGACGGCATTATTTCGTTTTCTAGGGTATCATGCTACTGCTAGTTACAAATGACAATTATCTGCAGTTCTGTGATCATGCGAATACTTGGATTTGGATCAAGTTGGTCAAAGGTTCTTAAAAACCTTCTCCATGAACACCAACTTGACCACCAGGCCATAGTAGGGCATGCTAGTACAAAAACATTACAGGAACTTCTGTAAATCATTATCAGTAAGAAATCCAAGTTGTAGCACGTGAACCATG
Organism: Chlamydomonas eustigma; assembly: GCA_002335675.1. Taxonomy (NCBI): domain Eukaryota; kingdom Viridiplantae; phylum Chlorophyta; class Chlorophyceae; order Chlamydomonadales; family Chlamydomonadaceae; genus Chlamydomonas; species Chlamydomonas eustigma. Next base: position 144,708 of record BEGY01000079.1, on the reverse strand, counting down.
ACTTTACTGCCCCGCAAATCAACGTGCTATTCACAGAGTTCCATAAATGATATATCTATTACAAGAAAAGGTCAACGTCATCATCAATAACATGAGGCAGAGAGTAAGCAATTCAGATACAACTGGTACTGCTCACAGAACTCATCTCATTGATAAGTTGCGGAATGAGAGGGCCCGTACACAAATTTGATACAACGACGAGGAACAAGCATGTCACAGCGTATGACTGAATTGACGTATGACTGAACTTTACGAGACGTTTGTGTGTGTGTGAGGTACGGGCGTACCTCACCTTTCTTGATCGTCCGTACATCTGGATACTGAAGGGATAGGAGAAGGCATTCTGCCTTCTTTTTAAACTTACCTTTGCCTTTGCATTTCCTTTAAATACTAATCTTAACTTAGCCCTTAATCTTAGACTTAGTACTCACCGTCCTTTAGTTCGGGTATCGGGTCTCCTGCTTCAGTCGATCTATCGATCATCGAATGTGAGCAATCGATCAAGAAAGGTGAGGTACGCCCAGGGGTGGACAAAAGAAAAGTCATAATTTTAGAGGTATCCTGTAATGACTCGTAATTTTCAACCTTTCCACACTTTGTTTTACCAACTGCCACTTGTAATCATTTGCTAGGATCAAGATCATACGCTCCAGAAGTTTACAAGCGTTCATATGACCTCTAGTGCCGTCTATAACAACTTTACGAAGCTGTGTTTATGCATGATTTGAAAGAGAATTTCAAAAGTGTAACTGTTTCAGCCCAAAAGTGTATGACACGAGGGTCTGATTGGCCTGAAAAGTGGCCCAAAAAAGGATTAAGGGCAGGCCCTTAACTGTAGCTGCCATCATGACTGAGCCTTAGGCCCTGGCCAGTGTGCAATCTGATTACTTCACAACAAGATATGAGTCTTGAAGTGCCTTGACTTGTTCTGAACTTTGAAGTGAGGGCTCTTGCTCAATTCTGATGCTCTTGCAGATGTAAAGGTATCATTGGAAACCTTATAATATACACTTCAAAATTGATCACAAGAATTATGGTCAAATAATGAAGCATGAGGGTGTGAAAAGGCCTCAAACTTTGCATGTTTGACAGCACATCCACTAGGCTGATTTGCAGTAAAAGGTTGACGTTAGATCTTTTCATGTGGGCTGAGATCTGATGCCTGCTGATTTAAGGATTTGTTAATATTACTTATGGCCTTAAATTCAGGTAACTGTCACCTTGATGCACTGTACTTCTGAGCTCTGGGGTCAAAATCTGCAAGGGCTTTTTGAAGGAGGGTGGCAGCTCAGCCCATGAAACCAGATCTTTTTAGATACAAGGAGGCTTTGCTAAAAGTGATACAGCAGGTTTGAAGTCTTATATGAGTACAATAGATCCCTGCAATTTCATTGTCAAATGTTGACACATGCCTATGCTGTACAATATAGAAATTCACAGCATTTTTATGAGAAATTTAGTAGGACTTTTTTTAAAGACAGGTTTGAGACTACATTGCTTCACACATACATCAAGGATGGGTAATCAGAGCACATCATCTCCTTTGCAATGGTGTCAACATTCAGGATCCTAAGCCTCATTCAAAATGGCCACATATTCTTGAAGATCTAAGGGTTTTCCTAAAACCTTTTCTTTTGTCCACCTCTGCCCGTACCTCACACACACACAAACGTCTCTTAAAGTTCAGTCATACGTCAATTCAGTCATACGCTGAGGCAGCATGCCTCATAACCTAGTTCTAGCGCAGCGTTACACCGGTGCAGTGTTAGACCGTGACAAGCAGAGGAGCTGTGCATGGATTTCATTGATTCATTGATGAGGGAGCATGATAGTCAGCACTGTCAGCATACATGCAAATAAGCCGTATGATGATGATCAAAGATTGGTAGAAATCAATTTGTCAGTAAGACTCACACTAACATCATCTATAGTACTCCACACACTAATTAGAAGAGAACAAGATGCCAGCAAGCCAGATTAGCTCCTTAATGTTGCTTCAATAAAAAGACCTGTCTTGATGATGCTACACAGCCTAATAAGCTAGACATGAAGCAAAAGCTGCTATATGTTTGATTTTGAAGGCAAAATCTGTACATCATTAACAGGCAGTACTAGTCAAAGCCGATGCTTACAACTCCTGCAGCTCATCCATCATCAACAATAATGCCCCGTCCAGGACCCGTTATTTCTTGGGAGCTTTGTTGTTGAATTGTGAAGGTTTAGAATCTTTCTTTGAAAATTTGTTGTAATAGCTTGACATATCAGGCAGAACATCTCTGGAGGCATTCATGGAAGCATCTGTCTCAATCTTGTGGTCCCAAAGAATGTGATTGAATACATCCTGAATGACGGTACAATACAATTGATTATGCACAACAATTGGCTAGTAATGCTAATTGTGTATGACCAGCTAATAAACATTGATAACAGTACATGCAGACCAAATGAGGCCGCCAGTACAACAGAAGAGAATAATATGAACACAACTTACATAATTTGAGAATTTAGGACCCTTTTGCTCTGTTGCGATGTTCAATCTCACACTTGCCCCATTTGATAGCACATACGTTACATATTTTAAAGCTGGATACCTTGGGCTGTAAAATAAATTACCAACGACGGACATGGTTTGATACCCAAGGGGTAGTACCATCTTCATTCCACAAGCTGGTTTCGAAGCAAATATTTACGTGTCAATTACTGGCCACATACCGCACACGTTATTCAATAATCCTCAATGAATACACCTTGATAATTTAAACTTTTACGAGTAAGCTGAAACTATGCGAAGATAAGCAGTTAACAGCAGTTTAGAAGAATGCTATGTACATTCTGGCATGGGCTATTATTTATTCAGGTTGTATCTTGTTCCGTGCTATCACTCTCTACTCACATACATACGGAGTCCGTATCCAGGTTCGTAATGACGGATACGTTGCATTCGTTGACATTTATTGCAGATATGTTGTGAATAACTGCATCATACGTAGATTTGTTTTTACCTTCAACTTAGGCATGCATTAACCCGGATCCGACGTACCTGCTTAAGGTCATTTCCATTTCTTCAAATTTGAGAGCACGTTTCATCTCTAAACAGGCGTTGGTACAAACTTGAAAATTCTCGAGTTTCATGCAATGACATCAGCGGCATACAAGAGAGCATTCAAACAAAGAGGCTCATGACGTCTTCTGGGCTTCCTCCCTACGCTCCACCGCCATCCCCAGCACCTCCCAGCATTCCTCCTCCATATGCTTTGCCTTCCCAACAGCAGGCCTTCACTGTTGATTTCTCTCTTAGCAGTGGTTTCCCTATTGGAGCCTTGAGTGCTATGGCTGTTGCTTGGTATGCTAATTTGTATCAGACTGATGCCTAGACTGCCTTCCCCCTCCCTCATGCTTCAAAATATCTACTGCATCTTGATTATGCATATTGGTTATATGTGCATTTTACCAATCTTTGCTTTCCTTTCCCAAAGCAAATGAAATGAGATTTCGTCATGATTGATATCCAACGCATTACTTCTAATGATAGCTAATAAATCGTTGCCTATTGTGATCACAACTGCCCATTAGTGTTCTATGTGCACAGTAGAACAGAAAATTTTTAAGCACAACTTCGATATTTTGACTTACTCCTCTTGTTATTCTATAAAAAAACAAAAATTAACTGAAGAGTTCCTTTCTTTCTCAATCTGCAGTGTGATCATTGGGTCAGTATCCTTTATTTTCATAAGAAGATGCACCTTCCGCAACAGCAGAGGATCCTCTCGCCACAATGCAAACGGTGATGCACATGACCATGTTCTTGGTCTAGAAGAGTTAGGCAGGCCCAGGCTTCGGCCAGGTACCAGAGGGGTACCAGCAGATGTCATCTCCAAATTTCCAACCAGGCAGATTGTTGTGTCTGAGGGCTTTGACAGCAAACATGGGTGAGCTGGGGGATTTTCCTCAAGGCCTGTAACAGATATCACACAGTATGTGGAAGACCTTGGAAGATTAGGGCCTGTCTGACACAATAAATAAATAAATATAAGCGTGTCCCTGTCTAGAATTACCTGGCTCACAGTAAACCAGTAAATTAGGGTTCTTGCCTTTCATCCACAATCATTTAATTCTTGCAATGTACCTGAAAATGTGTTTCTCTGCTTGAAGCAGGGGAAGCACCCGTCCGCAAACAGCGCAAGATGCGGATGTGCGCTCCAAGAGAATGCATGCAGGCATTGCAGCTTTGGCGGCCACGCCCTCTTCTGCTCAGCTAGTAACGGGGACTGTTGGAGGGACCTCAGCAGATTTAGTGCCTCCTGGGATCGCTAGTAACCAGGATGAGCAGCATCACATAAGCATCACTGTCCCTTGCTCTCCTCCTGACCTGGAATGTGTGGCATCCTCCACACATTCCCAGCCCCAAGGCCTGAGATCAAGTGCTGTCCCCCCAGTGGACATAGAGATGTCTGTCTTCCCTGTCAAGGAGGATGAAGATAAGCAAGCCCTCCCAGGGATCAAGACAGGCTTGAATGCGCCAGCAGCTCAAAGATGTGATTTGAACCTGGTTAATGTGGCTCCGGGACAGGCCTCTCTTCCAGAAGAAGATACTGGAATACTGGTATCTGAAAGACCGGTGTCTGAGCCAGTCAGTGACCAGGTTGCAAGTAGTGTCATTGGCGATGGTGGGAGTGCTGACGCAGGTGCTGCGGTGCTGAGAGGGAGCAGCTTGGGTATCCCTAGACCTCAGAGCTCTAGGGTACATCCTGAACCTGACCATTTACATCACACTGCAATAGCTGGCCAACATTGTCCTGTAAGTGCACAAGTATGGAGGGATTCACATTCTGATGCAGTGGATAAGCATGTTCTGGACGTATGTTATGTGAGGTGATGCGGAAGCAACGTGGCAGCTGCAGGATGTGTAATTGGAAATCGTCTGACTTTTAAGTTTGCTTTTTAATTAATCCATGAGCGACTTTACTTGACCATGGAAAGAAGCTCACTTCTGACCATGGAAGGAAGCTCACTTCTGACCTTGGAAGGAAGCTCACTTCTGATCTGCTGTTTGTGTTTTCAAGGACTTATGGATATGTTCTTATTTGAATGATATTTGAACAGGCTCACAAGATATGCATTTTCTATTAAATTTCAAATGCGTCATTCTCATTTGACCACAGATCTGCCTATGTGATTTCAAATACAGCATTTTCATTTGACCACAGATCTGCTTATGTGATTTCAAATGTGTCATTCTCATTTGACCACAGATCTGCCTACGTGATTTCAAATGTGTCATTCTCATTTGGCCACAGATCTGCCTATGTGATTTTGAATGTGGAGAAACATTGAGGGAGCTTCCATGTAGTCATGAGTTCCACCAGCCTTGCATTGACAGGTACAGTAGGAAAGTCATGAGGTCATGAGTTCCACCAGCCTTGCATCGACAGGTACAGTAGGAAAGTCATGTAGTCATGAGTTCCACCAGCCATGCATTGACAGGTACAGTAGGAAAGCCATGAGGTCATGAGTTCCACCAGCCTTGCATTGACAGGTACAGTAGGAAAGTCATGTAGTCATGAGTTCCACCAGCTTTGCTTTGCATTTTAAGCTCGCTTTCTCTCCTGCACCTGCTCACTGTCATTACCTGCTTACCTGAGTTGGTTGGAGAAGCACACTTTTTGATTTTTCTCCTGCACCTGCTCACTGTCATTACCTGCTTAACCCACAGTTGGATGGAGAAGCACACCACTTGTCCGTTGTGCCGCCATGTGCTTTGGGAACCTCCATCAGATAATGCATCAGAGGAGGTTTAGGAGGAAGGGCTCCAATGCAGATACTGCATCAATCTATCAAGTAATCTTGATACTACATCATCAATCTATCAAGTAATCCTGATACTGCATCAATCTATCAAGTAATCTTGATACTACATCATCAATCTATCAAGTAATCTTGATACTGCATCAATCTATCAAGTAATCTTGATACTACATCATCAATCTATCAAGTAATCCTGATACTACATCATCAATATATCAAGTAATCCTGATACATCATCAATCTATCAAGTAATCCTGATACTGCATCAATCTATCAAGTAATCTTGATACTACATCATCAATCTATCAAGTAATCTTGATACTGCATCAATCTATCAAGTAATCTTGATACTACATCATCAATCTATCAAGTAATCCTGATACTACATCATCAATCTATCAAGTAATCCTGATACATCATCAATCTATCAAGTAATCCTGATACTACATCATTAATCTATCAAGTAATCCTGATACTACATCATTTTATCAAATGCTGTCTCCCTGAAGATGAGTGTGGCTGAAGAGGCTGAGGAGTGTAGCTGAGGAGGCGGATTACAGCCAAACTAACAAGCTCTTCATTGACTCTGAAGAGCCTGACGGAGTACTTTGTTTTATATGCGCTGACTTGAAGAGCTTTTAGACGAGCGAGTGATATGATGCCTTACATAGAATAATGATTGATAGACTGTGATGAGGTCACACAGTAGACTGGATATGGCAATAAATTAGTCATGACGGTATGATACGAATGATTGAGAGAGAGGCTTCAGAGGGGAAGAGAATAAACACCCTTTTGCTTCCCAATATTGCACATATATATCTTGATGGCAAATGTTGAATGCATTTCCTAGGTGTTTTTAGGGTTTTCTAAGACGTTCAATAAAATTGTATGTTTGACTAAGGTCTGCACATGCCGTTCACACAAAATGTTGCAATTTTCTTACCTCCTGGACTGGTAGAACTTCTCTGATCATGTCTTTATGTCCTTTATAAAACCCTTTACTTGATCTCCACATAGAATTGTATTCCTATTTCCATACTGGCGAGGATGTTATTCTTAATGTCTAATCCTTTTTTTGTCCATGGAGAACAGATCTGATTACTTGTACCAACATGACTGCTATTTTCCTCAAATCCACTCACATAGTTCTTGGTACTAATGAAATGATGTTCCCGTGATGCTGCTACTGCTACTGCTGCCTCAGGGTGAGCATGTAATGGCATGGCCTTGACGTTCCTTCTCCAGCATCTGCATCCTTGCCTAGTTGCCATCAGCCCTCTGTTATGTATTCACCATTGATGCAGGCCTTCTTTTTTGCCCAAACAGTGATAAAGCTGTTACAGGATGTACAGTGGATACATGTGCCGTGCTCTTTGGTGTGCATACTGTAGGAGTACTATCGACAGCAGTACACGAACACGCCGAATGCGAGCAGCTGCCACAGCATTATCAATGGGCGGCGCAGACCCTAATCTATTCCTTGCCTCAGCAGCATCCTCAAGAGCCACAAAGTGCAGGTTTTGATGCTGCTCTGCCTGGACCCTCATCTTCAGGCTATGACAATGCAGTACCCAATGCAGCACCCAATGGGTTGGGCGTTGGATTAAGGAGTGTCCTTGATGCATGCCAGTGCGCTATCAAGCACGCTAACGTTGACACCACACGTGACCTACCAGGTAATCAGAAGCTTAAGCAATATCACTAAACTCTCAAGCATGACGCCATTATCACGAGGCCTGACTATGAAAACATTTGTCAAAGTATATATATGAGGCTCTTCCTCAATGTATTAAAAGCCAGGCAAAAGAAGAAGAGCCTCTGAGCCTCTGTTCACTTCATATTTCTGGCAAGATTTAAATTACCTTGTGGATGTTCTGTTCCTCTGGAGGACGGAAGTGCATTGCATCTTTGCCAACCTGCACATTCATTTCAAATAGATGTTGGCAATTACTAAATTAGGGCTCATCAGGGCTGCCTTTGCTCATAGTTAACAGAGTGGCCAGCTGTCTTTTTGCAGTCACTGAAGCATGACTCTGCAGGGCTGTCTCTACACCGATTATATTGGGTGGCCAGCTATCTTTCTTGCAGCAGCTGCTTTATAACAACAGAGCGTTTCACTTACTTGTGAAAGGACTTTGTAACCTGCCTCTCTTACAGCTTGCACATCCCAACCCTCATCCAAGCATCCACTCTGCATCCTCTTCCCACTCGCCCCCTTTTGTACTGCTGCCAGGTAGCAACCGCCTTTGGTACACTTTGGTGCCCACAGCGTCAGGAGTTGCCATGCAATGGGCCTTGTCTTTCAGCAGCTGCTCAAAGGATTGGAGGGATCTGCAAGATAGAAAAAGAACTTGAGGTCTCATCAGAATCTGAAAATTCGAAAATTTTGAAGCACGATTTGCATCGTATCAGTCCTTTTCACAAGAGACTCATACACATAAATGGCGACCATGCCACACCTACGGATCTACATATTACGATTCTGTCTCAAACCCCCTTTTGGGCCTTTTTTTCAAGTAACAAGAAAAACAGATAATGTGAGAGCAGGAGCTGACCATTGAGATTTCGAATGGTACAGCAGAAGCACATGCATAATGGTAGGCACCCACTTCAGGAGAGCATGAAGAGCCATACGAGATGGACATCAATGACATTCATGTTGATGCTTACTCACCGGCCCGTGTTGTACACCAAGGCCCCCCTCTAACAGCTCCAGTTGACACCCAGAGCATGTTGATGCTTACTCACCGGCCCGTGTTGTACACCAAGACCCCCCCTCTAACAGCTCCAGTTGACACCCAGAGCATGTTGATGCTTACTCACCGGCCCGTGTTGTACACCAAGCTAACAGCTCCAGTTGACACCCAGACCTCCCGGAAAGCAGCAGTGGCCACATCATCACCCACCATGGTCCCATCAAGGTCACTAACCACCATAATGGCAGGCCCAGAGACTGTCTGTATTGCACCGCCTTCCACCTTGTACTGCCCAGGACCCGTGATAACGAAATTCCCTCCTGATGCATCAACAAAGACAAGTTTATATCATCATATAAGATGTTATATGAACTTTGCTCAGCAGAAGCACAATATTAACAAAGCAATTGGATACAGTTTTATCACCCTTGGCTGATGGCAAGTAGAGGAGGCGAAGGTGGCAGTGCTCTAATCTTCTTGAACCAACACTTATGTCATTACCATATGAAGGCTTCTCCCAGCTGCCAAGACGATCAGTGATCACAAACTCAAGAAGATGAGATCCAGACACGGAAGAGTTTTTATTTCTATCATTCTGAACCACATCCGCATAGAGTAGCTGCCCAGCTGCTGCAGTAACCTTCAGGTCAGATTGAAACATTGGTCACATAAGAATCCTCTAAATAATCTGCAATCTTAGAGCTTTTTTCGCTCATAAGCTAATGAAAACAGAACATTTTACATGGGCTTTCTGTACAGCACTGACTCATGGTAGGAAACATAGGAGATGTCAAAGCCCTGACTAGAGACACTTTTGAGCAGGAGCGAAATACATGCATCATCTTCAGATCAATCAGAAGCCCTGCTCTTGAAAATTTATGAAGTACAGGCAAAAGATAAAGCATTATGATCTGTGGGATATATCAGGAAGTGTGGTATTGTCATTATTTGAATAGACATTCCACATGATGCCAAATGCTTGTTGAGTTTCCTGCTTCGTTACCTCCTGCATGGGGATATCCTGCCATGGCCCCCCATGGACTGATCCATGCATGTAAGCACTTGGCCAGCGGGTGCGGAAGTAAACTTTTGCTGAGTTATCCAATATAGATAGCTCAAGTTTAGGTTTGGAGACTTGGTTTACAACAGGGCTTACACAACATAGTATCCTTCTTTTATCCTGGAGCTAAAGAAGTCATCAGATCCTGGATACGAGTTGAAAAAGTAAGAATAACTCACTCTTGATGTCAATGCGACATTGTCATTTGAGACTGGCAACTTCTCTATATTCAAATCTAAGAAACGTGTACGCGTAGATTTGAGGAGCTTCATTTAACGACAATATGGTGCTTCTTTTTATTATTTGTCATTTAATAAAAGCTACAGGCGCACGATCAGCAAACTGCTAGTCATAACAGAACCGTACAACGAAAATAATGGGTGGTGCACTCTGGCTCAAGTTGTTTTGACTGACCAAGCGAATGTCAATAATCCCGGCAGAGGAGCATTTGTAACGCTACAGGCTTACCTTGGTGGTCCTGGATCTTTCAGTGCAGCTTCAAACACCATCTTTGCAAGGATATTGGGCTCTGGCATCTTGAAAACATCATTCTGTGTTTGTAACTGGACAGCAGTGTATTGCAGTAGTCATGTTGCTTGATGCTCAGGGGTGGTTTGGATTCAGGTGAAGTTATCTTATTGGACAATGAAACGTCAATTTCTTGCCCTGGAGTTCTCATAGCTGGTAAATTGAGGAATTGCAACCTCTTGTGCACTTGTACCTGGTTGCTGGGTAAAAGTTTGCCCATAATATCTAGAATGACGTTGGCAATCTTTTAAGTGAGCAAGTGTCTGAGAAAAATAAGGCTAGTGAAGCTACCAGATTTATAGGATATTGTACAAACAGTGGTCAAATATGCAATACTCTTAGGATGTCAACATCCAGCAGGGACTGATGAACAACAATGCCATTATTGTAGTTTGAGAAGTAAAAGCTTACTCAATACTCCATATTAAACTTCAAAACCAGTCTTCAACCCTTCTTCCCGTACAACCTCAGAAAAGAGTATTAGGATTCAGAGGCTAACTCCTCTTCATACGTCATGGTACACAGGCATCCCTGAAAGTATGTCATATTCGCAAACTTAAGTCGGTAATGAGCTCTCAAGAGCAATTTGCTGTCGGGGTATTCATTATGTCACTGTCTGGCGTATTTGTCTCAATTCAAGGTGGCAGTAATTCTACTCTCGGCGCCAGTGTTGGAGGGTGAGTGACAATTAGTTGTAGCTTGTGTTCTGTCATTCCTCCATAAAAGCTTACATTATTTACACGTTGCAAAGCCTTCAGGTCATTTGCCAGCCTGGTGAGCTTCGTATCCGCACTTCTTGCGATCCTGTGTTATTTCATGGTTGACGTCTTGGCCCTGGGACAACAGCTACCAACAAAAGCGTCTCTGCAATGTGCGCACTCAATGTCTTTGTTTCTGTAGAGTCTTAGTTGCCTGGTGTACGGCAAGGTGTTTCAAGACTGCCTGCATACTGCATAATGGTCACGATGATATTGTAATCATAAGCATTAAAGCAATCCCCAAATGCATCATTGCAACTTTCAAGAGAAAAACAATCCCCAGAAGCGAAATTTTGTATTTTTTCCATCATAAAATCATGGACTCATGGCATGTACAGGAGTTTTAGGACAGACATTGTCCAAATGGTATCATTTGACACGGTTTGATCCCATATTTCAGTATCCCATCATCTTATCACTTATCCATGGTTGGTCACTGCAAAGCAGGCCCTGATCAGATGCCATTCTTCTGCTGGTTAAGTGGCAGTGAGGCTTCCTGTATGCTGTCCATTGTGAAACAAGGCAAAAGCTTACAATTGATGTTTTGCAGGCTTGCCTTGGTGGTCCTGGATTGGTGGAGTCTTGGGAGCATTCTATGTAGCTTCAACCATCATCTTCGCGAGGATACTTGGATCTGGCATACTGACTTCTGTGTTTGTAACTGGACAGTTGTGTACTGCAGTGGTCCTTGATGCAAAGGGCTGGTTTGGATTCAGGTGAGAGGTCTTTGGACCATGAATGTTTCCATGGTCTTCAGGTCTTGGAAATTTTTGGAATTACAACTTCTTTCTGTGCTTCTTATCCTATGAAGTAAAAGACAATTTCAATGGCAGCGGGTTCTAGGACTGTGTCTGATGATTGCTGGTGTACTCCTCATAGCCTTGTTCAGAGGAGATGCAGTATTGGATAATTCAGCAGGGACTCTGCCTAGCTCAAATGTAAACCAGCCAAGTGCCTCAAATAAAGCAGTTGTGAGTAACTTTGTTTTTTCTCTCATCCGGAGGAAGCAGGCAGGTTAATACAAAGCCATCCATACAAGTGAAGACGCAGCCCTATACCTGTATTTGTATTATAGTTCTGCTTCTTCTCTTTCATCGATTTCGCTATTTGTAGGAAAATGATGATCAGCAGTGACGCTCCTGGCATCACGCATTTGGTGAGGAATAATACTGATGCGCGAGACGACCACAACGATGTCAGCGTGCCAAGACGTAATAACTCGCTGAGAAAATGCGATGACTACTTTAAGGACTCAATGACGATGGTATCATAGCCATGTTTTTTAAATTGCCTCTGACAGATTTTCTCCGGAATTCTAACAGCGGCTGTGGAGCGAGGCTCTGTGCAATAACAACGACATCTATATTTCTTAGTAAATGTGTCAATAAAGGGCTTTTACATCAAAATGTTGCACAAATCATGCTGCCGTTATTCATTCAGCCGTGCCATTATTTAAGATCATGGTTTTCGCAATGACGCATAAGTTTAGTTAGGAACATCTGCTTGGACTCTGCTCCGCCAACAACATCATCTGAATCATTGAGATTAATAGCGGTTTCTGATTATGCTCATATAACTGGAAGCAGGGACATGTTCAATTGATGCTTTAGATATTATCATGCCAATAGCATCCAAACTTTACAAACTTGAAAGGCAGGTATGACTCAGCAAGCAGTAATAACAGAGAACACTTGGAAGGAAAAAACAGGATAAGCGACAGCAAAAGTGAGGTTAAGAAAACAGGAAGGAACCTCCTAAGAAAAAGTTGGTGGGTAAATAAAGAATGATGGTATGTTCATCAAGAGCCCGGCTGCGCGTCATTAATCTTGCTAATTCTAACACGACTCATGCTGCTACTGCCCCAGCAGTCAGTCAGTATACAGCCAGTCATCGTCAACCATGCTCTAATAAAGACCCCAACAAGAGCCCTGCTCGCTCAGCTGGACATCATCGACAGTCATCAATGTGGCTGCACCTCGGAGTGTGGATGCATTAGATGCATGCGACCGTAGCCGTCTCTTCTCCTGCCTCCACCACCCTAACCACCCCTTTCAAAGCCTCAGCTGCTGCTGATTCAACAACGTGTTGTTACAGCAAACCGTCAGGTGTGAGCAGGGTGCATGCTGCGAATATTATGTTTGCATGTGAATGATATTCCTTAAACTTATGCTTCTTCCATTGTTGAAGTAATAAAACTGTTAACAATATTGCTTTACTCCAACTACTTCATCCTGCTATGAACATTTGGTGGGGTTGTGTTGCAGAGTACACAGTTGTCACCACTCTACAGCCACAATTCTGCTGAATATACTGAATATGATGCATAAATAACGTAATGGCATTGGCCTTTTATGAGCGCAATTTCAAATATTTCAAACAAACTTGATGACTTCGAACAAAGTTGATGTTCCTCATCGCCCTACTCATATGTTTATTAAGCTCAGAGCCCTATAAGCCCTCCCTATCTCAGCGTATGCTATATGGCTGTCTACTACACAGAGAACAAAAATGGGTCATTGTAAATAGAAGTGTATGGTAGACGGCATTATTTCGTTTTCTAGGGTATCATGCTACTGCTAGTTACAAATGACAATTATCTGCAGTTCTGTGATCATGCGAATACTTGGATTTGGATCAAGTTGGTCAAAGGTTCTTAAAAACCTTCTCCATGAACACCAACTTGACCACCAGGCCATAGTAGGGCATGCTAGTACAAAAACATTACAGGAACTTCTGTAAATCATTATCAGTAAGAAATCCAAGTTGTAGCACGTGAACCATGACTTTACTGCCCCGCAAATCAACGTGCTATTCACAGAGTTCCATAAATGATATATCTATTACAAGAAAAGGTCAAACTCATCATCAATAACATGAGGCGGAGAGTAAGCAATTCAGATACAACTGGTACTGCTCACAGAACTCATCTCATTGATAAGTTGCGGAATGAGAGGGCCCGTACACAAATTTGATACAACGACGAGGAACAAGCATGTCACAGCGTATGACTGAATTGACGTATGACTGAACTTTACGAGACGTTTGTGTGTGTGTGAGGTACGGGCGAACCTCACCTTTCCTGATCGTCCGTATATCTGGATACTGAAGGGATAGGAGAAGGCATTCTGCCTTCTTTTTAAACTTACCTTTGCCTTTGCATTTCCTTTAAATACTAATCTTAACTTAGCCCTTAATCTTAGACTTAGTACTCACCCTCCTTTAGTTCGGGTATCGGGTATCGGGTCTCCTGCTTCAGTCGATCTATCGATCATCGACTGTGAGCAACTTGTGAACTTCTGAGCTCTGGGGTCAAAATCTGCAAGGGCTTTTTGAAGGAGGGTGGCAGCTCAGCCCATGAAACCAGATCTTTTTAGATACAAGGAGGCTTTGCTAAAAGTGATACAGCAGGTTTGAAGTCTTATATGAGTACAATAGATCCCTGCAATTTCATTGTCAAATGTTGACACATGCCTATGCTGTACAATATAGAAATTCACAGCTTTTTTATGAGAAATTTAGTAGGACTTTTTTTAAAGACAGGTCTGAGACTACATTGCTTCACACATACATCAAGGATGGGTAATCAGAGCACATCATCTCCTTTGCAATGGTGTCAACATTCAGGATCCTAAGCCTCATTCAAAATGGCCACATATTCTTGAAGATCTAAGGGTTTTCCTAAAACCTTTTCTTTTGTCCACCCCTGCCCGTACCTCACACACACACAAACGTCTCGTAAAGTTCAGTCATACGTCAATTCAGTCATACGCTGAGGCAGCATGCCTCATTATAACCTAGTTCTAGCGCAGCGTTACACCGGTGCAGTGTTAGACCGTGACAAGCAGAGGAGCTGTGCATGGATTTCATTGATTCATTGATGAGGGAGCATGATGGTCAGCACTGTCAGCATACATGCAAATAAGCCGTATGATGATGATCAAAGATTGGTAGAAATCAATTTGTCAGTAAGACTCACACTAACATCATCTATAGTACTCCACACACTAATTAGAAGAGAACAAGATGCCAGCAAGCCAGATTAGCATATCTTACAACCCATTTTCTTCTAGCGCCTCGGAGGCAGTAGTGGGAGGACTCTTTGCTGCGTGAGTCTTGCGGCTCAAATTATGATAAATTTCTGCAGATGTTTCATCAAGTTAAAGGCATATGAACAAACATCCTTAGGGGCTGCCTTGAGGCCTCATTGTCCTGCTAACCGTGACATAGCGCGGATACACATGTATTGGTACCTGAATTATGCAGTCCAAAGCTCTTTATAACTTCTCTATGCAGTCCAAAACTCTTGTTAACTTCTCTATGCAGTCCAAAGCTCTTGTTAACTTCTCTATGCAGTCCAAAGCTCTTGTTAACTTCTCTATGCAGTCCAAAACTCTTGTTAACTTCTCTATGCAGTCCAAAGCTCTTGTTAACTTCTCTATGCAGTCCAAAGCTCTTTATAACTTCTCTATGCAGTCCAAAACTCTTGTTAACTTCTCCATGCAGTCCAAAACTCTTGTTAACTTCTCCATGCAGTCCAAAGCTCTTGTTAACTTCTCTATCAAGGAAACTCTTGCATCTCCTCCTGTCTTAGCTTATCCCGATCCAGAACTCCCTTACGAGTTAATCTCCGATGCAAGCATTACTGGTTGCGGAGCAGTTCTTGTTCAAGAAGGTCGTCCTGTCGCGTATTACTCCTCCAAATTCAGTGATGCTGAACGGAATTACACAACTCATGAACAAGAACTTCTTGGCATAGTCAAGGCTCTCAAAGAATGGCGATGTTATCTTGAAGGATGTAAAGGCCTTACAATCGTGACAGACCACAATCCTTTGACATTCTTTACCAAGCAGTCTACTCTATCTAGACGTCAAGCACGTTGGAGTGAATTCATGTCAAGATTCCAGTTCACTGTCAAATACAAGCCTGGAGTTTCCACCCCAGCTGATCCTCTTTCCAGATTAAACTCAAGTGCTACTGCAGCAATCCTTCTAGCTCTAACTGTCAGTGAGCATGTTCCTGATTTGCTCATCAAGTTGAGAGAACATTCAAGTCAAGATTCACACTTTTCTGATAATCAGAATATCAAGCATTACATCAAGAAAGATGGATATTGGACATCTCATGACAGAGTTGTTGTTCCTNCATGACAGAGTTGTTGTTCCTGCCTCCATGCGCAGTGATATCATTCACATGCATCATGACAATCTTGTTTCAGGTCATTTTAGTTGGTCAAAGACTCTAGATCTCATTTCAAGACAATTCTGGTGGCCTAACATGCGCCAAGAAATTCAAGCTCATGTACAGTCATGCCTTTCCTGTCAGAAGAATAAATCTTCTAGTTTAAGACCATATGGTTTACTCCAGCCTCTTGCAATTCCAGATGAAAGATGGCATACTGTCACTATGGATTTTGTCTTTGACTTACCTAAATCTAGTTCTGGTCATGATGGCATCATGGTAGTTGTCGATAAGCTCACTAAGTATGTTTGTCTTGCTCCTGTTAAGAAGTCCTGCACATCTGAAGATGTTGCACGTACTTTCATTACTCATGTATTCCAGTACCATGGTGTACCTCATGTCCTTATCTCTGATAGAGATACTAGATTCATTTCAGAATTTTGGAAAGAGTTTTCCAAACGTCTTCAAGTCCAGCCCAGATATTCAACTGCTTATCATCCTCAAACAGATGGTCAGACAGAGCGAACAAATCGTGTTTTAGAAGAAGTCTTGCGCCATTTCATTGATGGTGATCATGTTGCATGGGAAGATCTCTTACCCATGGTTGCTTTTGCAATCAACAATGCAAAATCCAGTTCTACAGGCTATAGTCCTTATTTCTTGAATTATGGAAGACATCCAGTTACACCTAGAATGACTATGACTGACTGTATCATACTTCTATACATACTGAATATATCTTCATAGTATCGTATCCTATCTGTATCATAGTATTGAATCTATCTGTATGACTGACTGTATCATACTTCTATACATACTGTATCTATCAGTATCATAGTACTTAATTTATTTAATGGTATTGAATTCGTGTATATGGGTTAAATCAGAGAAATTAGAAATGGAGGTACAGTTTTATTGCGGTAATAGGGCGTTAAAGGGAGAAGCTGTATTTGCGTACGCATGTAGCCATTATTGCTTGGGAGAAAATATCCTTAGCGGCGCTACTGCCACAAGATTGCTGATAATTCTATATCATACTTGTTGTGCTTGTGCCTCTGAGGATTGATTGGATCTGTAGATACTGTTATAGGGCTTGATGTGAGATCATGAAGTCCTGGTTCAACTCTACAAGGATCGATTTTGAGTGATGATAAATAATAATGCCGTCGTAGTCTTATCTTTCTGTGATGACCTCTTTCTGTGACGATCTTCCTTTCTTTCCTTCATCCTTGTCTCATTATCTCTCCGCCCATGAGCACACAAGCCAAAATCATAATATAATTTTAGGATAAAACGTGTAAATAACATGTTGGGTGGGTGCAGAATTATCGTGACGACGATCACTGTCAGCATGTACAGGAATGAAAGCTGCTGCTCGTTTCGACGACCTCAGAACACAAGTACATGTGAACTGTGATTCTGGCTTGAAATTGTGAAACATTTGTCTTAAAACGACGCCACTGTAGTCTGCTAGCACTTTTCCGACACCATCAAACAATTTACAAGTTACAACTGTGTCAATAAATCCCATTAAAACTCTACATTAATCAATTTTAATTTGTATTGGAAACGTCGACTGAAACGCGAGATATTATGACGAGCAGAGAAGGTGGCAATCGAGCTGTGGCAGCGGCAACCTGCTGTGATCTGAAGGTCGTAGCAGTCATTCGACCGCTACTGGATTCTGAAAGACGGGAAGGCTGCAACAGTGCTGTCAGAGCGCATGATGAGGGAGATGGGAGTGGAATCGTCACCATCCCAAGCTTGCAGGGTAGTTTCAAGTTCGATGGTGTGTATGATAGCAGCTGCATCTCAACATCTCCTGCTGCACTGTCAGAAAGCTTGTATAAACAGACACTTGAACCTGTTGTGGAGTCCTTGTTTACGGGCTACAATTGCACTGTCTTCGCATATGGGCAGACAGGCGCAGGGAAGTCATTCACAATGGGCACATCCTCCACCTCAAACAGCAAAAATGAGCAAGTCTTACACAGTGCTAAAGGCACCATGAAGGTCTGCTGTGTGATGACACACTTAAAACTCCCTTAGAGCTCATTCTGTCTTTAAAAACAACGTGACACTACTGAAAATGTGCTTATCTACGACATTCTCTAAATGCTCATGTCAAGTTGGGAAATGCATTTTAGAACACACCACTCACTCACTTGTACTTCCAATTCAGCAGTACGCCCCATGGTTACCTCCACAGGGTCCTACTGACACCTGCTGGATCCCCATGATGCCACGTGTGGCAAATCAAGTGGCAGAAGGTGCCAGGAAGTTGGTTGAAGCTGGTGTAAATGTTAGCTTAACATGCAGTTTCTTTGAGATTTACCAGGTGAGGACTTGAATCATCTTTAAACTTATCAAGGTGAGGACTTGAACCTGGATCCTGATGCAATATTGATTATGCTTTATGTCATCAGCTGATAAAGGCTGATTATACATTCCCTGTTTAATGTTCACCATTCTGCTAGCATCCTTCCAACCTGCACCTTGTTTTACTTCCTTCAGGACCGTGTCAGAGATCTCCTGGGGGCTAACCACACAGAATCAGCATCAAGTACACACCTGATTGGCTTGCCAGGGCGTTGGAGGACAGAAGGTTTCAAGGCCCCCACAGGTTGTCAGTCACCTAGAGCAGGGAGTGACCGTAGCAGGGTTGGTAACCTTAGGGTAGGATCAGATGGGATCCAGATCAGAGATCCAGATCCAAACAAGGAGGTGATTCTGCAGGGACTTGAGGAAGTGAAGGTGAGATGTGTGTCTATAATGTTTACCAAGAGGATAGTGTGATTTGTGTTTATATTGACCAAGGGGGTAGTGTGATTTGTGTTAATGTCGGCCAAGGGGATAGTGAGACATACGTCAATGTTGACCATGTTCTGCAGTAGTACGTAACAGCTCTAAGGTTTTGAGAATGCATGCAATGCATTGTGTACAATATGAGCATGCCCGTCATTCCATGCCCGTCATGCAATCCATGCAATCCCATGCCCGTCATGCAATCCATGCAATCTCCAGGTACTAGATGCGTCCTCAATCCTTGCATGCCTAGCGGATGGTCTCAAACGGCGCAGCACAGCTGCCACCAACACCAACGCCCACTCATCACGCAGCCATGCCCTGTTTCTGTTGCGCCTTTTGCAAGAAAGAGGTGCTGCGCCAACAACTGTCGGTGCAACCTTGACCACAACCCTGACATCTCAGCTTTATTTGGTGGATTTGGCAGGAAGCGAGAGTTTGCAACGATCACTGGCAGAGGTAAAGCATAAACCAAGTTTGAATAAGATGAACCAAGTTGCTTTCAGATTGATCATTCATTGGTTGAACAACAGCATGATACACTCTCTTGTGCGGTAAGTCTTTGATCTCATCCAGGATTAAAATCGTCATTTTTTCACACTGAATAAAAGTTTTTTTGGTAGCTTCCGTTACTTCCCTGTCGGTGAAGCTCAAGCAAGAGAAAACTAAACAATAGCTTCTAAGGGCAATTACTTGTCTGTGATGGCAAACTATCATCTCATGTTCGCAGGGTCAGAGATTGCAAGAGGCATGCAGCATCAATAGCGGCCTTCTAGCCCTTGGCAATGTAAGCAGCTCTTGGGTACTGCCTGCTGTACACATTCATGCTATCTGATCATTCCTGATATGCAATGCCTCCATGAAGAATCATGATTACATGAAGGCTGTCATGATTTGTGCGCCCTGCATGGATACCTAACAGTAACCTGCATGGATACCTAACAGTAACCTGCATGGATACCTAACAGTAACCTGCATGGATACCTAACAGTAACCTGCATGGATACCTAACAGCAACCTGCATGGATACCTAATAGTAACCTGCATGGATACCTAACAGCAACCTGCATGGATACCTAACAGTAACCTGCATGGATACCTAACAGCAACCTGCATGGATACCTAACAGTAACCTGCATGGATACCTAACAGCAACCTGCATGGATACCTAACAGCAACCTGCATGGATACCTAACAGTAACCTGCATGGATACCTAACAGCAACCTGCATGGATACCTAATAGCAACCTGCATGGATACCTAACACAGTAACCTGCATGGATACCTAACAGCAACCTGCATGGATACCTAACAGCAACCTGCATGGATACCTAACAGCAACCTGCATGGATACCTTTTTCACAGGCTGTACATCCTGTACATCTTCCTCCCTGTACATCTTCCTCCTGTACATCCTTCAGGTCATTGAGGCTCTGGCAGATCCCTCACGCACTCATGTGCCATATCGAGACCACAAGCTCACACGTATACTGCGCCATGCACTGGTAAGCAGTGCATTGTTGATTGATGCACAACACCATGTTTCTACTGCTCATCTACTGCTCATCTACTGCTCATCTTGATGAATAGATTAAGAAGCTGTAGTTCACACTTGAGCTGTCCCTTACTTAAACTTGCCAGGGAGGAAACAGCCGCACTGTCATGCTGGCATGCCTGAGCCCTGCAGATCTTGACTTGGCAGAGTCCCTGAACACACTGAGGTGAGAGCCGTGATGCTCCTTCCTAAACCCTAAACCCTAAAGACATGATATGTTAGTTGTCAGATTGGCCTGCATACATTGTTAAGACTGCGAAGTGCTGATTTAAATGATTAAGTGATCAGAGTCTGAATGGTTTTTGGATGCCCCTAGGTATGCTACTCGTGCTCGAATGATCAAGAACATGCCGTTGCAAAACTCCAGTTCAAAGAGTGGAGCTGCCGCTACCCTTGCAAATACTGTTGCTGAGAATACAGCTTTAAGGTACCAGGTTGAGAAGTTAGAAGTGGATCTGGAAGGTAAACAGACTGCATGGGATAGGGAACGTGAGAGTCTCATGGACCTGGTTAAGCAGCTACAAAGAGAGCTAGCCAGGATGGAGGGTTCCGACAAGCAAGATGGGGACAAGAGTGTGAGGTGGTGCATAAAGTGTGGGGCGGCAATGGAGCCAGCAGAGAATGGGGAATGCAGTGTGAGGAAATGCATGAAGTGTGGAGAGGAACAGCCAACGGAGAATGGGGAGAGCCTTGATGAGAAGGGAGGAAGTACAGTCGGCTACCTAAAAGCAATGTTCCCTGGAATGTCAAGGGAAGGAGAGGGCAAGAGTGAGGGAGATGAATGTGGAGGACCTTTAAAAATCATTCAGTCGGCAGAAGTGCTGCAAAATGTTGAAGCTGCTGCAGCTGCTGCAAAATATGCTGCCATGTACCAGCAGTTGCAGAACCTGGCAGAACGGGAAGCAGCTGCACTACAGTCTGCTGCAGCTGCCGCAGCCTTAGCAAGCACTCTAGAGAGGGAGCTAGAGGAAGCTAGGTCTGAGCTAACAATAGAGAGGGCGGGGAGCCTGGCAGCCAAGGCCAAGTGCAGTGCATTGACTTCAAGAGTGGTGAGAATTAGTGCTCTGCCACTTTTCAGATGTAGCTCTTTCAGAACTTTCTGGAAAAGTATTTGAGGTATTAATTTCTGTGATAAGCCTATGTGGCTTCACACTTATGTGGCTTAACACAAGACTTGTCTGCTGCTATTTTTGCGAGAAGTTTGCACTGCAATGTAAGAACACCTATTATTTACCCTGAATCATAAACCCTGACATTGCACTCCTGCCATGATTGTAACAGAGAGAGACGCTTCAAGTCAACGCACAGCTTGAGCAACAACTCAGAGAGGTCAGGGAAATAGCGGTACAGCAACTGATAGCGGCAGGGGCTTCATTGGAGGATGGAGATGGAGATGGGGGAGAGTGTGGTGTAGTACAATCTTACGACAAGCAAACGGTGAGCAGGATTCTATCATCACTTTGTATTGTGAGCTGTTTAAGACATTGTCTTTGCATGACATGAAATATGAAAAAGGGTACAGAGTTGAGGGTTTGAGGACATAAATTGACTGCATCTAGTTTGACAGGTCAGCCATCTGCCACTCTTACAGGCACCCCCTTGTGATGTCCAGCGCCCAAGCTGTCTTCCTGAAGGCGAGGGCAGCCAGCAAGTACCCCATCAGGAAGAAGGAGCACAATCACAGTCCCAAGAGGTTGACAATGCTGGGGAGCAGCAGCAGGAGCAGCAGCAGCAGCAGCAGCAGCAGGGGCAGCGCACATCCTTAGCCACCTTGATGGGTGCAGCATTTTACAGCAGGGGGGGCCTACTGGGCGCTCCCGATGGACTCATCATTCCACACATCAGCCAATCAACAAAGCTGCGTTCATCTCACAGCTGTGTTTCTGCAACTACTGATGTAGATGAAGGCAGCGCGCTGAGGCGGGAAATCACACGTCTTGTGCTTGAACGAGCTGCAACCTCCGTGACAGCTAAGCAATCTGAAAGCAGTTTGTGTACTAGTACTCAAGCCTCGGCAGCACATCCTCACCACCTTCACACAGGCATTGAGGGGACAGCTGCAAGAACTTCCTATGTCTCTTGTCATGGCAGCTGGGGCAGTACCATTCCAGTACAGTCAGTATATTCCAAGGACAGGGGTCTCCATCACAAAATGTCCTCTGCCTTGCTGCGAGCTGCTTCCTCGAACATATGCTACAGCAATCAGCTGTACACCATGAATGGCCAGTCGTGCATACCTCCTGGTGTAAGTTATAATGGTAGAGTCACGGTCTCAGGGATTCACGGCCTGAGTAGCCATCAGTCATCAGAATCATGCAAAGACAGAGCAGCCCAGCAGCAGCAGCAGCAGCAGCACTCTACCTCACATAGTCCTGCCTGCAAAAAAACAGCAGCTGCTGAAGAAGGAGTTACTTTAGCATCACACACTCCGTCATCAGGGCAGGTGCTGATGGAAAGTACTGTTCAGGGTCAAGAAGTAATGGTAATGCCCGAGTCATCTTTAATGTCAGTCATCAGAATAGAAAACAGAACCCATAGTATTGAGCTAGTGGCATCAGGGGTTAAAAATGCAAGAGATAGACTTATGGATGTTCATGAGGATGGAGGGCGCTCTCCCAGCACTAGCCTGGAGGCCACCATGATGTTTATAGAAGCATGTGAGAGCAAAGCATCTGTTCAAGACCGTGTTGCTGCCCTGGAGCAGTCCTGGGCATCCAAGGAGCTGTACCATAGGCAGCAAGAGGCAGTACAGGCAAGGAAGGCACTGGATAGTCTGGGAGCGGTGTCGGCATTGCAGTGGGATTCGAGCAGCCTGGGAGATGGCGCAGACTGTGGAAGGGACTTGACATTGGCTAGTGAGGTAATTTCAGGGGATAGAAAGTTAACAGCCAGCCTTTTGCCTTATGGTGAACTGATGCCCAACAAGGAGCTGCTTGGAAGCTTTGATGCAGAGAGGTGAGCTTGCCTTGAAATAATTAGGGTTCAGGGAAATGCAGGAGGTCTTAATCGAGTATGGAGTCTAACAAAGTCTTGTAGACCAACCTCTGCAGTGCATTCAACTGGCATTCAAAATGGCTCTCCATTTGCTTTCAATGGGCTTTCAATGGGCCTCAGCAACCAGCCTTAATAGGCTTAGTGATCTTGAGAGGGTGGTACTGATGCATCTCATTTAAAATACGCGTTTGATGAGTCCGAGATGTAATGAATTGCAACTTCACACACATCTAGGTGGATTCTTAGTTTTACGCAAGACTGCGAGCTCCAATCCTTGATCGAAGTGAGTTTCTTCTTCCAGCTTAATCTATTAATCTATCATACATGGGAAAGACGATCTACTTGCACACGCAATAAGTCAAATGAATGCAGATTGGATTTCTTCTTCTGGATCATAGTTCAGAATGTTGCACACATTATGTCGATCCTGGAGCCACTTCTCATTGGATTGACGTCCTGCATTAGGTGTAGAGTGCAACAAAGTGGTTTTTGTCACACATGTGTGAAGAGGGTTCATGCAGTGAAGTATTACTTTCACTTTGCATCTGATTATGTAGTGTGAACTGATTATGTAGTGTGAACGGGCTACTAGGGCTGCCCTTCAGAGGCAGCTTGAGGATGTGGAGAATGAGCTGAAAGAAGTCGGACATGACAAGGGAGCTGCTTTATTGAGGCGGAGTCAGTCAGGCGCTGAGGACACTGAGGACTCTCAACAAATGTCAGCAAGGGGAGCCACAGCTCCAGAGGAGGAGGAGGAAGGGGAACGAGTTACTATTGAAGCGCATCTGGGTCATGCTGACTTGGCTTGCTATGAGGCAGAAAAGGGCCGAGAGGGAACAACACACTCCTCTGCTGATTTGTCCCTCTCTGCTGCAGCTGCTGGCCTTGTTTCAAGGCAAGCCCTCCTGTTACAGCGCTCAAAACAAAGGGGGGAGCGTCTTGAAGCCCTTCTGCTCCTGAAGAGTCGATGTATGCAAAGTGTGGATGTTGTGATGAGGAGCGCTCTGACCAGGGAGGCTACTGGATGTGTTACAGAGTTGTCAACAGCATTGGTGACCAGGGAGGCTACTGGATGTGTGACAGAGTTGTCAACAGCATTGGAGGCGGAATCAAATACCAAGACACTGAAGAGTAGTAGCAGATCCTTAATTGATGAGTCAGCAAGGAGCGGCTATGTAGGCACTGTGATGCTGAGTGGAGATATCATCAGCCCTCTGCAACAACCAAGTATCAATCCTCAGGTTATGGAGCTGCTGATTTTGGCAGTGGGTCTTAGGAGGCGTGTGAAGGAGCTTCAGACGCAGCTGATGAAGGCTGAGAGTCAGTTGGAGCTGAGAGGGCAGAAGGAGGAGGTGTACCGCATAGAATCGTCAGAGCTGGCGATACAAGTACAGCTGCTGATGCAGCATGTCCAGGAACTTGAGGTGTGTCGTAATGCTAAATGTAGATCAGCATATCAGTTGTTTGCTGATCAGCTGCTTTCTGAGGCCTACCAGCATCAGATCAATGTCTAATGAGAGTAGATGATTGGGTCCTGAAAATGATCCTGGACTTCATGTTTCTTTTTCTCAGCTAGGATTAACCTTCAGCTGTCACACAGGTTGTGTTTTGCCACGAGATTATGTCCTCTTGATCCCTTAACTACAGAATACACAAATACAGACACGCTATACACGCTAACAAGCGCCTCCGTATTCTTGAAAGCAGGCCTCAAACACAAAGTTGGGTGTGCTGACTGCTCAACGTCATGAAGCAGTGTCTCTGATGGTCAATGCTCGGCTGCTTCAGGTGTAGTGGGTTTAGGGTTTAGTGGTAGTGGTTCAGGTGTAGTGGGTTTAGGGTTTGCACACAAGCTGAGAATTTCAAAGTTAGGACAGGGGAACACAACGCCATGCCTGTGATCATAGATGCATACTTCTTACACCAAAGTAATATGAAAATGGCATGTTAGAAGTGGTGTCTGCAAGCCAGAAACATGACATTGATCTCAACTCTGTTTTGTTGCAGGCTGACCTGGAGGAAGAGCTTAGACAAGCTAAAGACGAAATAGAAGAGACTAAAGCAGAGTTACTCGCAATCAGGCAGAGCCTTCCCAGCGCAAGCTTGGGTGTGCAGAGGAAGAGTCTGGAGGAAAGCAACAGCAGGCTTATGAGTAGTAATAAGAGTGTGACCACAGGCAACAACTCTGCCGGCTTAGAGATGGCTAGCCGTGTCCTAGCCCTGAATCAAACCTGGATAGGCAGTGAGCTTTTCTGGCCTGCTTCTTCCCATGGAGCTGCCCAGAAGATGACAGGTCTGGATGATGAGAAGAAACCGCAGCAGCATCTTTGGAAAAGTGTGAACAACGCAGGAACCGCGACAGCAGAGGTGTCATCGTGTCTTCAATGCAGTGAGAGCAGTGTTAATAAACATGAACCCTGCCCTGAGCTCTCTCTCTGCAGCAATGGCAGTCCTGAGTCTATTTGTAACCAGAAAGGGAGTCCCATTGGGAAAAGTCCGGCTCAAAAACCTTTTTTTAGGTACGGATCTAGTTTTAACGCTTCATGGTCAGAAGGTTCTAGAAGGACCAACGGATCACAGAGGCTGAGGAGGTCAGTCGATGAACCTGTGCAGAATAATGGGCTGGTAGCTTCTGGGAAGCCACAGCAACGTGCAGGTTCTCCAAGCCGCCCCTGCTGCTGTGACAACCCAAGCCGCCCCTGCTGCTGTGACAACCCATCGCAAAGCCTTGGAGATGAATCAGCAAGGTCGTCTGCAGCTTCTCTTGCAGCTTCTCTTGCAACTTCTGTTCATACTAGCTGTGCAAATGTGGAAGATAGTCCTCCAGATGTTGCTGGCAAGAACTCATGGAAGAGTAGGTTACGACGCTTGAGCTTGCCTTTCTATTCATCACCTGTTAAAAAGTGAGGCCTGGCAATGAGAGCTTCCAAGGATCTCAGGATTGCTCATTGTGTCAGATTTATAGTTACTAGGAATCAATGACATGATTCAGCATTAAATGAACATTATCCTTGTTTCAGTTTGGTAGATAGGTAGGTATTATACACAGGAGAAAGCTAAGGTACCTAAGAACTTACATGAATATGGTGATTAAATAGAACATACCCTATTGCGGCATAACAATCAGGAGTAATAGATCAAGTAAGTTTTGCAAGAAGTAGTAGTTGAGAAAGGATATTTGTTATAACAACTAACAGCTGTAAAATATTAAGATAGGTACCTACCTACGTGAATTTCTGTATCTCCTGCAAGTGCATACTGGACAGGATTATAGTCTTAGAGATAGACATAAGAATGCGCTTGCATAAAAACTCTACGAATCAGATGAACTGGGTCCATGGAATCAGGATGAATGGGTAGAGTAGGATTGAAAGAGGGAAGATAATTGTAATCGCAGCTGGACCGTCTATGTACAGGCAGAACTTGCAAAATTACGATGACAGAAAAATTTCACAAGACGTGAGTAATTCATAAATGATATAAGGAATGGCAACATAAAAAAGTAAAGCTGGAGAGAATAAGAATGTATCATTGCAGCTTACTTATTGCCCACACTCGCAGGAGGAAATGTCCGCAGTGTCTATGCAAAGTAATTGAAGATGGGATTTATAAATTTTCTGTAAATTTATATACACCCTTGAAAGAGGCCCATCAAGGACCTTCAGTATAATCTCTCCCTTGCCAACAGGACATCATCAGATGCATGTTCAACCATCGTGATGCCTGCGTTATATGCATTGGTTTCGCACGTTAGAGTTAATTCCAGCATTGGTGGCTGTAGCAAACTCGCCGGATGAAATTTGTCACAGCCAAGGTTCAGAGCACAAACTAATGCCATTATTTTACAGAAAAAATAACTTGATACCAACTGACACAATGCTCAAGGGCTTGTAGCACTTCCACGGAGCCCAGCGTGCGCGTGGTCACTTCATATACATTGGTCGCTTAGCATAAGGCTTGTAGTCGTAAATGGCATATTGAAAAAGATGAAGGTGATGTCCTAAGGAGAAAAAGGAAATGAGAGGGACTAGACTGCTCAGTACATGATCCAATGTAAAATTATTCACAGGCAGCAATGAGGGACCCATATTTGTGCTGATAAGACTACATGGAACTTGTTACTTTTCAAACTAACAACACACGTCGTCAGAATCCCTCAGGCTTGGAAGACATTCTCATCTGTTTCTTGCTGAGGATCATGGTGCTCATCTTATATGGCAGCAGGTTCCACTTATTACTGGTTTGTAAGCACGAGGCCAGACATGGTGGTGCAGACTCTAAGTTCCAGGCCCAAGCCTCGCAATGCCAAGTTGGGCTCTATTCCATTAGTTAAAGACTGGGTATTCATGCATAAAGAGAGCAGTACTCTTAGGGGAGATGGGTGGCTGCCAACAGAAAAAGGACAGTATCATCTTCATTGGGTACATGAAGGCCGCCAAAAATTTCCTACACTCAGCAAACTCACCAAGTTTCTGCAGCAACAAGTGTGGTGCAAAAAGTTTCCCTCAGGTGAATAGATCAATAAGCCCCGCCTGAGCTGCAAGTATAATTGTTTTTTGATAAGGTAGAATGAGGGGGAGTTGCCTGTGCTCATTTCAATGTTGTATGTGCTAGATGTGTCATTGATCTTATTTATAACGTCAAAATTGTGTGAACTGAATTCTACACCTTTCCTATTATTCAAAGGTGTGCCTTGCATCAATTATATCCGCTGATGATGAAATCGACTTTTCTACTCTTTACTGTCTGTATGCAAAATATTTGGCTAAATATTAAGTATAAAAGCATTTAAGGAGCATATAAGAGCATTTAAGCTCCCTTTGAATTGTTTCCACTTACATTTTTGTATATATATTCAGGAGTTACTGACTGGTATTCTAGAGCAGATGAGGATAAGAGCACTGACGCAGAGATAGTATCCAAACGGACCTTGGCGTGGCAGACTCTAAAATATGTTAGTAAGAAGGAGAAGCTCTACTGGAGGACCATCCGTGATATGTACGGTGACCTGCCCGCCCAACTTGAGGGCTTCCTGCTGATGGATAGATTTGGAAATGTGATAGCACTTGAGGTGAGTCATGATGAAAAACCACAAGCCGGTTGTGGATGAGGTGAATAATTATTGTACCAACAGTAAGATATGAAAATGAGGGGACTCATTGCAATCGTGGGAACTAGGTCTGACTACGAAACAGTTCTTCATATCGGTTGATGATTCAGGCTTTAGGATGATAGTTGACTCCAGTTGGATCAACACATATGGAAATCGCAACAACTAATGAAAAGTTCTTACATTGCTTTCGTATTCTTGATTCCTTACAGAGTATTAAAAGCACATTTACCCTTCATCCCTAAACCCTAATATTGGGGAATCATCATGACTGCCAAATCTATGATGCAGCCTTCCTATTCTTTTTTACTGCTGACCCTCAGGCTGAGAAGGGTTCTCTATGTTACTTCACTTTAGAAGAGGACTGGGTGTACGAGGCAGGCTCAGCTGCTCTGAAACCCAAAGAGCCTGTGAGACCTGTAGCCGAAATCACCAACAGCTCGAGGCTAAAGAGTCCTTCTTTGTACCAGGCAGTGGTGGTGAAAGTGTTTCATAAAGAAACCTCAAAGATTGTCGATACTAAGGACTACTTGTTGTACATGGCAAGTATGGCGGCAAGTATGAACCAAAGTAGGATCTTAATTGCATGCTGACTACACTCTACATGATTTCTTTTTCTATTCACTTTTTCTATTCACAAGAGATGGCCATATATACCAATTAACATTTACAAAAGAGTCCCAGACCTTGGATAATGTCTGCTGAGCTATCTGCAGGATCTGCCTAGACCTGCAAAGGGGGTAAAACAAGCTACACTTGGGACAGCCAAAGTAAAGGAGCTTGCTTATGGGGTCAGGAAGCACCATATTCACAGTATTTGGAAAAAGGCTTGCGCAGCTGCTGCATCCCAGCCTCTCGATGAATTCATGTCTGAATTCCTGGTGGTACTCAGGCTTATCTTCATGTGTGAGTGATCACAATGATATCATGGCTGCTTGGATGGCTGGTCTCTATATCATGTTATAACAGGGCAGGGTTTAGGGTTTAGGGTCCATGTGGCTTGTTTTGGCTTTTGGGGCTTAGGGTTTAGTGTCCATGTGGCTTGTCTTGGCTTTTGCTCGACTGCCTATCCTATTTATCCTATTACTCTTCTACTGCGTACCCTATTATTACTCTTCTGTCACAGGATTCCCAATAAAAAACTCAACTTATACCAATGACCATGACTGTTCACATGATTTAAGTAAATAGAGCTTGATACTGCAGGGCGTCGTAGTAAAGTGATCATGCAATACAACGTGTTCTTTTCTCATCATCAATCACAGCAGGTTTTGGTTGGGAGCTTCAATCCTTCGCTCCAAGAGAATACAATCAAGTTCTCTGAGCTGAGCTTTTTCTCTTGATAATGCAGGCCCTTGGATGTGGATTCCCACTGATACCTCAACTTCCACACCTGTTCATGCAATTGGCAAGAGCAACATCCTGCACGGTCTACTTCACAGCCCCCCACCATCATCAGCTGGCATGTCTCATATATCACATGACACTCCTCTTGACAATCAGTACAATGATAGAGCTCCTCAAGTATCAACACCTTCTTCCCAATTATCACTTCCATCTATTTTTGGGAAAGCAAGGGGCAGTGTTGACATGCTCTACAACTTGCTGAAAGGCATGTCTAGCTCTGTTCTGTGGCTTCCTACCGCGCTCTCCTATGTGTTTCCGTCAGGAGAGACAGGGCATTTCCTGGACTCTCCTTTATATGAGGCGGCTGTGGCAATTGAAAGAGCTGCACATGCAGCAGGGGATAGGGATAAATGTCAAAAGAGCCAAGAGGATGTGGGTGAGAAAAGTGTGGTCAGCCATGTCCTGCTGCTAACCCCCAGCGATGTCGTGAGCAACAGAAGTGCTAAGGTAAAGGAGAATCCTGAATACAAACTTGTGGTCATGCCAGCCCCCGACGCATTAGTCAGCCATGAAAGTACTGAGGCAAAGGAGGGCCCTGAAGAGAAACCTGAAGGTCCACAGATCATGCCCAATAAGGCACCTTCTCTGGAGACAGGGTTTAGGGAAACCCTAAACCCTTCTCTGGAGGCAAGAGACAGAGTTCAAGGTTAGTTGTGTAGTGACTTTTGTAACCTTCCTTCCTTTAGTTTCTTTCTGGTTGACTGCCTCTCAAGGAGACACTCCTCATCATCTTCTATTGCAACTTTGGAGCAGCAGGTGATGAGAAAGGTGTGGACATGGCCTCTCAGGGCAATACATTGCTCCAGACAACCCATCCTACGCGCATCATACCCAATGAGGAATTCCATGAAGAGGCCTCCAGACCAACTAACCATTTGGAAGTTAATGAGCAGCTGTCATCATCACATTTTTCAACTTCAATCCAATATTCACACCATGACAGATATTCAAATTCTGGGATGCATTCTTCGGTTCTTCCATCATTGGATGGTGGCATTCACGCAGCACAGGACGCTGCACAGATTACTCGCGTACTGCCTTCACAGCAGGCCTCCATAGATGTCTACTCAAACCTACTATGTACAGTGCAGCATAATGTGGAACCCAATCCTCACCAACAGCTAGCACCTCAACAAACACTGCATCAGCCAAGGCCTCCATTATATCTTCATGATGCAGGTAACACAGACAAACAGGACACTGATGACTTCAGTTGTTCAGTTGTTATCATCCACACATTTACAAAAATTGCACAACAAGTTGTAGGAAAGCCCGTTTCAAGAGAAGGGGTGCTTGAGCTGTTGACAATTTATGTTTATTTGGTTTATAGAGCGTGTTAATATATTGATGCTTACCTGATCCTTAGTCAGATCTTTGTCTTGTGTACTAACTGATGCCTCAGAGAGGATTATGTCTGCTCTCATTATATGTGTTTTGTGTACCAACTACTGACTATGCCTTATTAGAGAGGATTATGTCTACTTTCATATGCCTATCTCACTCTTATTAGAGTGGATTATGTCTGCTTTCATATGCCTATCTCACTCTTATCACGCCTATCTCACTCTTATCACACCTATCTCACCCTGCTGATCTGATCTGCCTTGTTGTTGTCTTAGATAAAAACGCCCCACGAGGAATGACATCCTATCATATAAACAGATTGATGAGACAACAGCATTTACAGTACATAGTGATGTTGCAGCAGCAGCAGCAGCAGCTTCCTTCTCAGACATATTTGCATGTGCATCTGCAACCTATTGGGATGGAACAACAGCAGCAGCAACTTTTGCTTCAGTCATCAGGGAAGGTGCATCAGTATGGCATATCGAAAGTACAGGAGCAGCAGCAGCAGCAGCAGCAGCAACTTTTGCTTCAGTCATCAGGGAAGGTGCATCAGTATCATGGCATATCGAAAGTACAGGAGCAGCAGCAGCAGCAGCAATCGAAGGAGAAGCAGGTCCAGCCATCAGGCTTTCAGTCATGGGCACCTAGGGTACAAGGAGGAGAGGGCATACCATTCCCAGCTGCTTCGCAATATCAGCAAATAGGAGGACCAAGTGCATCAAGTCCTATCATCAGTGATGAAGAATGGATGAGGGCAGCCCATGGCGAGAGTGGGCTGCACAACCAGTTTCCCTTGCAAGGTACTCAGTTGTCAGGAAGAGACCTAATGGCTCAGCACAGGATTGTTGTGCAAGTGCCACCTCGCAGCATAGTCATCAGCTCCACACCCAACCCTGCTTCTTTTGGTATCCCATATGAACAAGGTGCATCTGGTGAGCTGAATCGTGACAACCAGGGCGGTCGTCCTGTAATTAGCCGGGTCATTCACTTGTCAACACGGCCAGCTGTGAACTTGGTGAACGGAATGTTTGCATCCAATCGCGTAGTTCCGTTGGATAGCCAGTATAATCCATCCGTAGGAACATACGAACAAAACAAAATAAAGGTTCATTCAACCGCGGAATCACCCTTGCGAAATGAAATGAGTAAAGTTCACAATAAAGTCTCATGGTGGAAACTCCTGGTTTCTTAGATTGGACTTGTAAATACTTTTGTTAACATTTTTCTTGAACTCCTGTTATATGCTCTGACATGTGAATGTACAACAGCACTTATTTCGGTCTGCAAACGGGATTTTACCAGCTAAATAAATATGTAAGAGCTTTATGTCAGTGACAATAATCGCCAGTCCTGTAGAGCAGCCTAATTGGTATCAGAAGATCGACAAAGCTTAAATGCCGTTGATATGAAAAGAAAAGCTTTACTCCTTTCATGAGTTGAGAATGTTGTTGCATGAATCCGATGAGTCAAGTTGTTGAGTTCTCAGGGTTGAAACAAGAGGGCCTAATTGTCCAGAAACATGAGCTTTGGAACCGAGTCTATACTTTCCAGACTGACAGTAGTAATGACCAACATCCCGGGCCATTTTTTTTCGACTGGCCATGGAGGAGGATCACTCCTGAGCAACCCTTTGCAACGCTTCAACACCTCTACTCTGAGTTACTTTTGCCTTGGTACACTAAATACTCCAATAGTGAGTACAGCTACAATGAAAGAACTCTCATGACGTGATTATGCCACTCAGCGATTACCGTGATGGGTTACAATAATTTGCTTTTTCTTTAAAATCGAAGATTGTTGTAAGCGTTTAAGCATTACTTGGGGTTCTCCCAAAACAAATAACTCGTCATCATGCATTATTTTACTAAAATGATAGGCATATGTAATATGTTACTGAGAAATGATCTCGCATATGGTAATTATTAATTCTTTCTGACTGCTGCAAATAAATGCTTGCTGTAACCTCCTAAAACTCGTGTCCTTCTGCTACAAATGATGTGGTTGTAGAAAACTTTCCTGATGAGAAAGATTTTTGCATGTCCTCAACATCTGAAGCTGGATCTAGGAGGAGGTACCTAGCATGGGAGGCTTTAGACGAACCTTTTTACGTGAAGCAAGTGTCAGACATGTATGGCACTTTGCCCCAACAACTGAGGGCCTTGTTGCGCATAGACATTTATGGGAATGTGATCTCCCTTGATGTGAGTCATGGGCCGTCGTCAAGTAGCCAGTAAGGAGGTTCCATTTTGTTATTGTTATTAAAGATGAAACTTATTGGGTAAATGAGGTAATGACA
This sequence comes from Chlamydomonas eustigma, assembly GCA_002335675.1. Classification (NCBI taxonomy): domain Eukaryota; kingdom Viridiplantae; phylum Chlorophyta; class Chlorophyceae; order Chlamydomonadales; family Chlamydomonadaceae; genus Chlamydomonas; species Chlamydomonas eustigma. The sequence continues at coordinate 111,165 of BEGY01000079.1, read as the reverse complement.
TTACCTGGAGGTCTGTAAGCCATTCCTCTAGATGCAGCATTAACCATTGATTAGAGACAGGGTTGAATGATAGCAGATCAAATGTCTCGTCATTGTAAGCCTCAATTACAATAGATGAGGCTAGTCAGAGAGTGCATCATGAATGCCTTCCTACGTGCTGTCAACTATCTGCATACAAATGCACGCACTGTTTACGCTGTTGTTTGGACCTTCTTTTAAATAATGGTTACCTTCCACCTTCATTCTTTATCAGGAGGTCGTGATAGTTGTTCAAAATCACATCCTGGTACCTACTACTAGTGCAGTGCCATTATTAAAGATAGCTGTAGTTAGTGCAGTGCCATTATTAAAGATAGCTGTTCTTACTGTGCAGGCCATCAATCATTCCCTCTGCTACTTCAATATGGACCACATATTCCCGAACTCACGTGGGGGCTACACTGTGCAGCACAATCTCATGGCTTTGTCCACAGCCTCGAACACGGGGAAGGGTCCTCACATCCATAATGCAATCATAAAAGTGCTTAGGAACAAAGACAGTTCAGCAGTCGTCAAAGACTTGATTGTTAATGTCAAAACTAACGTGAGTATGAGAAAAATAGTGATTGTAAGGGATAGCCGGGCATCAGCTTAGAATTTCAAAATGGAGAGCAGTTGGGATGAAAAGATTATTGCTCAAGTCGTAATGGCATGTGAGTTGCATTTATCAGAATATAATACTGCTTAGCGAGATTTTGCCATTGACCAACATCACGATCACTGCCATCAAGGAGAGCAATGTTTCAGCAGGAGTCTTCCTAGGCAACAGACTGCAAACATTAGAGACCTTATGTTATAAGCATTTTCTTCTGCGCCAAATAACTCTCATAATGTGTGCTATCTGATATAATGGGTCCGGGTGCCTCTGCATGTGACTGTCTTTCAATCTATCATGAGTGTTCAAATGGGACACTTTTGTAAAGGCATTTCAGCGCCATTGCAAGATATTTCCCTTGAATACCCATGTATTGCCTACAGCAGCTGAGCAGCATAACTAAAGTACAATGATGATCTTAGTGCTTGCTGCTATCCAGGTAAAAGACTCCAAAGACTCCCTCGTGCTCATGCCTCTAATGCAAGGCATCCGGGTCCACCACGTGAACAAGATGTGGCGCATTGCATGCAAAGCAGCAGGTGTAAAGAGCAGTGACGATGCACTCCCAGAGCAGCACTTGCGGGACGTCATCCAAGTCTTTCGCCTTATTCTCTGCTGTAAGAGTAGAAGCATCAACCAGCAAAGATATTGAAGCATAAACGGCATCATAACTAATGAGATGAATATTATGTAATTGCTCTTGTGCAAAGAGAGCCGATGATGACTTGGAAAGTACTGCAGACCTTATTGTTGCAGTGTGCAAAGAGAGCAGATGATGACTTGGAAAGTACTGCAGACCTTATTGTTGCAGTGTGCAAAGAGAGCCGATGATGACTTGGAAAGTACTGCAGACCTTATTGTTGCAGTGTGCAAAGAGAGCAGATGATGACTTGGAAAGTACTGCAGACCTTATTGTTGCAGTGTGCAAAGAGAGCAGATGATGACTTGGAAAGTACTGCAGACCTTATTGTTGCAGTGTGCAGTGTGCAGAACGATGATTTGTTGCAGGGTGCAGGGTGCAGAACGATCATTTGTTGCTGCATCACAATGCATGATGCTGTCCTTGGTCCTTTGCCTGAAACATTTAATTAAGCTTTTTTTTGTTGCTAAAGATCCAGATAAGAAAGCAGGAAGAAATAAAGTAACAGAAAGTACTGCTCTGCAGATTCACACTCCTGTGTTGTTCAGATTCATCACACTCCTATATTCCTTGAAGTCTGCAGCATGGCATCAGTTGATCCTGTGCCCCCTCATCTTATTGCAGGTCCTTGGGAATGGTCCGAAAAGAGGAAGTCCGGCAAAGTTCAGACAGTCCAACAAAAATTGCTGCAAAAAAATGGAGGGCCTGCAAAACATCCTTTGTCACACCACCAGGGGTCAGTGAAGATTCTCCATAAAGTGCTGAATGGGATGTGTAGTGCAATCCCTTGGCTTCCGGAGCTCTTGGAATACATCTTCCCCTCTTCAGGGCATCCGTACCTTGACTCCCCTCTTCGCACTGCAGCTCTAGAGGATGATGAAGAGAACAGTTTGAAGGAAGAGGTTGCGAGTGAAGCTGATGTGGAGGATGCTATGGAAGAGGCAAAAGAGAAGCAGGATAACCCGGAGGAGGTTGCTAAAGTGGAGGAGGAGGAGGAGGAAGACATTGGCAGTGACGTTGCCAGCAGCAGCAAGATTGGCAGTGACACACCAGATCTGGATGAAGACGTAGCCTGCTGGAGTATCAATGGAGATGGCCAGGACAGGAGTGACGACATTCTCCAGTTGGATCCAAGTAAGGTGTAGCAGTGTGCATTTTCAGCTACCTTACCTTATGATATACTACTAGGTAACTGATGTAGCAGTGTGTATGTTCAGCTATGTTACCTTATGATCCACTAGGTAACTGATGAAGCAGTGTGTGTGTTCAGCTACCTTACCTTATGATCCAGGTGAGGTGTAGCAGTGTCGTGTATGTTCAGCTACTTCACTCAATGACAGTACAGAGAGCCCTAACCTCTCTTCTGACATTTTTACCATAATGCAAGGCATTTAGAGACTCAACAGTCATTACATAAAGGCTTCTTTGAACCTAAACCATGGGAGGTGGACACTGTCTGATAATGGTCATGTATTAGTGCTGCGGCTGAGCTGATGTGCTTCCCTGTATTCAAACAATAGGGAATGAGATCAAGAACACGGGAGATCCAACTGAAACCCAAACCCAACAGTTCAAACTCCAACCAGCTGCTCATCAGACACAAAAATACGTAACATACTTACAGCTGCCTCATGGGACGTCTGGAGGAAGCTCTGAGGGAGGTGCTGACAAGGTCCCTGACGTATCTTCATCTCACAAGAAGACATCAAATGCAAACCTGATAGTGGTCACCCCTACAGCCGCAGCTACATCGCAGGCAGTACCCTCCTCCTGCTTCCCTGCTGTAAGGCATTCGGGCATGCCCTCTGAAGTACCTGCTGCAATGTCTGAGTTCTTGTCCCTCCCAGCAGGATACAGGCAGCTAAAAACTTGGTGGCAACCTCTGCGCTCTAGCCGTACACCAACTACACCAACCAAGCAACCACCAAAACAACTACCCAGGCAGCTTCCTCTCTGGAGCAACAATGTGCACTCTGAAGGAATGATGATGCCACCTCCTGGTATTCAAGGATCTAACCGAGTGCACCCTGAAGGAATGATGATGCCACCTCCTGGTATTCAAGGATCTAACCGAGTGCACCCTGAAGGAATGATGATGACACCTCCTGGTATTCAAGGATCTAACCGAGTGCACCCTGAAGGAATGATGATGACACCTCCTGGTATTCAAGGATCTAACCGAGTGCACCCTGAAGGAATGATGATGACACCTCCTGGTATTCAAGGATCTTACCGAGTGCACCCTGAAGGAATGATGATGACACCTCCTGGTATTCAAGGATCTTACCGAGTGCACCCTGAAGGAATGATGATGACACCTCCTGGTATTCAAGGATCTTACCGAGTGCACCCTGAAGGAATGATGATGCTTCCTCGTGGTGGTAGTCAACGAAGTGGAGGGTTCTATGTAGGTGATGTGACAGAACCTGTAAGCAGCAGCGTGGCTTGGAGGCAGTCAGAAACAATACCAGATTGCACACTGGCACTAAGACATGTGCAGGCTGCAGGAGCAGCAGCGGAGCCAAGTAACCACCTGGCACTAAGACATGTGCAGGCTGCAGGAGCAGCAGCAGAGCCAAGTAACCACCTGGCACTAAGACATGTGCAGGCTGCAGGAGCAGCAGCGGCGCCAAGTAACCACCTGGCACTGAGGCATGTGCAGGCTGCAGGAGCAGCAGCGCCCTTGGCACCTCTAGGCCTAGCGCCTAGAAGAGGGACAGCTAATGTGGAAGGTTCAACATGGTCATTTGCACCTGGCACAGCCATGCCAGCGCCCTTCACCAGGTACCCTGCTGATCTAGTAGGTAGACAGGTGCTGCATACATCTGTTGGCAGTACAGCAAATTATGCAGCTGCTGGCAGTACAGCAAATTATGCAGCTGTTGGCAGTACAGCAAATTATGCAGCTGCTGGCAGTACAGCAAATTATGCAGCTGGTGTTGGTGCTGCTGCTTCTAGAGACGCTGCCTTCGCACAAATGCACAATCATGTGATGCACTTGACCACCAGGCCCGCTGTTTCCACCATGGTGCATAATCATTCTGTGAGGCAGTACATCGCCGCTGCACCCTCTTCATCAGGGACTGCATCTTCCTCATTACTGCCCTCCTCCTCAGCAGTCCTGCAAGCTCAAGATTCAGCTACAAAACCATCGTCATCCACTTACATTAATGATGGTAGCAACGTAATTGCATACAAGCCCTCACTCCTTGGGCGCATTTTTCAGCGCTTATTTTGAAAATTTGGTGTGGCACATAAATGACAGAACCAGGCTGCTGTCAATATCTAGCTGTCAACTTATTTGTCATCCCCTTTAAATTACTAATTTCTCTTGAAGAATAATTAAATCTCGTTATTATCTCATTAAGATGATGTGATATGATATGGCGGCAGGCAAGTGATATTGATTTCAATCCCTAGTCATTTTCCTGCAAATGCAACGAGGACAGAGCAATGTTGCTACTTATTGTTCAAGTAGCTGAAGTTACTGACATCTTACGTAGACCGCCACCTGCGATTATGTCACAGTGATAGGGTGAACCGGGCGTATGACCGCACAATAGCCCTTAACTAGGATAGATAGGTTCTTTTTCGTTTGATCAGAACCCTGAAACCCTGATTGTATTAAGGCCGAAGTTCTTTACTTTACTCTCTTATTTAAGTCATATAAATCTCCTAAAACTAGTCTTCCTAATTCGTCGAAGTCTAAGTATTTCGCTAACAAGACTAAATCCATTTCTTTCTGGTACAAGCCTTCATTCCATATGGGAGATCTGATGTTCAAGCAGAGACCTTTGCATTCCCTGCCTACCTAATTTAGTCTTGTTTTTTAGAGTATTCAGATAGCAAGCTCCTCGATAACATAATCTGCAGTTCATCCCATTAAGCCTGCTACACAGCCCTCCCAAGACCAAATGCTTTTCTTTCTGGTACAAGCTTTTATTCCACAGAGGTAGAAAATGTGATATTCAAGCAGGGACCTTTACATTCCTTAACATATGAGACATTTAAATTCCCATTTCATGTACAATTAATAATAATATTTATAAAGCCACGACTGCACAACTTACTTTGGCAAGAGCTGCTACGACAGCAGGCTCCTGCAGATCTCTAGCGACCTTGCTCGTAAGAAAGGCCGCACCTCATAGGACTGAACTACGGACACAACATCCCAATTTTTCAAACGAACATATCACATGCACATACAAAGGCATCTCTATAAATTTGGTAATTTTCTATTTAATGAAGTGATAAGAAAACAATTTGCAGCGTTGGAATCCTTGCACTGGTCAAAGACATCAAAGTAAGCCTTCAGGATGAATAAAATCAGGTTGAAAGTTTCTTATGTGCCAGGCTAATGATTAGATTCTCAATTTCTGTCTCATATTTACATTCCTTAAGTGAGTCTCGAGAGTTTCTAACTACAGTACAAACATTCCTTCTTCATTTGCCAAATTATTCTCATGAGGAGTGACTGAATTGTATGCATGTGCTTTCTCGTTAAGTCGGGATTTCAAACTTGCTTTATGCACTGTTCCAAAATTTATTGGAGGGTTCAGGGTTCAAGTGCACCTTTCCAGCGATGTGTTGAAAGCTTCGATTGCACTTACAATGCAGACGAACAAATCATTCTTCGTTTACAAAAACATGTTAAGAATCACCGTACCTGCTGTCGTGTACTATGACTCTCTGACAACAGTAGCAGTTTGGAAATAACAACACTTTGGAGAAGAATCTGAATTTTACTTTCAGGGGCATTCTAAGGGATACAATCATGTACGTTTCTTTATTTCATTTCTGTGTCACTCTCTTAGCTGCTTTCGCAGCACCACAATGTTGTGCCAAATGGTTGCAGCTAATGGAAATAGGCATGACACTTGATGGGTGCGGAATATCATGTACCCTTATAAAAACCTGGGATCCAGGCAGATTGTGTTGCATCAGATGTGATCTACATGTGCACAAAGGTCTGGCGCCCACCGGGAATTGATCTACAGTCTTGGAGCATTAGATACTGTAATGGAGGCTTCTGGATGCAAAGCCATAAATAAGGTGACAGGCACAATGCAGTGTCCCTACTTTCATCCTGTATTCTCTGAATACCGTGCTCAATGCATGCTGATGTACATTTAATATCATGACTCTGATCGACAGCTTGTGCTGGTTCAAAAGTTGCCACGGGAGCTGTTTGTGGACCCTTACCAGTTAGAGAACAAGTTCAAGCACGAAGGTTAGTCAACTTTTATGAAATGTCTATTAGCATGCATCACAGTGCCATGCATTCAGCCTTCGCCTCAGTTCTCATTCAGATGTTGACCACGTCTTAGAGCTTGTTGGCATATCATCACATCATTGTGTACATCTACAGGTCACTATCCTCTTGCCATGCTCTCTCTACTTCACACTTTCAGGAGCAGGTCACACTTTTCAGATCCATGGGCCTTTGGATCTAGAGCAGTGAGTGGCTTGAAAAAATGAGGGGACTGGAGATTATGATAGTCAAGGAAGAGTTGAGAGCTTGTTCAAACTTTCCCTGAACTCATCCTCTGCATTGACTGTCTTCGCTTCACCTGTTCACATCCCAGCATTGGACAAAACTACATTGCTTTGCAATTGTGACAACAGCCTGATCTACCTTGCATGATGTACCATGAATATTTCACAGCATCTGACATTAAACCTGAGCCCTCAATCTCACCTTGCACTCTAGGCCAGCCCCAGCATGTCTACCCATCACTCTGACATTAAACCTGAGCCCTCAATCTCACCTTGCACTCTAGGCCAGCCCCAGCATGTCTACCCATCACTCTGACATTGTCTCTGAACGCCTCAATCATAACAGCCTCTCTGAGTGAGATTCAAACCTTGGGTCCAAGTTCCATGGTGCTAAGGATACCAGTTCATGCCCGCTATCCAGAACCAGCTCAGGGTTTAATCTCAGCTAAAGCCTATGCAGATGGCAGCTGGTTGCATTGGTTTCTCTCAGGTGCCTATTTTTACGTTCTAGTAACAAGGATGAACACGCTTTTTCATAATGCGAAATATGACATCATTCATAAATAATTCATAAGACACTCCCATTATAGCGCTTGAAATAGGTATGATTAAGCCAATTGTCAGTTGAGAGCTTAGATAAACCTCTATCTTGTGTGCAGGTTATGAAGATGTGATTATACCAGAGCCCTTTATCCTGTTGTCCTCTTGCAAGATAGAGTCTGTGTCAGAAGAAAGGACTAAGCCACATCTGGAGGAGGCAGATCTAGATCTGAATGATGGCCTTCATAGTGTTAGAGTTTCAGAGGCCTTGCGGAGTGATGTTCCCTCAGCATGTCGAGATTTAGAGCAGGATTGCGTGCTGTCAAAACAGCAAGCATCACAAACTACGAACAGCTTGGCAGCTGCTTGCCAGCTCCTGAGTCTTTGCATATCACAAGGGTTTGATGTGTTGGTGCAGACTAGGTTGAAACCTAGCTATCAGGCTACGCAAACAATGGGTGATGGAAAAGGTCGTGTTTGTGACGATGATGGTGATGACTGTGTCAGGGGTCTGTTGTGGGTGTTGCCCTCTGGGAATGTGGAGCATGAGGCATTTGTAGCATGGGTGACCCTGGCATCAGCGCTATTTACATGCTGTGCGGTTGGACTTTCTGTTATCAGGGTTAGCGTTAGTCAGACGAGGAGCATAGTAAAGTGATTTTGTGGGTCTGCTAGGTCCACTTCACCTCTGATCATCCTGCTATCCTTTGACTACCCTGGCAATTAGAATTAAGATGTGTTAAGAGCTTTTTTTTATCTCACATCATGTGGAGTTTCGAAAGATTGTGAATGTAAGCAAGTGATCACTTGCTAGGGTTTTGATGGGGTTGGAGCCGTAGAGCAGTTAGCAGAGACATCGGTTTGAACGGAACCAGATTAAACTTGTTAAGAGATATAGACTTTTTGGTATGTCATTAAGAGATGAAGCCGAGGCGGCTGCTCTGGCATTGTTCCAAAAAATTGATCTCGATGATACAGTATCGAAGTAAGGTATCTAAACTTGCTATTCAGTGTACATGATTAAAGCGTAATGCCTCATTGTTAGGAACATCGTGAAGAACCCGAAGCTCACAAAAGCTCTCGTGGAAATTATCCACGAGGCCAAAGCTGAAAATGGATGCTCGAAGTCCAAAGGAAATTTGCTGAACTCGGTAGCGACTAAGGTGCGATCTACTGCTGCCAAAACTCGTGTATGTCGCAAGTTCAGGATGATGATCGCTCAAAACACACGCCTCTTCGTTACACCATCATGCAGTATCCTGCAAATGCATTGGTGCATCGCCCGAAACTCCTGGAGTACATCATGACTGAAAAGATCAAGGTACTCCGATAAGTTCTCAGACATCATGCCCACGCATGTAACACCGAGTCTGTCAGGGCAGTAACATTTACCCCTGATTCCTTTGATTGTTAATCAGACTTTTGCATTTACACTCCACCTTCTCAGAGCGTGGCCCAGCTGGACGGAGCATTTGAATATTTAAAGAAAATAGGAACCACAGACTTGGATACAGCAGTGCTTGAAACTTTTGCCGGTGTCGGCATTGTGGTAAGACATGGAGTAGTTTAGGCTACATGCTAAAACCTGCATGTAGTGTTTGCTGCTCTATCACTTCTTGCAGAGAGGGAGTCTGATGCAAGCCCGTGAATGCCCATAAATGCAAGAACCTGTCAGACGTTATCCACCTCACTCATATGAACAGATCAGTCCTGAGCAAATAAAGTCTGCAGTGGATGCTTCCATTGCAGAAAACAAGGCTAGAATTCTGGAGGAGAGGTAAGGACCCTAAGGTGTACTGCCTGACCTCAGCACTACAACATTCCTCCCACTCATGCACTACTCATCCGCAGAGCCTCTTCTTTCTTGCCAGTCAAGGCTGCAGTTTCAGTATCCTAACATATTCTTTTCACCAATGAGCTTCTGTCTTCTTTCCAGGTATCATTGCAACCTCAGTATCCTTTTGGGTCAGATCACTCGTGCCCTGAAATGGGCTGATGGTGCCTCAGTGAGAGGTGTCCTCGAGGCTGAGGTAGAGAAGCTTCTAGGTCCTAAGACAGAGGAGGATCTAAAGCCACCAGAGAAGAAGCAAAAACCCAAAGCGCCTCCAAAGGTATATGTGTGTAGATATGGACACCCGGCGTGATACAAAATCATCATCTACAGGCTGGCAGTAGTTGATGCATCTTGGAAAGATGTAACCATTCAAAAATAAAATTTGAATTTGATATAATATTAATGGACTAGGCTTCGAATATAACCTTGGTAATTGTATTTTGAAGGAGGCCAAGGAGGAGTCCAAGGCTCAGGGATCTGCAAAACCCGAAGAGGTGAGGGTTTATGCACATGATATTTACAGTTCTAAGAGTCTGAAGGAGGCTGATCATATCTGAATCATCATGCACACATGTACATCATATTTGAATCATCATGCACACATGTTCATCATATTTGAATCATCATGCACACATGTACATCATATTTGAGTGATCATGCACACATGTACATCATATTTGAGTGATCATGCACACATGTACATCATATTTGAATGATCATGCACACATGTACATCATATCTAAAGCATCATGCACACATGTACATCATATCTAAAGCATCATGCGCACGTAAAGGTGAAGATAATACTTTCCACCTGTCTCTTAAGTCCTAAGCTAAGCCCTCTATTTCTTATCGCAGCCATCACCTCCTGAAGACCCCTACGCCTTCCTCCCCAAGCCAGCGGACAACAACCAGGTCCACACCAGTGTGAACTTCAGTGATGGCCGCATTATGCGAATAGCCAACACGCCTCAGAAGCTGGGCGAGCACTTGGCTTTCACAGGTGGCAAGGTCATCACACGTTTCCCACCTGAGCCTAACGGCTACCTTCATATTGGGCATGCCAAGGCAAGCACATGAGGTCTCTTCAATACATGAGGGAGAGCTCAGCATCTATGTTGTATGTGCTCACAGATTAACTGGAGGAGTGGTGTTTTTATTTATCAGCAATGCACTTCTCTAAGTTTGGTGGTATCAGGTCAGAACCTTATCAGGTATTATTGTTCTACGTGTCTGAGGTATGTAACGACCTTATTTTGCTGTCGTTTCTTCAGGCCATGTTTGTTGACTTCGGAATGGCAGCGCAGTACGACGGGCACTGTTACCTGAGGTATGATGACACAAACCCCACTGCAGAGAAACTGGAATACATAGACCATATCCAGGAGATAGTTGCATGGATGGGCTGGAAACCTTGGAAGATAACCTATTCCTCTGATTACTTTGATGAGCTGCATGCAATGGCTGTGGAACTCATTAAGAGGGGGCATGCCTACGTCTGCCATCAGGTGAGAGAGAAGTGTTGCATCATGGTCTCATCATCTCCTCAATGTTTGAGAAGTGCGGAGTGTTGCGTAATGGTCCCATCATCTCCTCAATGTTTGAGAAATGTGGAGTGTTGCGTAATAGTCTCATCATCTCCTCAATGTTTGAGATGGCTGTATTTACTGTCAAAAAATGATCTAGCTATGAAAGCCTATACTAGCCAAATCATTTGTAATAAAGATGGGAGATTACAAATCCTCTGTCTTCATTGGGAGGAATGCAAGAAGGAAACTCCATTAATGACGTCAGAATCATTTTGATTGAAAACTTGAGCATGTGGTATTCACACTTCTGGGATGTGAGATCATCTTACCTGATGCATGGTGACCTCATCTCCATGTGCTTTGTGCAGACTGAGGTTCTGATGCATGGCCCCATTCAATGTATCATCATCATCATCTAGTCATGCAGTCTAGGATTCACATGCCCATCAGCATGCAGTGTATCATCTTCTTATAGTCATGAAGACAAGGATTCACATGCCCATCAGCATGCAGTGTATCATCTTCTTATAGTCATGAAGACAAGGATTCACATGCCCATCAGCATGCAGTGTATCATCTTCTAATAGTCATGAAGACAAGGATTCACATGCCCATCAGCATGCAGTGTATCATCTTCTTATAGTCATGAAGACAAGGATTCACATGCTCATCAGCATGCAGTGTATCATCTTATAGTCATGAAGACAAGGATTCACATGCCCATTGACATTCAATGTATCATCTTCTTATAGTCATGAAGACAAGGATTCACATGCCCATCAGCATGCAGTGTATCATCATCTGTTTGCATTGTGCATACCTGTGATGTTGTCATGCACAAGGCCATCATGTTTTTGTGTCCTGCAGACCAAGGATGAGATCGAGGCATCTCGTAAGGCCCTAGAGCCTAGTCCCTGGAGGGATCGACCCATTGCAGAGTCTTTATCCCTGTTTGAGGACATGAGGAGGGGGCTGGTAGATGAGGGAGCAGCCACGTTGCGTATGAGGATGGACCACAAGAATGAGAACTTCAATATGTGGGTCCATGTATCAATGCTATAGTAGCATGCATGTATCAATGCTATAGGAGCATGTGCTGTTTTCTGCGTTTTCGCCCAGTGCATACAGCTCATCACAACTCCTCGTAATTTTCATTTTCTCTGTCCACCACAACGTTTTTCGTCTGTTTGGTCTGACCTCAGGTTTGACCTCATTGCATTTCGTATCAAGTTTGCTGAGCACCCACATGCGGGAGATAAGTGGTGCATTTATCCCTCCTATGACTACACACACTGCCTGGTAGATGCCTTGGAAAACATCACGCACTCCTTGTGCACGCTAGAATTTGAGTCGAGGAGAGCATCTTATTACTGGTGAGTGAACAGAAAAAATTTATTTTACTGCCTACTCGTCTATGAATAAGGGTAAGATGGCTTAGTTCCCTGTTTGCTGCCTTGTTAAATCTTTGATTCTGATGCCTGGGTTATGAATTCTCTGTTACATGTTTGTTCTTTCTTGTGCATTTCTGCTACTGTAGGTGTGTCCTGACAACAATGTGCAGTATTTCTCAAGTAGTAGCATTTCAAACGGTCATGAAGTAGTAGTAGTGGCAAAGTAGGTAGTAGTAGTAGCTGTGGTAGTAGTAGTGGCAAAGTAGGTAGTAGTAGTGGCTGTGGTAGTAGTAGTGGCAAAGTAGGTAGTAGTAGTGGCTGTGGTAGTAGTAGTAGCTGTGGTAATAGTAGTAGCTGTGGTAGTAGTAGTAGCTGTGGTAATAGTAGTGGCTGTGGTAATAGTAGTAGCTGTGGTAGTAGTAGTGGCTGTGGTAGTAGCAGTAGGTGTGGTAGTAGTAGTGGCTGTGGTAGTAGTAGTAGCTGTGGTAGTAGTAGTGGCTGTGGTAATAGTAGTGGCTGTGGTAATAGTAGTAGCTGTGGTAGTAGTAGTGGCTGTGGCAGTAGTAGTAGCTGTGGTAGTAGTAGTGGCTGTGGTAATAGTAGTAGCTGTGGTAGTAGTAGTGGCTGTGGTAGAGGCCGTTGTTGCAATCAATAATGCCGAGCCTCAGTGCTGTGAGATGGATCGAAGTATGTTATGAAACTCAGATTTGCCTTGCTGCATTTTTGCCTTTGCCCATGGGTACCTTTCAAGTGGTCATCATTTTTTTCTTCATGCACTGCACGTAGCCTGTGTGGTCAAATGCAGTACTGTGTCAAACTGCCCCGTTATATTGTCAGGTTGCTGGAAGTTCTGGATACATATAAGCCTTTTGTGTGGGAGTATGCAAGGTTGAACATCACAAACACGGTGATGTCAAAGAGGAAACTGAACAAGTTGGTGACTGGGGGCCATGTTAATGGTTGGGATGATCCACGACTCCTCACACTAGCAGGTAAGAGTGGGGGGGGAGTCACATGGAGCTTACTACACGAATCATCATGAGAGCCACTTGGGACAATTTCTGATTAATGAAGCCAATGTGTTACTTGTTCTTGGATACTTGTTGCAGGCTGTTTTTATTTTCAACCTGACTAAAAGGTGAGATTGTCCAGAATATTGATTGTAGTGCACTTAACATTGCAGGTATGCGTCGACGGGGTATGACGCCAACCGCCATCAACAACTTCTGCCGTGAGATTGGCATCACCAGAAATGATAATTTGATTCCCATGCATAAGCTGGAGTATCACATAAGATCTGATCTGGATGCCACATCACCACGAACCTTGGCTGTGTTGAGACCATTGAAGGTTAGTTTGAGAGGTGTGTGTTGAGACCAATGAAGGTTAGTTTGAGAGGTGTGTGTTGAGACCATTGAAGGTTAGTTTGAGAGGTGTGTGTTGAGACCATTGAAGGTTAGTTTGAGAGGTGTGTGTTGAGACCATTGAAGGTTAGTT
>BEGY01000079.1:20723-96223 GCA_002335675.1 Chlamydomonas eustigma | reverse complement strand
TGAAGGTTAGTTTGAGAGGTGTGTGTTGAGACCAATGAAGGTTAGTTTGAGAGGTGTGTGTTGAGACCATTGAAGGTTAGTTTGAGAGGTGTGTGTTGAGACCAATGAAGGTGAGTTTGAGGTGTGTGTTGAGACCAATGAAGGTTAGTTTGAGAGGTGTGTGTTGAGACCATTGAAGGTTAGTTTGAGGTGTGTGTGTTGAGACCAATGAAGGTTAGTTTGAGGTGTGTGTTGAGACCAATGAAGGTGAGTTTGAGAGGTGTGTGTTGAGACCAATGAAGGTTAGTTTGAGAGGTGTGTTGACCAAATGAAACATGAAAAGAAACGGTGGAGTAGATTGTTGTTTAATAGGTCTTATTCACATAGACATTGCCTAGCTTGGCATTGTATTCACATAGACACTGCCTAGCTTGGTATTGTATTCACATAGATACTGCCTAGCTTGGTATTGTATTCACATAGATACTGCCTAGCTTGGCATTGTATTCACATAGATACTGCCTAGCTTGGTATTGTATTCACATAGATACTGCCTAGCTTGGCATTGTATTCACATAGATACTGCCTAGCTTGGTATTGTATTCACATAGATACTGCCTAGCTTGGTATTGTATTCACATAGACACTGCCTAGCTTGGTATTGTATTCACATAGATACTGCCTAGCTTGGTATTGTATTCACATAGATACTGCCTAGCTTGGTATTGTATTCACGTAGATACTGACTAGCTTGGCATTGTATTTAGTTTAATTCTGTTTTTCACTTGAATCTGTTCACTAAATGAATATAAGCAGAAGGTCATAAAAATCATCCGATTTGTTGTACTGCCGCAAAATAGAGAGGAGTCAAAAATGAATAACTAACCCCAACCCTAAATAACTGTACCTACATTCTGCTTAATCTTTGTCACAAGGTTGTCATAACAAATCTGGACAACAGCCATATAGAGCACTTTCAGGCAAGGCTCTTCCCGGGGAGGAGCGAGGACACCTACTCCATTCCTCTCACACGAGTGGTGTACGTAGAGGAAACAGATTTCAAGGAGGTTGATGAGAAGGACTATTATGGCCTTGCGCCTGGGAAGACCATCATGCTGAAGTGAGAAACATTCATCATATCATGTTCTTTCCCATTTCAGAACATGAAGTATTGGAAAATCATATCAAGAGTGCCCTCAGTAAGTGTGCAAAGTTGGAAGGAAACAGATCTCCACGCAGTCATGTTTTGCTGATTTGACACCAAACAAAGAGATATTGACATTTGCATACAAGCACATGTGATATGCGATGAACAGGATGTGCGCAAGCAGTGATGATGAGTACAAATCTTTGATGAAGGTGTCATCAAATACTAAGTAGTTCAAGAAATCCTTGAAGATCATTTTGGCTCAAATGTGTAGGTATGCTTACATCGTCAAGTGCACTGGGTTCACTAAGGACCCCACTGGGAAAGTTGTGGAGCTGCAAGTTGAGGCTGACTTGGCGCCTGCTGGCAAGAAGCCACCCAAGGGTGTTCTCAACTGGGTTGCTCAACCAACTCCGGGGCAAGAGCCACCAACAGCTGAGGTATACATCTCGAGTGACCTGGTTGACCTGCTGCCTCTCATGAGTCAGGGACTGATGATGGAGCACTTTCTCATTGCAAAGATTCTCATTCAATGAAAGTGTGAACTTTCAATGATATTTCTTGCATGCACTGTGTGTGGCGTGTTGAAGCTATGTGGGTTACCTTTACTGCATAATGAAAATGTGAGTACTACTGCAGGCACGAATCTATGATTACTTGTTCAAAAGCGAGGATCCTGGGACTATGGATGAATGGTTAGAGGATTTGGACAAGGAGAGTCTCCAGGTCATTAAGGGAGTGTATGTGACACCAGCACTAGCACGTGCAAAAGTGGGAGATAGATTTCAGTTTGAACGACTAGGGTACTTTGCGGTGGATCCTGATAGTGTGGACGGCAAACTGGTCTTCAACCGGACAGTCACTCTGAAAGAGTCCGCTGCAAGGGTGGCAGCTGCTTCAGCCTCTGTCGTGAAATAAGACGACCTCTGGGTGTCACCTCACCTCACCTCACAGGATACATTTATCGTCTCAATGATCATGCAGGAAATTAATTGTTCCTAACAGGAGTTGTTCTTCATGCGATGTATCATGCGCTCAATCTTTTTTAATAGATAACATGAAAACAAGTGCAACAAACGTGTTTCAGTCTAAATAAGCATTTGGCTTAGGGCACTTCAAGTGGAAACACATTATTGTGCTAGCATCCAAAGATGTATAATTTTGAATGGCCCATCTCAATTTTTGGGCTCAAACTTGACGCTCACGCTGTTTACACTGCGGTAAAGAGACATCAAGTAGTTCACACTAGTGCAGCACAAGTACTCGATATTGACAGGTCTGTGCGCAGGTTTAGTGCAGTTAGGACAAAAGGAATACGAAGACTCCCCAGTGTCGTTCATTGGTAGGCGTGGGAAAACCCTGGGGGGGTGAATCATGACTTTTAGCAAGCTAAGAGGAGCAAAATCGTTGGACTCTAAAAAGGATGATGATTAATCAAAGGACATCATCGTGTTTATATCCTTTCATCAAAGGACATCATCGTGTTTATATCCTTTCATCAGCAGCCGTCCTTCGGACAGCATGCGACTACACGACCCATTTGGCATACCCCTTACCTCTCCCTCAAATACATGCCTGCAGATAAGATACAGCAGGTTGTGAGCTCAGGCTCTGGAAATCAAAAAGATCATGCAACGGCCATTCACTCCATGTTTATCCAGTGAACACTATGAGCTATATTTTATAGCAACCAACTTCGACTTCACTACAACACAACAGTGTAAACTAAGCTTCAGGGCATATCAGATTACCCACCCAAGATGTCCATCACAATTTGAGCACCTGTTGTATGAAAATAAAACATGGGCATCATCAATTGATTGCTTCAGTGTCAACTAACTTTCAACTAATCTTTTGTCAAGTGACAGCTATAGAGCCCAAAGCAAATTTTGACTGAATGCTTTGCTGTTGCTTTTTGAAGCAACAACACATGGATACAACCTGCATGAGAACACAAGCACTCCATGACAACCTGCATGAGAACACAGGCACTCCATGACAACCTGCATGAGAACACAAGCACTCCATGACAACCTGCATGAGAACACAAGCACTCCATGACAACCTGCATGAGAACACAAGCACTCCATGACAACCTGCATGAGAACACAAGCACTCCATGTCAACCTGCATGAGAACACAAGCACTCCATGTCAACCTGCATGAGAACACAAGCACTCCATGACAACTTCTCTACCTTGTCAGTGTGTTAGTAGCCACATCCTTTAGTCACGTGATCTCAACTCTCCTCATTCCATATGACACATCCTCGTGCCTTGATACTGACCCTGGGATACCATCATAGAAAGCTGGCCAACCTGCAACATAACAAGAATAATGCCTAAGAAGGTGGTTGAGATAGTCAACCTGCAACATAACAAGAATAATGCCTAAGAAGGTGCCTCTGGGATAGTCAAGAGTCACGTGCTTTGAGAAGCAACATACATCCCAGCACTCCATTCAATGCTGATAAAATGTACAATCCTAGCAACTGTCTCCATTGATGAATACTTAAAGTAATTCAATGAAGGCCTTTTCAACATCTTACCGCATCCAGAGTCGAACTTTGTGTCAGACCTGCAGCAACAACAACTTCTCAGATATCTGCTTCTCATTTATCAAGCAACTAATTACTTCACTGTATCGCAGCGGATACAGTTTCAGATCAGTGTTATAAGTGATAGTCTTACTCCCTGCTGATCCTGTCTGTCATTATGATCCATTCTTTCACACAATCAGGGCCTGTATGTCATTAAGATCCATTCTTTCATACAATCAAGGCCTGTCTGTCATTAAGATCCATTCCTTCACACAATCAAGGCCTGTCTGTCATTAAGATCCATTCTTTCACACACTCAGGGCCTGTCTGTCATTAAGATCCATTCTATCACACGCTCAGGCCTTGGATAGAATTACTTGATGCTATGACTGAATGGTAATCTTATACGGGGAGGAGTCGTCTCACTTGTATAATGGTGTCCCGCAGCCAGCACATTTGTAAGTTCCCTCGTTGTAAAATTTATTGTACTTCCCACTTCCAGCAGGATCCTACATTCATCACAGACCAACAGTCATTCTTAATGATATAGAAAAGCAGAGAATTGTCCAGAAGGGCTCTCCATGCACTCTGTGTACATACAGTCCCCTTTCCTCTGAGAATCCTGAACTCCTCTGGAGTTAGGACTCTCTTCCATTCCTCATTCGGTGTAGCTCTGTCAAGCTTGGTGGACATGGCTGCAACGCGCCTGCTGTTGGAGATTTTTGAGGTGAAAGCGGTCGACCGATTTCGAGGCAAAGCCTTGCAAGTACTTGACAACATAATGGCGCCTGGGTACGAGATTGCCACTTCCACAAGGTAGATACAAGTGGTCTTGATCGAGTACGGTGGATCTGCAGCAGATCTTAAACTTTGATAAGTTCAAGAAATAGCATGTAATTCTGATTTCTGTCGGTATCGCTTGAAGACTTCAAATTTTAGAATGAAGATAACTGTTTCTTCTAGATCTGGGAAGACAGTTGCAATTCTTGATGTGGATGCACACGTAAGATCTCAGATGCTGATGTATTATGATTTGCGTCTAGTTTATTACTATCATATGTACGATATTGCAGGAGACAGTGCGGAATTTGAAAAAGAAACTTCATGCCCGCAAGCAAGTGCTTCACCCTGAGCGCCAAAGACTGACTCTCCTGCCCAAAGAAGGGGAGTCTCGTGGAGAGGTGCTAGATGACAGTAAGACTGTGGCTGATTATGGGTTGAAGGATGGAGACGCCATCCTATGCAAGGACCTTGGCCCTCAGGTATCTACGCAATTTTACTTCGAAACTAGCTGCTTTTTTGTATGTTTCTCTATAGGACCTTGATTCAAACTTCTGAGACTTCAATACATTCGTCTCCTGTGATCACAGATTGGGTACTCAACAGTCTTTTTCTGGGAATATTTTGGGCCCCTGATTGTGTACCCTCTTTTCTACTACTTGCCAAAGTACTTGTACCCAGGGCAAGAGTAAGTTTGGCCCTAGGCCACTAAGACTAAAAAAGGCTGGGTACTTTTTTAACGACATACTGCTTGTGCCATGGCCCGTTGCATGGCCGAACATGCCCCACCATTTGCATGGATAAGCATCATTACGTGACGCACACTTCACATGCAAAATGACTTCACATAAACTGCAGATTCAGGAGCAAGGACATGAGGTCCTGTCTTTGTTTCAAGCTTTTTTGTTTAGATTCAAACTATTGGCCTCCACTCTCAATTTTCATTACTCAGGATTCCTTCACAGCATGCCAAAGCTCAAGACATTGCACTTGCTTACTGGAGCTTCCATTATGCTAAGCGAATCATGGAGACATACCTTGTCCATAAGTGAGAATTCAGAATAGGGCCCACAACAATGCTACCCTAAACCCTAAAATCTTAACTAAGCCCTCAACAATTGGGATGTCCATTGCCTCAGTATATCACATAAATCCTCTCAAAGGCATTCAGATACCACTACTGATTGCATTCTTAGGGGTCAGGAGAAATTTTGAACTTATAACAGGAGAAGTGCAGAGGAAAATGTTGTTTCATTAGCCTCCTCACTCCTCCTGCCCACTTCAAGTTGTATGTCATCAAGGTTCTACCTAGATCACACTCTTTCATTCAAGGCCTCTACCATTATGCAATGATCCTGATGACATTGAAAGCATCCTCCATCTTGTTCTCAGGTTTAGCCATGCAACAATACCCATCTTGTTCTCATGTTTAGCCATGTAACAATGCCCATCTTGTTCTCAGATTTGGCCATGCAACAATGCCCATCTTCAATCTCTTCAAGAACTGCACTTACTACTGGGTGCGCCTTATGTTTCCTCTCCTCTTATGCTGTTCATAAAACCATCACATTGCTGTCATCCTTTCATTGTGCCACCTTGCGGACAACATTGTGAGTGGGATTTACTTCACATGACAGCACTTGGGAGCCTGAGCACGTTCACCAACCTTCTTCTTCGCTCTCTTTCTCTTCAATTGCTTCCCAACATCAACTTGCAACTTTACAACATTTTATACATAACCCTGTATGCACTTCTAAACAGTTCAGGGCAAGGGTTTGAACGTCATGGGGTTTGAATGTCATGGTCTCTGAAGCATTCCCTCAACTTCAAAACACTGCTCAACCTCAGGGTTACATTTGATGTATCCCTTGCTCACCCTCAGGGTTTTACTGCATTTGTGTCTTACTTCATCAACCATCCTCTGTACACGCCTCCGCCTCTGATCCAGACCTACGTAGCTTTTGGGTTTGCAGCTGTGTGTCAGATCAGCAATTTCTGGTGAGCCCAGGGTCTTGGTCTGACTTCTGGCTGCACGCTGTGCTATCGTGAGAGCTAAGAATGGGTCATGGCCACAACAATTTCAAATTTGAAAATTGTGTACAACTTTAAGGTACAACCACTCCACACTTGTACTGCAGGTGTCACATCCTCCTTGCCAAGCTCCGCACTCCAGGTGACAAGAGTTACAAGATTCCTCGCGGATTCCTCTTCAACTATGTAACATGTGCAAACTACACTGCGGAGGTACTACGTCACCTCATGTTTATTTAACTTCATGTTAGCTTCTCTGCTTTCATACCAGCAGAGAAGGAGTGGACCTTGCTTACGCAGTGTACTGTATCCTCTTGACACTCAAAATAATTAAAATGATGGTTGAGTGTGCTGGTTCCAGGCCTCAAACTGCTCAGATTCACATTCTAATGCATTTACATTACTGCTTGCTTGATGATGTTAGGCCTGGGGCTGGATAGCCTTTACCGTGGGTGTTCAAGCACTGCCTGCGGCCTTGTTCACATTAGCTGGGGGCTATCAGATGGCAGTGTGGGCAATGCAGAAGCATAAGAGGCTGAAGAAGGTGAATATTGTATGATACGCTGTGAAATTTAGAGCCTCTTCTTGAATGGAACTCTGGCTCTTAGTTTGTGCCAATCCTTGATATCCCAGGAATGCTTTCAAGAATTTGTATCATGACTTACCACATGTGTTTTATGTATGTAGATATTTGATGGGAAAGAGGGCCGAGCAAACTACCCGAAGCGATGGATTATCTTTCCTCCTTTCTTTTGACAACGCATAAGCACTGCTAGCATTGCCACGATTGGGTATACGGAATAAAAGTCAAGCGTAAAAGTTTGCCTGCATTTGTAATTATAGTTGAATTAGCTGGGTCATTACCTCCACTCACTTATTACATCTAAGAGGTAAGGACCCTCTCTTCTAAATAAGGCACAAGGATGCAATAAAAAACTACGCTATCATCACTGCATGTCATTAAGATGGCTCTTGGGCTCTAAGTACAGGCTGAATTCAAATAAAAACCAATTGCCCCATAACTCAAATCGACACGAGTAGCTACCTAGAACTTCTGGACCTTTTCTTGGTACTTCTATTTACTTCAGAGTCTACGCCAGGTCCCAAGAGAGGTGTCACTTGTACAACTGCGAGCTTGATGATTCGTTCAACACTCTCTAGGAAGCGCTTGCCAATTTTGACCCAGTCAGAGCTCTTATGTTTGGTGTTGTACTCTATGCAGTTTGTACCCAGCAGACGTGCATGGCTACAGATTAGTGCGAATCCCTCCACTGTTGCAGAGTACAAACCATTTATCAGTTGCTCCTCTATTTTCTGCATGAGACATGGATCAACACTTCAGCCATGTTATGGTCAAACTGATTACAGTTATACTTTAAGTGATGATGCCAACTCAAAACCTGACTATTGGAGACCTTACACAATGGAGAAGCACAAATCTAGCATTTGAGGGTTCACAAAGAAAGAATTGACCCTACACTGAGAATCGTGGGACGGGCATGTGTGTGCTGACACCACTGTCCAAGCTTTGATTAAGGGTATCACATATACTCCTACCTCAATCCACATGGGATACTCCTACCTCAATCCACATGGGATGCTCCTACCTCAATCCACACGGGATGCTCCTACCTCAATCCACACGGGATACTCCTACCTCAATCCACATGGGATGCTCCTACCTCAATCCACATGGGATGCTCCTACCTCAATCCACATGGGATGCTCCTACCTCAATCCACATGGGATGCTCCTACCTCAATCCACATGGGATGCTCCTACCTCAATCCACATGGGATGCTCCTACCTCAATCCACATGGGATGCTCCACCTCTGCAGCATATTCTTTGAAATCTTCATCATCCTCAAAAGGGCGCTTCAAGAACACATAGTCTTCATCCTCCTCATCCTCCTCATCCCCTAGCTCAGCATCACTCTTCTTCAGATCACTGATCATGCCTAGCATTAGGTTGTGGATATACTGGTTTGCTTTGAAGGCCTCCTCAGTCCCTGCTTCACTTTGTGACATATGGTTTATAAGGTTCATACCAAGCCTGGCAGGAGGGGCAGCAGATGAGGGTTTTGCATGCTCTGTCTGAACCCTGCCACTCACTCCATCCTCATCTTCCTCCTCTCCTTCCGCTTCATTATCCACATCATCATTGGGTTTATCCCTCGCTCCTCTCAGCATCAGCTCCCCAGGCCTCTGCCCTCTGGCACCACCTCCCTGCCCACGTCCTGTGACAGCTGCAGCTCCAGATGCTGGCTTCTTCTTTCTTGAAGCTGAAGAGGGGCCTCTCTGGCATGAAGAGGTTGAGCTGCCCTGCCTTCTGAGAACACGTGATGGAGAACCCTTTCCCACATTGTAATCAGAGTTGCTATCTCCTTCATTGTCACCTGAAATCTCTCTTTCCTCCTCGTGCTCCTTGTTGTCTGACTCCTTGGGGATGGTACAAGGGTCACCCATCCCTGCAGAGACAAGTGCAGTTGATACAGCTGCTAAACCCCCTGAAGCTAGGGGTGTAGCAGAGGCACTCTGTGTGACAGAGTCAACACATGGAGGAGGAGAGGGAGCAGAAGCAGCAGCGGTCGCAGCAGCAGGAAGATGAAGAGAAGCTGTGTCAGGAGGCTCCGGGCAGCTGCCAGAGGTGTGAGAGGTGTGAGGGACATTTTGGCGGTTAGTTCCAGCAGTTACTGACTGGTCAGCACCAATAACTCCGAAACCAAGCATTGCGATTCCTGCTGTTGCTGTAGATAAGGAGGTTACTTGCGGCTCCAGAACCACCAGATTCATCACCTTCCTTTCCACATGCTGCAATGGTAGTGAGGTACAAGAAGGTGAGCACGATGTAATGTTGGCAGTGCTTGCAGGCTCAGGGTTTACAGGTTCAGGGTGTACGGGCTCAGGGTGCTGCTGATCTCTGCCTGCTGCACCTAACGCCTGGGATGGAGGGGGGGAGCAGCCAGCTGCATAGTCACCTCCAGTAGTTGGATGGGAAACATCAGGTGTGGAGGAATGGTGGTGATGAGCTGCTGCTGATGTTGTTAGTTGCACTGCAGCGTCCTCACAAGGCTGTTCAATGCAGCTTGCTGATGTAGCAGCTAGATGGAGCGCTGTCTGAGAGGTAGACCGAGGGCTGATGACCCTCTCAACTGTACCTGGTGCTGCTGCTGCTGAAGGTACAGCTGCTGATGAAGATGCAGCAGCACTCTCCTGCACAGGCAGCTGTTTGGCAGCTCCCATACCATTCATACCAGACATACCCAGCATGCTCAGCAGGACCGGCTGCAAGGTGGAGGATGGCACGGGGTACGTGGAGGAAGGCTCATGTACTGCTGCTGTGGTCTGAGCGTACTGCCCAGACTCCATGACACACAAAGCAAGGGCTCTCTGCTCCTCCTGCTGCACCTCCAACCTTCTGTACTGCTGGCTATGTGCCCTCTGGCCAAGTAACTCCAAATTAGTACTCTGAGTCAAGTCTGCAATCATAACAGTTGGAATAGGCACTGGAAGTTCAGCTACTGGAAGTTCAGCTACTTGAACGTTGGAGCTGTCTGGAAGCATGATCTGTTCACCCGCAGTATTTTCAGGGGCGGGGAGAAAGGATGCAACGTTGTTCGGTTGCACACCCCACTCTGCAGGTTGTACATCATGTTGTACTGCAGCATCATCAATGCCCTGTACTGTGGAGCCTGGCCTTGTTTCAGACTGAGATGGTGGAGCATCCAGAGGCATTGGAACTGCTTGTTCCACTTGGAGCACAGAAGATGTCTCAGAGGCAGCACTAGGGCCTGAAGCACAATCAGCAGCAGCAGCAGAGGGCGCAGTGGCAGTACTATGGTCTTGAGTGGTATTAGGAGCAGGAGCAGGAGTAGCAGCAGGAGCAGCAGCAGCAGCAGAGGGCGCAGTGGCAGTACTATGGTCTTGAGTGGTATTAGGAGCAGGAGCAGGAGCAGCAGCAGCAGCAGAGGGCGCAGTGGCAGTACTATGGTCTTGAGTGGTATTAGGAGCAGGAGTAGCAGCAGGAGCAGCAGCAGCAGCAGAGGCAGTACTATGGCCCTGAGCACTACCAGGAGCAGCAGCGACAGAGGTGCCTGGGGCCTCCACATCCCATCTACTTTGCCTACCTGCTCTCCTCACCCTCTCCTCACTATGATTGTTTCGCTGTGTAGAGTCACCGGGAGCAGCTACCTCTGGCTTCCCAGCAGAGGCTGCCACCTCATTATTGTTCAGGACCTGTTGCAAGTTCATGTGCCTTCCCCCTGATGTCATAACACCAGAATCAGCAATCTCCACACTGTTGCTCACACAATCTGCAGTATGAAGCAAAGAAGGGTATAGGATGAGCATGGTTCATGAATAAAAAAATCACTTCATATCTTAAGACCTTCAAAACAGCTTCATAAGCTGCTCCTCTGCACATCCTACATAGCACATGGCTTATGCCACTCCACACAATCTCCACACATACTCCACAAATTCCTGAACCGGAAGACAGTCCTGAAGACAGTCAGCAGAATCAGGAAAGAATGATCCAGCATTTGGGATTACTTCCATGCAGCACGGGTGAAGACAAAGATTCGTAAACATACTTGGAAGAGGAATCCTAACTTGCTGTTTACACCCTCCTGCTGTTGTCTCCAACACACCTTTTGCCTTCTGCGCCAATCTCAACATCTCCACGGCTTTCTTCTCCTCCGAATTCATGGCACGACGTTGCACTTGCCTGAT
Organism: Chlamydomonas eustigma; assembly: GCA_002335675.1. Classification (NCBI taxonomy): domain Eukaryota; kingdom Viridiplantae; phylum Chlorophyta; class Chlorophyceae; order Chlamydomonadales; family Chlamydomonadaceae; genus Chlamydomonas; species Chlamydomonas eustigma. The sequence goes on along the minus strand of BEGY01000079.1, from coordinate 85,015 downwards.
AAGCATGATTGGTGTTATACATAAATGTTCACACCTCCCACACTTCCTTGAAATAAAGCAGTACAGAACTGTAACAACAAGCTTCCTGCTCAAGAAAAAGCAGTCTTGCTGCATGTGCCTAGAATCCCCCAAGAGCAATTGACTAGACCTCACAATATAATATAACCAGCGGGTTGCGGTGTAACTAGCGCTTACGACACAGAAAGAGGCGTCAGCATCACACTACTGTGACCTCCCTTTCTATCACACTTCTTCTCCCACCTTTTCTGAAGCTCCTCCCAGTTACTATCCACCACGTCTCCCAACAAGGAGCGGACCAGCTGGCGTCCGGCATGGGCCTGCTGCCCCAGAGTCTGCTGCACCATTTGAAGCCTAAGCTGCGCAATGTACTGCGGAGGTGGGGGGGGGCCCCAGAGCACAGGGGCCTTGGCAGAGTGTGTAGCAGCAGTAGCAGCAGTAGCAGCAACGCTACCTTGCTGGAATTTCTTGGCAGCTGGAGGAGCAGGAGGAGCAGCACTAGGTGCTGAATGGGGTGCCCTTGAAGAGGAGGACAATGAACGCGCTTGCCTGCAAGAAGTTTGAATGGAAGCAGAAGGTGTGGTCGCAGATTGATGGCCAAGCATTAAAAGAAATCACAACTACAGCACACAACAATTGAAGTAGATGAGCATCACCTAAAAATATCATTTGAAAGATTGCTCGTTATTTAAAAATATATGGCAGCTGTCAAGTGCACTGAATGAAGGAAACATTGCTTAGGTCTATACAGCTTTTGGATTTTTTACTATTTGTGAAAATTCCCTGGTTGTTCCTTAAGAGAGAGTCTAAATTGCAATTCACTTACCTTGCTGCTTCACTCCTGTCAAGCCTCCACGCCATCAATTTTTCGAGGCTGAAGGCCTTAGGCGGGGATTGAGCCCCTATCGATACTTGTTCTGATGCTGGTTTGAGAATACTTTGCTGCCAGGACAACCAGCTGTTGAAGGATTCTGTAGCATGGGGACCTTGCGCAGCCGAAAGAAGGGCTGCAGTAGCTGAAGTAGCTGACATCAACTTGTTTTTGCTGTCGCTCTTATCTGATTCAGTGCTGGTATCTCCCTTTATCACCTCATTGAGTGTAGAATAAGCAGCCTTCACACGCCTCTGAAGAGCGTTCTCCACAAGCTCAACCTTTTCCAGGCTACTAGCTGTACCCCGCTTGCTAAACCCTGCTGCCTTCTCCAGTCTCTCTCTGATTTCATCATCACTCATCTTGTCCAGCTGCTCCATCACTCCAGATGTTGACACTAGTCTCTGCAGCCATTCATTCTCCTCAGAGAGTCCACCTCCCTCATACCCAGCTTCCCCATCCTTCAACGTTAAGGGCGCAACTGCTTCCATATGTATCTCATATGTATCTGTGCTCTGAGTTTGCAATACATCTAAAGATCTAGGGGGGCCTTGTAATGCACCTCCCCAAAGCAAAGCCTGAGAGGTTATGGAGTCCTGCACATGTGTGAAGAATTGTGTTGAAAAAGTTAGAAGGAAGGGAGGGGGCAGTTAGAAGTCTCTTTTGACATGTGCGAGATGACGTATGCGAGAGAGACACAATTGAATTCAAAGAGGAAAATTGCAACAACAGGAATCTTTCCTCTCAACATGAAAAAGTAATGTAATATCTCAGGCTAGAACCATCAACATGAAAAGGTATGAACCAAGGTACGTAATATCTCAGGCTAGAACCATCAACTCTGGAGGGTTGTAATTTCGTGAACCCAGAACCCTTAACAACACATAGATGTGTTATCAAACAAATGAGTGAGATGAATTAGTCACACCACATTGCAAAGGCATGTCACACCTTATGAAGAGGCTGGTTACACCTATCGCAAAGACAGGTCACACCTTTTGCAGAGGCAGCATCAGCCCATCCTCTGTCCTCACGATGGTGCAGCCCCACATCAGCTCCCCCTTTTCTGCCAGCTCTCTCATCTCCGCCAAGGTGTGCCCATGGATAGACCTCACAGGACGCTGACGGCGATCTGGTGCGATCCAGTGCCCCGCCTCTGGATCCAGTCCTTCCCAACCAGCACCTGTGATCACACCCTCCATGCCTTGACCATGGATCACATGAGACTCAGTGAACTCATGCTCCACAAACTCTGGGACATCAAGCATGAAAAAAGATGGCGGCGGGGACACAGCACGAGACTGCCGAGCGATTACAGCATATGGCCTTGGATCACGAGCTGGGCGGCCTAGGAGAGTGTTGGGAAGGAGCTCGATTTGCCGTGTCTCATCTGTGAGTTCTAGCATCGTCTGCAACAGAAAAGAAAGGACTGCTGAGTTTGTGATGTGCAAAATTGGTTCGCTGAATACTTGCTTGGAGTAGGAGAGGAGCGATTTGAGGGGCAGTACAATTAGGGGCAGCACATGGAGTAGGAGAGGAGGGATTTGAGGGGCAGTACTATAAGGGGTAGCACATGGAGTAGGAGAGGAGCGATTTGAGACAGTACGATAAGGGGCAGCACATTAACAACACAACACACATACAATGCATCAAGAGCAGAGAACATCCAATCTTCTTTTCCCCTCCACAACAGTGCTACTGAGGCAACTGAAAGCAACTGAAAGTGCTACTGAGGCAACAAAAAGCAAAGTGCAAAACTTCCTGGAGAATAATCTTACAAAATGCAACAGATCAATGAGGAAACAATAAAAATCCACAATAACACCCCCAAAAACAATGAGGTCCACAATAGCACCCCAAAACACCTGCCTCCCATCCCACGCGAGTCCCTCACATACCTGATATATATCATCTGGCAGAATATGGTTGGGGCTTGCCTCAGGTCCCCCATGCTGACTGGACTCCACAAGTAACCTGACATCCATGGGCTGTGCCACCACATCATCCGGGTCTACATCAAAACCCTGCTCAAACTCTAAAGCAATGAATTGATGCATTTTCTCCGTGAGACGGAACAGCCAGTGAGGTTGAACTGCAACAGAGCCATCCACAGCAGGTGTGGAGTTCACACCTACGTTGTACAATTCTGCCAGTACTTGCAGCCTGTCTTGGATTGCCTGTGCAACAGCTGCCTGATCCTCTAGACTGACTTGAGGGAGTGGTGGTGGTGGTGGTGGTGCCATGTCACTGTCCATGTCCATCCCACCATGTGATGTAGCCATCCTTGAAAGCACATCCTTGGTCCTGGATGGATGACTGAAGCCCTGTCTGCTGAATTGTTGGTACAGCTCCCAGTGTGGGGAGGCTGGCAGGGGTGGTGCAGGAGGTGGAGCGGAGTGGTTTTCCTCATCAGTAGGCAGAGGAGGAGCAGCATTGAGAGGTAGGGTGGAAAGAATGTTGCTAGAACACGAAGTATCACCAGCCACAGCTTGAGTGTTGTGTGGTTGATGAGGAACCCCTGTCAAGGCAGCAGGTCTGAGAAGGTTGTGAGAGTCTCTCCCCTTCTGGTTGGAAGGGTTTGGGGAGAGGTTGTGATGGAGGGAGGTAGTCTGAGCTTGTGGGCTGGCAGGTTGAGACAGCTTCCGCCCATGTGCACCCTGGGGAGGGCTCTTAGGGAAATCCCTTCTCCTGTCACCTCGCTCAGGGTCAGTAGAGAGACCATGATAGGAGCTACGCCTGATTGCATTATGGAGAAAATGTGGCGAGTGCGCAAAGGGTTACTCCTTGAGTGCACAGAGGGTCACAGCTAAGTGCACAGCCTGGAAATTACACATAAATGCACACAGCAGATATAGATCTAGCACCAGGACCTCCTGAACTACAACCTACCTGTTCCTGGAGGGACGTTCCGGGCTGGTCTTGTTTCGTTGTTGCGCACCAGCTGTTGAGGATTGCCTTGCAGCGTCATAAGAGCGGTGCCTATTTTCAGGGACAGTCTCTTTGGGTTTGTCATATCCCCGTGATCTGTACTCCTTCTCACTCCGACCTGACCTCCGCTCCGTGTCATCACCGCGCCTTAACCCTCTAGCATCCGCATAACCCCGCTCACCTCTCCTCGTACTTCGGTATCTAGGGCTGCGGCTATGGCTACTGTTGCTACTACTTCTCCTCCTGCGCCCCCCTCGCTCTTTCTTCCTGCTTTCACCCCTATGTCGCCTCTTTGTCCTCCTGAGAACAGTTGGATGGGATTGAGTAAACATCAACGATCATCAGATACAACCCCTCTCTCTAAATGTGTTCCATAGCACAAGCTGCTGAGAGGACCCATCACACCGGAGCTGCAACATCCTCAACAGCAATGCTGCACTCCACCCTTTTGCAACTGGATAATGGGGTAATGCACAGCATGAATTATGATGCCACAGATGACCTGCTCTCTATTTCAAAGGCATTCCGCATGATTCATGTCCTTCAAAGAGCACACTGGATCACGTTGTAGGCTGGATGCATGCATAATGACTGAACACCACCTATCATAGGGGGATAGATGCATGCATTATGACTGAACATGACATATCATAGGAGGATGGATGCATGCATTATGACTGAACATGACATATCATAGGAGGATGGATGCATGCATTATGACTGAACATGACATATCATAGGAGGATGGATGCATGCATTATGACTGAACATGACATATCATAGGGGGGTGGATGCATGCATTATGACTGAACATGACATATCATAGGAGGATGGATGCATGCATAATGACTGAACACCACCTATCATAGGGGGATAGATGCATGCATTATGACTGAACATGACATATCATAGGAGGATGGATGCATGCATTATGACTGAACATGACAAATCATAGGAGGATGGATGCATGCATTATGACTGAACATGACATATCATAGGAGGATGGATGCATGCATTATGACTGAACATGACATATCATAGGGGGTAGCCAAGTATCCATGGATACAGAAAGGCATGTACAAAGATAAGCTGTTCCTTGTGTACTTCTGTTTATGCTACCGGGACCTTCAATTCCTACAGGCTGCTGAACCTTTTAACCCTCCATGCTACAGAATCGAAGTCACACATGCAACAGAATCTAACCTTCTATGCAACAGAATCGAAGTGACACATGCAACATAATCTAACCTTCCATGCAACAGAATCGAAGTCACACATGCAACAGAATCTAACCTTCCATGCAACAGAATCGAAGTCACACATGCAACGCAGGTCCCTGCATAAACTCTCAGACAGAGCATGCATCAATCACACGACAGCTTCCTCAATCGCCATACAGACCTGCTCTCATGTTCACTGCTGCTGCTGCTGCTGCTACTACTTCTCCTTCTGCTGCTGCTGCTGCGTGTGCTAGAATGATCCTCACCCCCCTTCCGCGCATTGCTGGAGGTGTTAGAAGGACTCCGGTTTCTTCCCTGCCTTGCATCTTCCTTCACCTTCACAGCTTTTACAGCAGCATCCTTGTTATCTCTGTACAGCATACCTGCTTCCAATCCCATAGCAAGGATCCCTGCAGTGCCACCAGTGACAGCAGCACTGTGAACAGCTTTTTCAAACTGCTCTCCCAGCTGATTGCCATTCGCAACCTGCACAACTGCTGCTGATGCAGCTAGAGCTTCCATCTCAACACGCATTTGTGGGTCAGACGGGACGTTGTCTGTCATGTTAGTTTCTGCTGTAGAGGGGGGTGGAGGGACACGGTCATGAGTTCGTTTGCTACACTCATGAAGGACTGTGTTTGTATCCATAAGGCATCCTGAGTCTTGTTTTTGTCCTGATCCTGACATACCAGGCCCTGAATCATGAAGGACTGTGTTTGTATCCATAAGGCATCCCGAGTCTTGTTTTTGTCCTGATCCTGACATACCCCGTTGCCCTGAATCCCTGAATGGCCTTTCTGTAGGATCTCTATCTCTCATCTCATTCAAAGATCCCTCCTTCTCAGCTATCCCCTCTTTCTTCATGCCAATGGCTTGAGTGGGGGAAACTGCAATTTCCATCTCTGCGTGATGGGCATCCAAGAAATGATGATAAGGTAAACAGAGCATTCGTATTGTCCTTAAGAAATAACCTTAGTAACGCAGTAAACAGGATGAACAGATAGGCAGCATGATAGGAAAAAACATTCCATGGCTCTCAAGGAATCTTTAACTTACCCGCAGTCAAGCTGCTAAGAGCAGCCCCGATTCTCGTCTTACGCTTGGCCTGGGCTGTATTCTGGGTACCTACTAGGCCTCCAAACTTAGGATTAGACTTGATCCCCTTAACTTGAAGCTTGAATGGTGAGGTAGTACCGATTTGAAGATCATTGACTCCACTTTGGCTCAAAAGCCTAACCGGCTCAACATTTCCATCAATGGCAACAAACGCGCCTCCACCATGTACATCATTAGCATGAGTAGGACCAGGAACACTAACAGAACCTGACAGTGCTGTGAGTGATGTACGGATGACACTTGGCTGCGGACCTTCTGCAGGTATGCTGGAAGATGCAACATTTCTTGGTGGAGTGTCTGAAGGAGGAGGATGAGGAGGAGCATCCACTATGAGGGGAGGAGCAGATTGAGAGGGTGGTGGGAGTGGTGGTAAGGAGGGTGGGGGGTCATTGGGGGGAGGATGAGGAGGAGCATCCTCTACGACGGGAGGAGCAGATTGAGAGGGTGGTGGGAGTGGTGGTAAGGAGGGTGGGGGGTCATTGGGGGGAGGATGAGCTGGTGGAGCGGGAGAAAGGTATGGATGTACAATGGGATGTGTCAAAGTTGGGTGTGGATTAAAGTGTGGATGTAGGATGGAATGGTGACTGAATGTACCTAGATAACCTGGAATCTGATTGTATGCTGGATCCCAAACATTTGCAGCAAGCATGGCCCTGCAACATAATGTAAGGGCGTGAAAATGGGAAAAGTTCATATTACTTAGAATAGTAGACAGGCTCACCCTCCTTGAGCTCCATGGTAAGAAGGGAGGCTGTAGCCTGATGACTGGTGTGTCATGACTGACTGCCAGGAGCTCGGAATGGATGAGGGAGTTGCAGCCGAGATTTGTGGCCGAATTCCATCGCGTATGGCCCCAAGTGCATGGTAATTGCTGGCACTGACTTTGCTGGCATGCGCTGGCCCTAAATAATTACTTTGCAGATTCGGGCTAGTTGCAGCCCTTGGACCAAGAGATGAATTTTCTGACAACCTTTCTACTCCAGGAGGGAGGTCATCGTCATCGATTACATCGGCCATGGCTAATTTTGTTCTTTGAACTGAATATCCATAGATCAAAGATCCGACATCTCTAGTAAGCAAGGCCTACATTGGAATCATTTCCATCTTCATATTTCCCTACATTTAAGGAGTATGGATTTGTGCACTGGTAGCCGTGATCGGTTTCGGTGCTAAGTTTTTGGAATTAGAAGTCATGTGGATTGCAAGCCATTTCAGCAAGTCACAGATGCCTGGCTGTATAAAATGTCCTGAAAAGAATTCGAGGTATCAACGTGAAATGGAATTTCCAATCTAAGGTCAAGGACAACATTACGAATAAGAAAGATTATGATCTTTCTTTATAAATGATATCTCTAACTCGAACGCATTTAATCTAGGTACTAATTGTGCATCAAAGCTCACACGTGACAAGCTGCAGAAAAGCTTTATCCCCATTGAAAGTGGAACTGTTGCCCTCCTTGGTGGAAAAAGGGATGGCCATGGTGTTGTTGCTGATGCTGTGGTTGCTCCACTTCCTCCCCACGGTCATACCTGATAGGAAAGGGGCAAGAATTTCATCATTCACTCTGCAGTTCCCTACATTTTGTTGCCTTATCTCAGAATGTAGACAGTTTTATGTGACACCCTATTCTGCAGCATAAAAGCTGTTCTGAACCATGCTGAGTCAAAACCTGGCATGGACTAGTTCTCGGGATGTTCCTGAACAAGTGACATCAACTCACCGTCCCCTCTTTTCTTCGTCAGTCAAAACTTCATAAGCCTGCATTTCAAAGCAGTAAGTTTCATGAAGGCTATGGTTGCATATGAAAATACAACTGGTCAAACAACTCCTCTAATGTGAGACTGAACATTCCAAGTTTAGAATGTACTCCTGTTAAACCCTAAACCCTTAACCCACAATATTCAAGCAAAATTTCAACAACAGCACCTCAACATCCCCCCCTACCCCATATTCAATATGTTGATGAGGACAAACAACCTTGTTTAATGTCTTTACTTTGCTGTGATGCAGTAAAGAGGACATGCATGATATCAACCTTCTATACTGCTGTGACTCATGCATCAGTAGGATTCCACTCAACTCACCTCAGAAATGTCACGGAATTGCACTTCAGCTGCCCTCTTCTCTTCCTCACCTCCGGGCACCTTCCGACACAGATACAAAAAAGTCATTAAATTATCGCGAGTTAATGCTGGATGACCACTAGGCTGTTGTCATCGAAGGGATCAGGTGTTGTTAGAGGAAACTACAGCTATGTCCAATTCACACCTTGTCTGGATGATACTGCTTCGCCAAATCTCTAAAGGCCCGCTTGATCTCCCGCTCGTTAGCATGCTGCATACATAATTCATGACACAACTGACATGCTTCTTAACATGCTGCATACATAATTCATGACACAACTGACATGCTTCTTAACATGCTGCATACATAATTCATGACACAACTGACATGCTTCTTAACATGCTGCATACATAATTCATGACACAACTGACATGCTTCTTAGCATACTGCATACATAATTCATGACACAACTGACATGCTTCTTAACATGCTGCATACATAATTCATGACACAACTGACATGCTTCTTAACATGCTGCATACATAATTCATGACACAACTGACATGCTTCTTAACATGCTGCATACATAATTCATGACACAACTGACATGCTTCTTAACATGCTGCATACATAATTCATGACACAACTGACATGCTTCTTAACATGCTGCATATATAATTCATGACACAACTGACATGCTTCTTAACATGCTGCATACATAATTCATGACACAACTGACCAAAACAACGAACAACAGGGCCAATTGAATTCTGTTGACAGGAGAGGAGAGGAGATGTCCATAACAGGCCCTTCATCACTAACAGATAGAGGTTCTGCCATGGGCCATATATTAGGCCATAAATTAGGCCCTTCAAAGAACAATTAGCAGACCTAGCACAGCTTTTGTTGCGTGTTGTAAATGAGTGACTAGAAGGACAAGGTAGCCACACCTTCTCAACACCTAAAATTTTGTAGTAGTCCTTCCTCAGGGAGATCTTGAGCTGCCGCTCTGCCTCTTGAAGAAGCTGCAGGGGGAGAGAAAACGCCTTTTTGAATTTGAGACAATCCATGCTGTGCACACATGTGTGACATGTGCACTCATGTTAAGACTGGATTATCAATGTATGCAAGTGCTGTCATATCTTGATTCTTCCTGTTGTGCTGAAGCCGCCAGAAGTGTAAGTAATGAGTCAAGGAGTAGCCAAAGCCAGGTACATGGCACTGACCTGCCTCAGCTCCCCACTCTGTTGGTGTTGTCCAACCACCTCCTTAGCCTTGTTCACAGCATCCTGCCACCTCTCTGCTGCAAGCAAGGTCTTCACCAACCAGGCCTTTGCACCCTCACTCCCGCTCTCGTAATATAGGACGCTGTTAAAGGCCTCCAACGCTGTATCCCACTTTCTGAGGTGGTAACGGGCCTCGCCGATACCCTGCCACAAGCCCTTGTTGCCCTGTCCATGCTTGGGATCAACCTAATGGAGGATGATTTCAAGAGTAATGTCTTCTAAGATGAAAGAGGTGAACAATTGAAGAGGCTGTACTGCACTTACACTTAGGCACTTTCACTGATTGTAACATCCTTAGGAAATGGATCCGAATGCTCTTCATTCAAGCATATTTATACTGATAAAGCTTCCATTGGAATGCACCATGCCTAAGCATGCAGCAACACTGTACTGCTCAAAGCAGATGTAATAAACACATACATGTAGAGCCTCTGAGAACTGGTCCTCAGCTTCTTGCCACCTCTGATCTGAGAGCGAACTCTGCGCTCGCGACTTCTTGCGATCATAGTCTTTGACCTGGACGCATGAAACATAGCAAGGAAGGAGGTTACACCATGCCTTCGGATTGCTAGACTCATGGTTCAGACAGTGTGCTGTGCACTGAGCTGACACATAGATTCCATATGTGCAACATGATAGATGGTTAAAGGCTAACATACCTCCCTTGTTGCAGCTAATTATGATAGGTTTGCTAGTGAAAATAATTTTCATCATGTTACCTTGCTGAACTCCTTTTTAGCTTCACTATAATCTGGGTCAAACTTTAAGGCTTCTCCAAAGTGTCTCTTAGCTAGGTCGTGGTCTCCAGAATAGAAATAACCTTGCCCTCTAAGAACAAGCGCCTACGCTGGTGAAAATACGTTCAGTGGCTGGGGGCATCAAGGTCTCAACAGATAAAACTGAAACCTGCCATCGCACCCCCCTCTTTCTATAGGGATGCTATCTCAGAAGGTGTAGCCAAGTCACTCATGACTACCTTATGTCCACATGACTACCTCATGTCCACATGACTGCCTTTACAGCAAGAAGGATATTAATATCTGATCCAGTGAAGCTCATCCTATACCCTTGTCATCAAAATAGATATGTCCGACCTGTAAATTTGAGGGATCACTCTTTAGCAACCTCCCTGTTGTTGCTACCACTTGGTCCCAGTCACTTTGCAGCAGCTGTAACTTTGCATCCATCAGCTGGACCTGATGGACACATTAATATGGTAGCGTGTTTAAGTGCCTTGACTAAGTCCTGGAATTCACTCTTACTATAGACCACCTACAACAAGCTACAGAGGTGCACAAGCAAAACAAGCTTGCAAACAAACGTTGCAATGTGTTGATAGCATATGCAGTCGCTTAGAAACCTTTTTTTCAGGTAAAGACACAGAATTGTATGAGCACTTTATTCTGGTGAAATGTGGCAATTGCAGTACGTGACTGTAAGTTTGGCTATTGCAGTACGTGGCTTTGAGGTGTGCATTCATGCTCCGATACCAAACCTTGATGCAGTCCTGCGCCAGATCGTACACTGCTTGGATGTCATTCTGAATGCCTTTATGATCACCACTGTCAAACTTGCGTTCCAGAGCTGAAATCAAGTCCTCCACTCTGCGGCTTTTCTCCAGCTGAGAAAGGAGGGGAAGATGTCCACTACAGGTAACTCGTTGAAAATTCATGCTGTAAACTAAACATTACTTCTTCGTACATGAACTCTATCACAGACATTAGCAGTCTTTCATCTGCTCAAATTCAGGCTTCAAATGTTAAAACTTTCATCACCTCCTCTGTTGCTGTTTTGGAATCAGGCTTCAGCTCTAGGACTTTCTGGAAATCCCTAAGAGCTGCAACTGTGCTGTGATCCAAAAATGAAGATGTCGGAATTTTGGGTACCAAACAAAGGCTATGATATTTGTGCTTGAGTTATTATTTTGAAGACACGTAATTTTGAGAAGCTGATTTTGAATCATCCACTAGACATATGCCATTAAGTCAAGTATGCTAGTAGTCAACACTGAGTTCCTACTTACTTGCACATCTGCCTGTGTAGCTTCCCCCTATGAATGTATCCTTGCACAAACTTTTCATCATTATCAATAGCCTTATTCAAGTCCCTCAGAGCTTGTGATGCCTGACGTAAGGACATGTAAGCTGCTGCCCGTTTTGTGTACAAGACCGTAGCCTTCGGGTCCAGATCTGGAAGACATCTAATTTTAGTATATAACGTAATATTCTGGCGAAGGCTATTTCTTACCCACAGCCTCAGAATATATTCGGATCGCTGTGTTATATTCACCCCTACTGAAAGCGGAATCAGCTTCTCTCAACAATTTTGTCACATCTGCGGATGATAAACCTGCTAGATCGTGGAAATTGTCAGCATTCGAAGGCTATTTGTAAGAAGCTTCTAATGATCGATTGCAAATGCATGCGCACCAGATATTGCTAGTAGGCAAACCAAGACCAAGACCAAACTGGCCATAATAGCCATGCTGGATGTTTGTGCCAAAACAGATGATGTGGGACTTCTTGTAGGTGTCCGTTGGTGGTTTGTTTTGGAGTAGGTACGAGTCCTCGTTTTAGTGTCTCTTCTCGGCTTTACATCTCGGAAATTTCCATTTTAGGAAAGGATGTTTTGACTTCAAGCAATGTTGTCTCTTGTGCACATAAAAGTAATACTTTGTTCGGTATCTTTGTTCGAGTATCTTGTCTGCGCGTGCTGATCACTGATGGATTCAATGGGTTTTTTGCAGGTTACTGTTTCTTACTGTCTCGGAACATATCAGAACACAGCAAATCCGGTATCAATCAGGTTTAAACCAGACACAACAACTGCATTTTAAAACCGCATAATTAACCTATTTCCACTCAAAACAACTTAGGCAAATTTGTCGAGGAAAACAGCCAGGCGGCGTCCCTCCAACTCTTGATCATGCCATTTAGCAATGGCAGCCTGAGCAGACTCAGCGTCTGTGAACTTAACAGTACCGAATCCCTGCAAACACGCAATTGATATCAGATATAGACACACAGAAAACTTAGTACTTGCAAGGACGAATTGGATATTACTGCAAACAATCAGACAACAACCCTTCCCAATAGCCTAGGCAAGCGTTCACTGAATTGATTCTCACCCTGCTTCGTCCATCATTGCCCATGGCAATATCAGCATGCTCAATGTTATCAATGTCTGTGAAGAGATCCTTCAGATCTTGCCATGTGTAGCTCCAGGGAATGCCTTGGACAACAACCTGATGAGGTAAGGCAGGGTTTGATGGCTAATCTCCCACTTATCATGGTAGTCAATCGAATAAGGAGTCTTCAGGACAGAAACACTTCTAATGACATTTGTCTGGAGGTGCTAATGTTTGACTTCCTATTGTACAGAGGACCCGTGAGGGAGGGCTGATTATGTTATCACCTGAAGACCACTGGATTCTCCAGTGCGTTCAGGAGCTGGAGCACGAGCACGTCCACGACCACCTGCACCTCGCCCTCCACGGCCTCCTCTGCCACTACCTTCACTTCGGCCTGCGCCATCTCTACGAGGCTCTCTAGGCTCTCTAGGAGGACGGGCAGCGCGGGGCGCCTTAACAGGAGCAGGAGAGCCGTCCTCTGGAGCGTACTGCTTCACATCGCGGTCCTCACGATCCTCACGAACCAAAATTCGGCGCCCAGCGAGGTCTGTTCCATTTTGAGTGTTGATGGCTGCAAGGGCCTGTATTTCATTGCAAACGCTGTCGGAATCTCGTTTACAGCAGCATACACAATAATCTAATTTTCATTACAAAGTAATATAATGTTACCTCTTCTGGGTTCTCATACTCGACAATGCCCCAACCCTTCGATCTGCCTGCATGAGTCATAATCAGGGATGTATTAATAAAGCAAAGAATACAGAAAATGTGTATTAAATTTTAGGGAGTGGAATGACTGACTCTGTACGCCGCCATAAAAACTCACCGCCCTCTTCTTTCATAACATTGGCGTAAACCACATTTCCACAGTCTCTGAACTTATCCTTCAAGTCTTGCCAGGACGTCTTCCAAGCAAGGTTACCAACGAAGACCCTCTTTCCAATCCTTACAACGCCGTCCTCTCCTTCAGCCATTGCCACCTACTTTCTCCTCTTCAACCTCACAACAACAACCAATCTTTCTGAGAGCTGATAGAGGCCTCAAATCTTGATACTTATCCTAACGTTGCGCATTGAAGTACGTGTGCTTAGGCATGCCCATTTTGCAAGTGCGCTTCGTGCCCAAATTGCAATCATCAGTTACGCTTATAATCACCATGACTTCAGACACCTAAGAATAAAATGAGTAGCCCTGATTGCAAACCAAAATGTCGGAGCTTTACCTATGCAGGTAGTTCTCGTATTCAATAATTGCAGATCTGAATCAGTTGCTATAATAACAAATAAGGGGAAAGCAACTGCAGTGAGAGCCGAACCCCAGTAGAAAGGCAGCACCAAAGCTGAGGCAGCGAGAATTGAGCCGAAGCCTGTTGAAGTGTTTAACGTTATATTAACACAACGTTATCTTAAAGATGTAAGAACAGCAATATCTAGGTGGTTAAGAATGAGCTGTGAGGATCAGATCGAGCAAAGAAATCCTTAGTAAACAGCTGAGAAAACCTCGGGTAATCTCACCACCAAAGAACGCCCAATGCGCTTCAAAGAGGCCCAATCGTTCAGAGAGGGGCAAACCTTGAAGAGTCCATCTGTAATCAAAACAGTAATATGCCCAGAGCCAGGACATCATAACAAAGTGCAGTGGGTTCCCTACACCAGTGAAGGTTCAAGGGTAAAACAATGCAACATGAGCAAAGAGGATTTCAATGATGTGAACATCACATTATGTTGCATTTTTGCTTAATCCTTGGAGAGGCATGGTATTATCATTTCTTTCCCAGCGATATTACGAAGTAGAAGTAGAAGAGCTGAGGAGACACTAACATTAACGTCTTATAACACTTTCTTGGTGTACAGGTGAGAACACATGAAAACAAAGGTGCATAATTTGACTTGTTTAGGTAACCTTCTCACCTATGATAGGTGCATGTCGTATGGTGCACACTTGCACGTAGTGAATGACAAAGAACACTACTCGGAACACTTCCTCAGCTGCACCATCCAGTCCACCCCCTTGATGGCTATTGATAGGTACCACTGAGCTAATCACATCGCTGCGGGGTTGTCCTTATCAAGGGACAATATCATGGATATTATGTTCATTCTATGTGGTATTTACAACATTAAGTAAGGCCTGGATGCATCTAGCATACAAATAGCACCCTAAAACCTTAAAGATCAGTCCTGTTCCACGTTGTCTGCTTACCGGAGGTGGTTAGCAACGCGTGCGAAAGCTTTCGCTGATGATGAACTTCACTAGCAGATTCTGCAACTTTCTGGTATTCTGAACTGCTTGATGCCATGGCAACAAGGTAGATAGGCAGTATCAGAAGCGAATCAAAAGCACAGCGGCAACAAGACAAAATGGTACATCCTGTACGACTCCCCCAAGATGGAACTACCCACATATTGAGTAACCAGCTCAATAAGGGGTTCAGGATGGAAGACCACCATATGATACTACCAAGGTACAGACAGCCATTCAGAAATAAGCACCGCGCAACTGGTGGCTGCATGTTTTGAATGAGCGATGACCCAGTCGTTAGTATTTCAGCTTCTGCACAGTTGTCTCATAGCAATACCTACACTTTCACAGGATACATGACAGATATGACGTACCCACAAACATTTCTTTCTGTCCAAGACAAACAATACAATACATCTATGAAGCTGCACGGACTCCCATATCCCCAAGAGCCTGTTAGGGTTTCAATTTCTATGAGAATTCAGAAAAATAATATTTATTAAAATTTCGCACCATAAATTTCCAACTAGTATGAGCTTACTGCTAAGTGTTTGGAACATGCAGTAAAGACAGCTTGAATCGAGTGAGCATTTACCAGCTTCAGTTTACAGGCTCAAACTAAAATTGTGTTGTCTCGTCCTAAATTGCTTGATAGGGATAAACTGGTTTCGGTGCCATATTTCCGCACAGCAATTTTCTAGTTCAGCGTGAAGATTGAAGCCAATGATGCGGATGATGTGTGTTAAATAATTGTATAAATGAAGTTATTGAAAGTATGCACAAACCTGTCAACAGGTAGTTTATGATGTCAACGAAGCCTTTATTCGAAGTCGCATAACGTGTTTTGAGTGCTTCTGACATATGATTAAGTTCCAGTAGGTATCTTGTTATACTTTTGGATCAATCCTGCAAATAGATAAAAATCCAAAAAGATTTTATGACTCAGACCTCAAAAAAGGCGCAGCACAGATGCTGTCTTATTTTTTCTCTATGAATTAATCATGTGTCAAGTTCATTTGTATGCCTTATGACCTTCAAGGGTCGCGAGTCTGATCTTTCTTAGTGATAGGGGCTGAATTCTGATTGTAATCTGCGAAGTGAGCACCTTCACATCAATATTGTGCAAACTCTGACTCAGCTAATCAACAGTAGAATGCATGCTTAGTGATGAGCTTAGATATTGAATCCTCAGTAGTATTCAGTAGACCTCCCTTGAACCCCGTACAAGACCACGCCAACAACTTGGTACATGCTCACTAGTCAAAGCTACCAGAGTATCACCACACATGATCTAGTCAGAGCTACCAGAGTATCACCACACATGATCTAGTCAGTGCTACCAGAGTATCACCACACATGATCTAGTCAGAGCTACCAGAGTATCACCACACATGATCTAGTCAGTGCTATCAGAGTATCACCACACATGATCTAGTCAGTGCTACCAGAGTATCACCACACATGATCTAGTCAGTGCTATCAGAGTATCACCACACATGATCTAGTCAGTGCTACCAGAGTATCACCACACATGATCTAGTCAGTGCTATCAGAGTATCACCACACATGATCTAGTCAGTGCTATTAGAGTATCACCACACATGATCTAGTCAGTGCTACCAGAGTATCACCACACATGATCTAGTCAGTGCTACCAGAGTATCACCACACATGATCTAGTCAGAGCTACCAGAGTATCACCACACATGATCTAGTCAGTGCTACCAGAGTATCACCACACATGATCTAGTCAGTGCTACCAGAGTATCACCACACATGACCTAGTCTGGAGGATGCTATGCAAGGGATACCATACGTACTGCTAACCTTCCTAATGCATGAATTTATTGTCAACCCTGTGGGTTGTCGCACCCTGCTTATTAATAACGGCCTCCTTAACAATGTGCACACATGTTGATAGGATTATCTCATCATACTGCATTGCAGCAACATGACCTTAATGTCTTCATCAGCTTGTCATTATGAAGCATGAAGACGGATGCATGAATGAGTGGTTGCATAGTGCCTATTGAGTGGTTGCATAGTGCCTATTGAGTGGCTGCATAGTGCCTATTGAGTGGTTGCATAGTAACTATTGCACAGTAGCCTGTCCCTACACAACAGCGTGTGCCAGGTTAATTGTCTTAATTAATTCCAATTCCCTAAAATCTTGAGGACTGTGAACTAGTCACTTTATCACTAGAGTTAATTACTGACACAAGAATAAGTGCAAGGTTCTTAAAAGGTGCAGTTGATGAAACAGTTCACACAAATAGAGTCAATTGTCTGTTGAGAATTTCAGTGTGAATTTCAGTGTGAACAGTGTAGAACACAAGCTGAGAATAAATAGGAGACATTTGTTGTTACTATCACAGCCTCCTGATTCTAAGTCGTCACTTGCCACAGCATCAGAACCCGCCGCGGAATCTTATTATGTGATTCTTCCATAAGAAACCACAGCATAAAGAATAGGCTCGGAGTTGAGTAACACAGCTCATAAAAGGCAGGGCCAGTATCTATTATTACTACTTCATCATAATTCTATGTTGCCACTTGCCATCTCATAGATGGCAGGGCCAGTATTATCCTCATCTTAACTTATTTCTTTTAAGCCCGCCTTCATGTATCAGGTATTCCCTGACATCTTTACAATCCTTGTAGCAATCACCTGAAAATTAAGAAGTGTCTGAACTTTACGGCTTAGCAGCCTGTCGATATCAATCAGCGTAAGTTCCTGGCATCATCCCCTACTCCCGTTCAGCTGCTTATGTTTATAAGTGTGGCTCTTCAGGTTCAGAAACGGCCGTCTTCTACACGTACTATGATTCGATTCATTTAACATGCAACAACTATAATTTTACAGAAAATTGCAGATGATCCCTGCTTGTTAAACTGCTCATTACGCTCTCCAGAACCTATATGGTACAGAAACTCTATTTCAAGTAGTTATTGTATTTGGTTGATGCATATGTTACAACTTATATGTTCAAGGTATAAAATCTGAACTGCACTGAAGTACCTAAGGTTACTTAGTAAATGTTAGCTGTTAACAAGGAGTGGTGACCCGTCAAATGGCATCGTCATTAGCTCGTCGTCGAAATTATAAGAATGTGAACGACTCGCGTGTTAACAAGAATCTTCTTGCCTTGGTAATAATTGGAGGCCTGTTGTTCATTGGATACATCTCTTTTCCGCCCAAACTAGTAAAAACGAAAGCTTTTATCGATTCGGACGAATCACTAAGATCAAATGACATTGCTGAATCCCAACCTGTGCGGCTTCTATTGGCTTCACATGGGCGGATAATGTGGTACTCCCCACATGACGGCATCACTGCAGTGTTACATGAAGGACAGGTTTGATACATTAAAACATACTGGCAAATATGTAACTTGTGACCTCTGATAATTACATTGCACCTGACCCTGCACTGTGGGCTGTAGGGTGTGCACTACGGTACTTTCCCTGGGAGAACATCAGATGCAGGAAAGCTTGAAAGTGTGTGGGTAGTACTGCGACCTCACAACTGGCATCCTAAGACGACTGCTGAGGTCTTGTTGGAACTTGACGCAGCATCAGGTGAGCTATGACATGAATCCTGTGGCATCAGGTGAGTTATGACATGAATCCTGTGGCATCAGGTGGGTTATGACATGAATCCTGTGGCATCAGGTGAGCTATGACATGAATCCTGTGGCATCAGGTGAGCTATGACATGATTCCTGTGGCATCAGGTGAGCTATGACATGAATCCTGTGGCATCAGGTGAGCTATGACATGATTCCTGTGGCATCAGGTGAGCTATGACATGATTCCTGTGGCATCAGGTGAGTTATGACATGAATCCTGTGGCATCAGGTGAGCTATGACATGAATCCTGTTGCATCAGGTGGGTTATGACATGAATCCTGTGGCATCAGGTGAGTTATGACATGAATCCTGTGGCATCAGGTGAGTTATGACATGAATCCTGTGGCATCTTCTGTTTTTGTCTAGCAACTTCTGGTATCATCTCCTTCTCATGCAAATTATTGTCTGAACATGGAGAAAGAACAGGCACAATGTTGCCTTTGTTGGTTATGACTTCTGGTTGGACAAATTACCCATGTGATCTGAGTATTCATGTGATCTGAGAATCCATGTTCCAGAAAATCAGAGTATTTGTGCTGATGCATGTTTCAAAAAAATGTATCTACTCTAGGTCACAAGTGAGAAAAGCATTGCAAAATCATGTGTGTACTTGAAATTTAAATATGGTGTTCTGTCATGTATTTAGGCCAAGAGCTGTCCCGAGTTCAGATACCATCAAGACACACCCACGATGCTGTGAGGCCTTCTTAGGAGGAACTGACATATCCTTTAAGAGATATTACTGAAGACTTTCAAAAAAATAAATGGTGCAACATGCACTCAGGTTTCTAAGAAATTTTCCATTGATTACCATTAAAACACTGCTATGTATCCAACAGACTTTGTCTCTATCCCTCATTCTACCTCCACGAGCATATAAATCATTGCTTGCTAAGGAATTTGCCATATTCAACCCTCACTCTCTAGGTGCGTGTTGGCGACAACATATACATTTGCAATACTGATGAAGGGTCGATCTTACAGCTATCCTACCCTACCATGAAGATGGTGAGGAAAATGCTTCATCATACTCCAGTATTCATGTTTGGGCAGCATGCTGAAGCAGAGAATTTAAAGCAGCTCAAATCCTGATGCAGAAGCTATGCTATGCTATGCATTTTTCTATTCTGACCGATTCTCTGCAAAAACATGTGCCAGCACCTTCTCACACTTCATCATCCCTTCTCCCCTATCCTCTGGAAAGGTTCGCGCTGTTCCTCTCTTCACCAAGAAGCAACATATCAACACCCTGGCGCCTCAACATGACGGCAAGGTTTGGGCCATGCTCCACAACATGGGACGGGTGGGTTTAGGGTTTAGGGCTTAGCTGGAGTCCTCAGTACATGCTCCACAACATGGGAAGGGTGAGTAACTTGAAGTCCTCAGTACATGCTCCACAACATGGGAAGGGTGAGTAACTGAGGTCCTCAGTACATGCTCCACAACATGGGAAGGGTGAGTAACTGAGGTCCTCAATACATGCTCCACAATATGGGAAGGGTGAGTAACTTGAAGTCCTCAGTACATGCTCCACAACATGGGAAGGGTGAGTAACTTGAGGTCCTCAGTACATGCTCCACAACATGGGAAGGGTGAGTAACTTGAAGTCCTCAGTACATGCTCCACAACATGGGAAGGGTGAGTAACTGAGGTCCTCAGTACATGCTCCACAACATGGGAAGGGTGAGTAACTGAGGTCCTCAGTACATGCTCCACAACATGGGAAGGGTGGGTAACTTGAGGTCCTCAGTACATGTCAGCTATCAGCTACTATCAGCTCATTGTCTGGTGAGCCGCTGCATGATTGGGCATGACACTGTATTCAGTATGGAATAACATGATAATCTTGACATAAATATATCAAGTCTATTATTCAGTATGGAATATCATGATAATCTTGACATAAATATATCAAGTATATTATTCAGTGTGGAATATCATGATAATCTATACATAAATATATGAAGTATATATATATTCATATATGAAGTGTGGAATAAAATGGTTATGATCTGGACTTTGACATATTTGAATGCATTGCTTCCAAACAGAGCTCTATAGTTCGAGCTGACTTGTCCAGTGAGAAGCCTTTGATAGAAGTTCAAATCTCAGATGTTGGGGAGAAGGCCCACGGCTTGGTGAGGTGGAACGGAGGCTTCATCATCCTCAACTCTGATAATGCTGCCCTTGTGTGGGTGAAGGGATTGACTGAGGGCAGCTCTAGCAAGGAGTCCATGGGACAAGTGAAACAGCTGTGGAAGGTATACTGAAAGGGCAGACAGTAGACATTGGTATGAACTCACTGCTTGCTAGCGCTCAACTCAGTCAGTAATTGTGATAACAATACACCACAAAGTATTATCCCTCATAAGCAAGCTTGGGTCATCATGCATTTTTGACATTTCTGCTCATATGTGACCTGCTGTTGTAAACTTTCCGCTCTGTCTTTGTTCATTCACAAATCTGCACTGGAGCCGAAGTGGCTGGTATGATCCACGTAAAACTCTTGGCATAAAACGTGTACCTGTTCCAATTGCGACTCAGGATGAGGGTAAGCATGGAAAGTTCCTGAAAGGTCTTGCTGTCATTGACGAAATAGCTTATTTCGGGGTGTCTGAGTTCTCTGCACGCAGCCAGCGTGCAGATGCTGGCATGGATAGTGAGCTAGCAGCTTATGACTTGAAGAAAGAGGTCCTTTTGTGGAGGAGAAGGGTAAGGAGACACAGTGTATTTAGTTGGTGCATTTTGCATGAACCCTCCTCAATTTCTCATATCTTTTTAAATGCAGGTTCCTACTCGCGGACTGCTTAATGTGATCTCCGCACCCCAGCTTGGACAGGACAGCACCTACAGTGCTGTGTACACAACCTCACCATCCACTGATGGCAAGAGAAGGCATGTTGAGAGCCTTGAGCAAGAGAGAGGAGGTAAATGGAGGGAGGGTAAAGCAGGCGGAGATGAGGCTGGAAAGAACAGTCTTGCGCAGTCTGCACAAGAGCGTCGGACAGCTTTGGTTGCAGACGGAAGAGTTGCAGGAGCTATGGAGAAGCTGCAAGAGCTCGTAAGTGATGGATGAAGGCTGTGATGCATTTGATGAGGTTGCAGCAGCTTGGAGGTGGTTGAGGAATGGTGGATGCATTTGATCTACAACCGCATCTCATGTGTTGTCCAGTGCTGCTAGTGCTTTGCTTATTACATCCATGCCCCTCAAAATGTGAGACCTGTAGAGCTAGTATCCTAGGCACTTTTATATAAGGGACTTGCACCCATTAACTCTCAATCTTGTAATCATCTCAGGGTTACCCTGCATTCGTCGGAGGGTATTGGGAGAGCGGACTGCCGTTCCTGGACATCCATGCCAAGGCTTCTCCCACAGCCTGGAAGGCTGGCATCCAACTGCCTCTGACAATGGTCAACATCTCTCAACTACAGGTTGGTCCTTGTGATGTTCACTCATGGGTGTGTAAGTGGTACATCATCACTCAGAAACACATCTGCTGCTAGATGCCCTGTGATGTTCACTCATGGGTGTGTGAGTGGTACATCATCACTCAGAAGCACATCTGCTGATAGATGCCCTGTGATGTTCACTCATGGGTGTGTGAGTGGTACATCATCACTCAGAAACGCATCTGCTGCTAGATGCCCTGTGATGTTCACTCATGGGTGTGTGAGTGGTACATCATCACTCAGAAGTACATCACAAGCTTGTTCATCACTCAGAAGGGATCAGGCTCATGCCTCAACAATACCTGGATTTAATTGAGTAAGGCTTGCTTTATGTAGAGTCTTATGAAGGGGATGCCTAAGCAGATGTGGGAAGAGGGGGAGCAGGCAAAGACCAATGCCGTCATCGGAGGAAGGAAGAGTAATACACAAATGTACAAACCTGGGGTTAAGGCCATGTATCTTGTGAGTGAAGATCATTGGGTTTAATGATCCATTTGTTGTCGGAATGTTGTCACAATTGAGACAGACAGACAGACAAAGCCTCTCTGCAGATATTAGAGAAGAGACAAACAGGATGAGTAATGCGTCCTCTCTCCTTTCAAAATCCCATATGAAAGAGTTCCCTGCTATATAAATTGTTTTGCATTTGATTCCTTTGCCTTTGTCATGCCCCTCGCGAATATAAATAGTGACAAATATCATATGGACTACATCATGGCCATTGTTACGTCCCTCACACAGATGTTTAGTGACAAATATCATATTTACCACATCTTGGCCATTGTTACATCCCTCACACAGATGTTTAGTGACAAATATCATATTTACCACATCTTGGCCATTGTTACGTCCCTCACACAGATGTTTAGTGACAGATCTATTGACCACACCTTCCGGTTTCCTTACTACAATTACTTCAAAGATGCCATTGAGCCAATCATCAATCAGGTAATTTTGAATCTTGTACTTCAAACAGCTGTACCTCGAGGAGGCGGGTTCTTACATAATGATGTGTGCTATACTTTGTTCACTCAATTTCATAAGGCCGCCTGCTACGTGCGGCTGACCTCTCCTCACCGCTCCAGGCTGAGATTGCTTCTGCTTGATGTACACTAGGTGCTGGGTCCAGGACAGTTGGATAAGGTTGTGCGCATGCAGTTTGCGTACATGCCGCCAGAGGTCAGCGCTATCAAGGTGCACCGCGACACTGGTGGCTATGCAACCAAGGCACATCGCATTCACATCCCTGTCTTAACAAACCCCCAAGTCACGTTCGAGGTGAGTGCCATATCACCTATTGACTAAACAAGAGAATAGAGACATCACTAAACCTTACTACAGGCGCTACTCACTGAGAGCAAGCCGAGTGTCATGGCACCTTACTACATGCGCTACTCACTGAGAGCAAGCCGAGTGTCATGGATGGAACATTGCCCCACCATAGCATACAGTAGAGGGATGTTGGATGGAACAATGCCCCACCTGTTCACCTTAATCTTCAGTATCCAGTACGACAAGACGTTTTTAGATTGCAGAAAGATGCCCTTTTATGTCTTACCTCACTCTTTCCCCCACAAGGTTTGCCCTGTGCTGGATCGGCGCACTAGAGGTGCCCACTTCGACGTCACTGATGATATCATCAAGCCTGGCGACTGCTTACCAATCCCAATGGAAGAGGGTATGGTGTTCGAGCTCAACAATAGGGTGCTGCACCGTGTGACTAATGCCAGCCCTCTGGATCGTGTTCAGCTAGTGGTGGATGTAGCGGAGGAACCAAGGTCACCCAAGGATGTAAGCCCAGGCGCTGAATGTCAATACATACAAGCCAGGGTGGTGTGTCAAGATACCTCCTCATTGAAGAGCCCATGAATATGGATGCTACTGGCCAGGAGCGTGATGGCATTTGTTGTCTTCTTCCTTGCTGACACCATTTAAGTAGCTGCCCTGCTGTTAGCAGCTGATGTTATTTCAGTAGCTTCTCTGTTGGTGTTTGACATGTAAAGGTAGCTGCTCTGTTGCCTGCTGGTGCTCATTAGGAGATGACAAAAGAATAATGATGGAATTCTGTGCAATGAGGTGCTTGAAATAAGTCTCACTGGAATACTTGCAGCTTAGTCCCTGCAGTGTGCTGACGTTGGATGTGATTCAAGACTTGGAAGGGGATATTGCTTATTAATTATCATCAGATGGATACAGAAGTCTGATGTCAGCATCGTTAAATGCCATCATCGTGTTCAATTAAAGAATTGCTGAGTATTTAATAAAATGTATCAGTTAACTCAGTACCGCCATTGTAATAGCCATAGTTTTTGTATCAAACAGAGGAGAGAATGCCAAGAACTGAGCAATGTTTTGGCAATTAACATTATGGCTTCAGTAATGATATCATTATGTAGAGTTCTGAGGTAGCTCAGATGCTCTGTTGTGGTAATCGAATCATGTTGGGACGCATGCATTTCAACTCTTAACAATTACTTGGAACGACTACTGGTCTTACTTAAACCCTGAATCTAAACCATGCGACCTTCTTTGTTAAAATTACTGAGTACAGGAGTAGGTACTTGAAAAAAGCAGCAAAGTGACTCGTTTACAACTTATGTACTAACTGAAATGATGCATTGATCACAATATAGACACCTTGTTCGTGCACGAAGTAAGGCTGACTACCAGCTGAAGAGCTGCAACTCCTTGAAACAGTTGTTACCATCATGAAATCGTCATGTGCAGAGTATTTTGACAGCATTGTATTAGATGACACAATCAAGTCTTCTACTCTGTTTTTGTCATTAAGGGCAATTAAAGAATGGTCAACCTTTGACGAATGACGGAGCAAATATGCAATATGTATTGTTTGCTAGATGATATCAATCAAGTTTACATATCAGGGATAGAGTTAATGGAGTATCCACGAGTTCCCTTCCAAGCCTTAAAGGCAAACCAAGTGTAATATGCTCCAGGTATAAAAGCGAAGCATCCCACCACAATGAGTGGAATTCCTGTGAGACAATCAAAAGAATGTGAGATGTAGAGATGGGATGTAATGTAGTCAGGTACTTGGTCATTCATGACCAGTGAAATCTAGAGACCGCAAATAGTTAGGACAAAGCAAACTCGATCAAAATATCTTCAATGGTTATGTAGGTACATCTCAGACTTCTGACAGATAACTTCGTGATATCGTAAGGAAACATATCTGACAGCCTGCTCACCATTTTTCTGACCAGTAACACGGAAGCCAACGCCAAGGAATAACAAGAGGCAACCAAAGACGAGTAAGCTCACAGCCAGCGCAATCTTCTTCCAAGGTTTCCTCGGGGCTTCCAATCCGAAATGTAACCCTTCCTCAACATCTGGACTTAACCGATATTCATTCAACAAGTTAGATCGCTCTCCCGGTCTATTATTTGCAGACTCCGGCGAACTTGCGGGCATCTTTTTGTGTCAAGTGCTCAATTCATAACAAATTGAACATGTTAAGTGAAATTCGAAGAGTTGTAATATTAAGTCCTGAGAAAAGAAGAATAGTGATGACATGGATAGTAAGCACTCGAACATAACGGAGTTGTACGGTCCTTACCTGACACTATGCCCCTAAGAACAAATTGAAGCCCTTGCGTGTGAAAAGGTGGTGATTGGTATCATGACCCCTGGTCTAAACACCTGGCTGTTTTCAGCCATGTCTGTTGTGTTTGTTGCAGCAGCATTGAGACCCAAGCGGATTTTTCAGTTCCTTACGACCCTAAGGCCCAAGAGCTGTACACCGACAGGTACATTTAATTAATTTGATCATCTATTCTTGCTCTTCGAGTAATATGCACTCTCTTGAATCTATGTGCTCGTTCCACAGGAAATAAAGTACCACCAGTACTTCACCATACCTTGCATAAAGCACAGTTAAAGCCAGGCAGATTGATCATAGTTGGTGACGTACATGGATGTGCAGCAGAGATGATGAAATTGTTGGAAAAACTGCATTACATGCCTTCAAATGATAACCTCATCTTTACGGGTGATCTAGTGAACAAAGGGCCACAGGCCATAACAGTAAGACAAAGGTTTGGTATTCATTGAGTTGCAGGCAATTTCATCTAAATTTTATTCAGGTATGTTTGGGTACCTCTCATGCTTCTTGTAGGTCCTAGACAAGGTCATTGAGTGGAAGGCTCTAAGTGTACGGGGCAACCACGACGATTCTAGCCTTCAGAGGTGGTTTGGATACAGCGCAGGAAACAAATCGTTAAAGCCTCAGCATGCGTGGGTTGGAGACATGACACCACAACATGTCCATGCCCTGGAGAACTTGCCCTTCACCATCAGCATTCCTAGCTACGGGATCAGTGTTGTGAGTAACGTTGTCACTGTATGACATACTCCCTGCAACTCATACTTCTTTATCGTGTGACTTTGCATCTTGAGGTTAGGGTTTAGATCCATTTCTGGAGAGGATGTGAGCGCGAGTGACATATTGGTGAGAGGATCACGATTCATTGACAATCAATGGCAACAGGTGCATGCTGGCCTTGTCCCTGGGCTTAAGTATGACCAGCAGGATATGTGGTCAATGTACAAGATGCGTAACATTGCAAAGGCTCAGGAGGTGGATGTTGTGACTGCTAGAGATGCAGTGGTAAAAGGAACAGCCAGGGCCGTTGGCAAAGAGTAGGTTTCATGTGACGTTGTCATTGGGTTGTATCCTACAGACATTATGATCAAGGGTATACTTGATGTGAAGTTCAAAAACATCTCCTAGGCATCATTGCAAATACTCGAGCATTTGCGCTGTTTTGAATCACACCCTTTCCCATCATAGTGTCTAGTGGTTCGATCTCTGTATTTAACAGAGTTAGGAATGGCTTCAAATTAGACTTAGAGACTTGAGATAAAGAGGTTTTTGACATTGTTGACTTGATCCTAAACAACAAAATAAGCTTCCAGCAGGAGCTTCGAATTCATCTTTTTTTACAACCGCTTGTTCAGTTGGGAATATAATGAGCCTACCCATTTTACTTAACAGTTGGTACACGGCTGAAAAAGATGCTGTTGGAGGAAAAGCATGGGCAGAGGCCTGGGGAGGACCTTTCCACATTTTTTTTGGCGAGTTCGTAGAGGGATGGAGAACACATGTCCTTGTCACATCAAGTCATCCTGAAGCTAGTATTATGGTTAACACAATGTGGCATATTGACCAGCTATTTTCCCTTTCTTATTATGCTCAAGTTGTCCCCCACTCTTCTCCATGTTTCGCATGATGCTGAGCATCCATCCCCTCCATTTCTTTATGCAGGACATGATGCCAAGCGTCGACTACAACTATGCCCTCATGCCACAGGATTGGACACAGCTTGTGTCTATGGCCTACAGCTAACAGCTGCTGTCATCCCTCCCCTCTCTGAATTCAGTGCAGAAGCATTAGGAGAGCTGAAAACAAAGCTGGCATCTGGAGCCCCCATCACTCGAGAAGATTTGAATGTCCAGATTGTGTCAGTGGAAGCTGCCAAGGCTTACATGGTGCCTTCATTGTCCACAAAAGCTGCTGATGTATGCAAGGAATGAACTCATGAAGTGTTTTATTGGAAAAGCGGTGTTATGATTGTTAATACGAGTTATATAGGTCATCCCATCTTCATGACGTAGTCCGTCGACTTGATTTACAGTTTAGTGAGGGTTTTTTCCCAGATCTCGATAACCTACCCCACTATCGTAATGCATCACTTGTACCATGGGGCGGCTCATAATTAAAATTAAAGATCTTGCACTCGTTGTTGTGTCTCCATCGCAACTCCTCTGATCTGATTCCTTACATAAGCAACCTTACAGTGACATTCGATATGCAGCAACATACAAATGATTTGAGGGCTTTTAAGGAGCTTCCAGAGGAGTTGAGCCTCAAAATCGTGACTGAGTCTAACTTATCAGCCGACAAGGTTGCAGCCCTCAATAAACTTCATCTCAGTTTAGTCTTATCAGCTGGTGTAAATCTTAAACTAGACCTCGAGCCAGCTGACGAAAGGTAAGATCTATTGAAGGTGAATGTCTCTCTCATAACGATGAGCTGTGTGATTCATGTCAAACACAATCAAAGAGGGAGAAATCGCTCAATGTCTCTCAACTATGCATTTAGATGGGCTCAAAGATGGTCTCAGCTTCTGAGGCCAGCATCAGACCTCAAGCTCTCTCTTGTCAAGCAATACCAAGGGGAGGCTGAAGCAGCATGCCAACAGCCCCTTAAGAGCCTGCTCATGAATCATTTGTTCCCTGAGCCGCATCTTGGAGTAGCAGCATTTACAATACAAGCGGTACGTCTGGTACATCTACAGTACATGTGGTACATTCTGCTGTGCTTTTAATCCTGTAGTGGTCTGCTTTGAGTATGACACATCAGACTCACAGGTCTTATGATTAAGAACCTAACGCATAGCCTAGATCGTACCCTAGATTGTACCATCAAGCCTAGATTGTACTATCTATTGAGATTGATGTAACCCTACAGGATGGCTGGGCTGACAACGTGAACCTGTCCTCAGATCCTCAAAACGACACAGCCTTGCTCCAACTTCTCCCTAATCTGCAAGAGCTCATAATTCAGGGCGCTGACGTGGATCTTGGTGCTCTCAGCTGGTTGCCTAAGACACTGCAGCGCCTGATGTTCACCAACTGCTCCTTCACTGTGAATGCTGCATTAGATCTTAGCAAGGAGCTGTCTAAAGCATCCCTCCTTCAGCACTTTGTGCTGAGTTACTTGAAGTGTGAACATTCTGGGGTGCAAATGATGTTAAGGGAAATCAGGAATTTAACGGGTTTGCGTCACCTGAGCCTTGATGGCAGTCTGCGGGGGATCGTTATTAGCGACCACATGCCCTCTGTATTGAGTGCCTTGACAGCCCTCACACACCTAGACCTGGGCGGTAATAGATTGGAGGACTTGGACATCGTCTCTTGCGCATCTAGCCTGTCGCGCCTCACAGACTTGAAGCATCTTGACCTGTGCGAGAACTTTATTTGCAGTTTTGGCATGGATAGTCTAGCTACCACCCTAACATCTTTAATGGGACTAGAATATCTGGATCTTGCCCGGAATATGCTTGTCTCTGAAGCAGCTGCCACGCTAGCTACCGCTCTCACAGCACTCACCTCCCTCACATTCCTTGATCTCAGCAACAACAGCATCCAGGACGCTGGTGTGACGGCGCTGGTGGAATCTTTTTCTCACTTGAAGAGGCTGCGGCACCTGGACCTCAGTTGGACCGAAATCACAGGTCTGTCAATGGTGTCAGCTCAAGAGCAGTGGGAGCACTTGTCTCACCTCCAGACGCTGCGCCTGCAGCACAATGATCTGAGGGATGAAGGAGCTGTTGCCTTGTCCGAAGCCATCCGAGTAGAGAGCCTAGGGGAGCTTCTAGAGCTTTCAGTGGGAGGTAACAGTGTGGGGGATGATGGGGGGCGTGCTCTCTTTGCCCAGCTGAGTAAACTGAAGAAGCTTCGAGGGCTTAAATTGATGTATTTCGGGGTTCTGGAGGAAGAGACAAAGCTAGTAATGGCAGATGCTGTGGTGAAGTTGTGCCCCTCACTCACAGCATTAGATCTGTGCGGGATGGAGTTATCCCCTGAAAATGCCTTCATACTCATGTCAGGACTGAGAAAGTCAACGGGTATGGTCAACCTTGACTTGCGGAGTACAGCCCTAGGTGACTTGGGTGCCGTATTTCTGACACCTGTTATAGCGCAAATGACAGGGCTTCACAGTTTGGACCTTGCAGGCAATCAGATTGGGGGAGCTGGACTCTATTCTTTATCGCCGAGTTTGAAGGCGCTCACTGAGCTGAGGATGTTCATGTTCTCTGATAACTCGTTGAAGGCAGGAGACCTCGATGTAGTTGTGGACATCTTGTCTGCAATGAGTTCCTTACAGTTTGTGATCCTATCAACAGATAGCTTGAAAACAGAGAGTGCTCTTTGGGAGGAGAAGCTGAAGAAGCTACCCTCCTTGCAACATTGTCGAATCAAAGTCTAAGGATGTCAGTCAGTCTCGAGTTTGGTGGAGCCCAGAGAACCTTAGGTTGCATTTATTTCAAATCTGTTTTCCCCAATTTCATTGAGTTGCATCTTACCATTAGGCTTCAAGACTGTTCGCTTTGTAGCTGATGATGATGTACCTGACCCATTAGGCTTCAAGACTGTCCGCTTTGTAGCTGCTGATGATGTACCTGACCCATTAACCTCCTATCAATGAAATGATGATGTTATCAGAAAAAGCTCATGGCCCGTGCTGAGACAATTAAGCTTATTTCATGCATTATGGACGTGGTTGCTTTTCTAAATGTTATAAAGGAATGCTGCGTTTTGCTCAGGTAACACATTTTGTATGATCTTTGTTGTGGGCCTTGTCAGCTTTTTTAGCAAATTACCAAGGAACATTCATAGAGGGACAGCTCCTTAGATGATGGGGACAGTAAGTGAGGATTCAGTTAGATTTGTAATGTGCGAGTCATCAACAAAATTGAGCAATCGAAAGAATTCTTCATATTAAGGTAAGTGTGTTTGCCGCATAAACAGCTTCACAGCTCTCAGTTCAAACATCCACTTCTCTCTCAAAGCTTTGAATTCCTAAACTAAAATCTGCTAGTAAATAGTACGTCTTTTATGTCCCTTATGTACATGTGGTTTCTGCAGCAGACAAAATCTGTCAACCTCTTCTGTTATTCCGTGCATTCTTCCTCTCATTGGGGTTGTTCTTCCAATTTGTCATCATATACTGCGTGCCCTGCAACAAAACAAACCAACTATCATAGAGGAGGGCATGAGGAAGGCATGAGCGGCACCGACGCCAGGGTACTTTGAACATTCAGATCAGTGAACCACCCTACACATCACTCTCAATTGCAAGGTTGGAGGAGTCGGATGAACACCTCTCACCTTCCCTCCATTCACAGTTTGCTGGGACTTAAACCAGCTGTCTGAGCCCATTTCTGGGGCAAAAGGATCCTTCTCCTCTGTTTTTGCTTTCCTCCTTAGTTTCTTACCCATCCTCAGCACCATCATGTCCTCACTCAAGATAGGATTGCTTGATGCGCCACGCCCACCCTGAAATGATCATTCAAAGTTCACAATAATACTAGAGAAAGGCGCTACGGCCATACAGATAAGGGAGAAAGGCTCATAAGTCATCCACACATGTAAGAAACTCATCGACTTGCAGGCAGATATTCATTGAGAACTTTGGAGATTTAAAAAATCCAAAACAGGGTACTTGAAATAAAGCATGGGTGTAACAAGGATGTTGCAGAAATAGACAACAGTGCAGAGTGTACCCACTTTAGGCTTAGGCAATGAAAAACGCGTCCCTTTGAGGCAGTGCTTCCTTCTCACTCCCAAGAACTCAGCACCATCAGCACCCACGTTGATCTCCACTCGCTCCATTGTCATGTTCCCACACTTAGGGCAAAACATCTTGGCAATCCCCATCTCCTTGGTGACATGGAAGCAAGCATGGCAGCGCAACGCCCAACGGCTCAACCTGGCAACAAATTGATGACGTCAATGGGTTTAGGGTTTTGACTATGTGGCGAAGGAAGATAGAAGCTGAGCCCAGTAGCAGAGATGCTGAAGATCACAAGCTGCTGTGAGGAATATCAGGTGACATGCAAATTGACAGCAAGGCTGGTTATACTTGAAGAGGCATGTTCCACCAAGTCATGCATAATGACAGCAAGGCTGGTTATACTTGAAGAGACATGTTCCACCAAGGCATGCATAATGACAGCAAGGCTGGTTATACTTGAAGAGGCATGTTCATCCAAGTCATGCATAATGACAGCAAGGCTGGTTATGCTTGAAGAGACATGTTCCACCAAAGCATGCATAATGACAGCAAGGATGTTTATACTTGAAGAGGCATGTTCCACCAAGTCATGCATAATGATAGCAAGGCTGTTTATACTTGAAGAGGCATGTTCCACCAAGGCATGCATAATGACAGCAATGCTGGTTATGCTTGACAAGGCATTTTCCACCAAGGCATGCATAATGACAACAAGGCTGATTATGCTTGACAAGGCATTATCCACCAAGGCATGCATAATGACAACAAGGCTGGTCATGCTTGAAGAGACATGTTCCACCAAGGCATGCATAATGACAGCAAGGCTGGTTATACTTGAAAAGGCATGTCCCACCAAATCAAGCATAATGACAGCAAGGCTGGTTATACTTGAAAAAGCATGTCCCACCAAGTCATGCATAATGACAGCAAGGCTGGTTATGCTTGACAAGGCATTTTCCACCAAGTCATGCATAATGACAGCAAGGCTGGTCATGCTTGAAGAGGCATGTTCCACAAAATCATGCATAATGACAACAAGGCTGGTCATGCTTGAAAAGACATGTTCCACCAAGGCATGCAGAATGACAGCAAGGCTGGTTATGCTTGAAGAGACATGTCCCACCAAGTCATGCATAATGACAGCAAGGCTGGTTATACTTGAAGAGACATGTTCCACCAAGTCATGCATAATGACAGCAAGGCTGGTTATACTTGAAGAGGCATGTTCCACCAAGTCATGCTTAATGACAGCAAGGCTGGTTATACTTGAAGAGGCATGTTCCACCAAGGCGTGCATAATGTGGATGGTGAGTCAGAGGCCACAGATGATATTGATATTTACCTGGAGATCTGGCACCCATCCCTAGTCAGAGGCCACAGATGATATTGATATTTACCTGGAGATCTGACACCCATCCCTAGTCACCAGCCTCAGTCCCATCTGCAACAACACATTCTGCATGGGGAAATCAGCTGTGATGGACATGACAGAGGAGGTTGTGTTGATGTGAATTTCCTCCTCAAGTGTCAGTCCGCTCCCTCCTGCTGCACTAGCTACCTCACTCTCGCCAGCAACACCTAATGAACCATCGTCGTCTTCAAGGTCATCCTCATCCTCCTCTTCTTCATCATCACTATCACTGTCATCATCACTGTATTCCTCATCTTCTGCCTCTTCTGCCACATTGTTTCCCCCATTCTCCTCAACACCCTCATTATGCTTCCTACCCACAGAAGCAGCTATCTCGCCAACTACACCGCCCTCCATTACAGCAGCAGAGTTAGAAACTCTATCAGTGACTCTGACACTGTCTAAATGAGCCATGCCGCTGAAGAAAGCCACACCCTCTTCAGCGCACACATCTTTTGACACAGTGGTCTTGAAAGTTACATCCCCAAGAGGAGAAACATTACGTTGTCCTCTTTCACTCTCTTGGACAGCTACCTGAGTCCTGGCAGCTTTACGTATCTGCTTCCGCTTGTGACGGCGCTCTGCGTTACGACTTTTCCCTGCTACTTCCCAGGCATCCTCATCGTCTTCCTCCTCCTCCGCTTCCTCCATGCCTGCCCCCTCCTGCCTATTACTGTTTCCGTCAGTGCCCATGTTACTCTTATCCACCACCGCTTCTACATCCATACCCAGCTGTTGTGACTCAGGATCATGCTTGAGGTCATCACTGTTGCTTACGCCCTCTGCAGATAAATGTAGTTATTGCTTGTGAAGACATGTGATCACAGCTACCCAATGACGACTGCTAGATCTCATAAGTTTCAATCCCTTGAGTGAGGAATGTCATGGGATGGTACATGAGTACTGATGATTATTAAGGCCATACAATGTCATGGGATGGTACATGAGTGCTGATGATTATTAAGGCCATACAATGTCATGGGATGGTACATGAGTGCTGATGATTATTAAGGCCATACAATGTCATGGGATGGTACATGAGTGCTGATGATTATTAAGGCCATACAATGTCATGGGATGGTACATGAGTGCTGATGATTATTAAGGCCATACAATGTCATGGGATGGTACATGAGTACTGATGATTATTAAGGCCATACAATGTTGAACCTATCCTACCCTATCTTACCTTCTCATTAACCTAGGACACAAATCTTTCAGGATTCTTAAGCAAAAGCATTGTTAACCTAATATGAAAGTCTTCCTACCTTCATAGGGTATAGAAGGAAACAGCTGAGGGTTTGAAAGGTCAGTGGATTCAGCTAGAGCAAACTTGACAAGAGAGGTCATTGGCTCACCAGGCGGGTTCAAGGTTGAGGAGCTTTCTGCCATGGTGTTGGTTGAGGTGTGGGCGTCTTCTGACAAGTCTAGTGGCTGCAGCCTGGATACAATGTGACTGACAGTCCCTGAAAGCAATTCATAGCTGAGATTCATTCACTCAGTCCTCAAAACATATGGCTCATATGACAGCACTAGCTGTTACATCATATGACAGCACTAGCTGTTACATATGACAGCACTAGCTGTTACATCATTGTTAACTTGTTACATCTGATAATGTTCAGAAGTGGAAGCAGGCCTTGAGATGATGGGTATCATGAAATAGAGACCAGATGCTTGAAAATGCATTGAATTGAAGCAGAGGGCATTGTTAACACACAAGATGTAGTTCTGAAGCATCTCAACACTGATACCTGTTGTTACACTGTCCACTGCTAACAAGTTGGTTCCCTCTTCTTCTGCTTCATCCACCACCTTCCACTCAGCAGGGTTAGCAACACGTCCCCAACCAGGCAACTGACGCGCGGATTTCCTTGAACGCGTCCTGACCTTAGGCTAAGTGCAAAGATTGGAGTGATCAAATATTCAGCCACTGCCTCCTATACCATGTCGCATCATTGCAAGTGCATAGAGTTGCATGGCGCATGCACCTTCCTTTTCATGCATGTTTTTGTCGCGACCATGAAATCAAACATATGATATGTCCTCTTAGGAAACACTAAGCATGTTGATTACCTGGACTGGGTGTTCCCTCATGTGAGCACTGCCATAGGTTGCCACCTCCAGAGTGTGTGCCAGTGCCAACAACTTCATATCAGCAGAGGAGAGAGCATGGATGTCCCCTGTCTCCTTCGCAAACTTGAGAACTGTACAAATTTGAAGAAAAATACTATGAAGTTTTAACAGCAAAAGTCTTGCGTGAGTCATACAAGGTACTCAAATATTCACATAACCCTACTCTGCAGAGGCCAGGCCAAAACTCTGTTTTGAGTTCATAACCATCACCTGCCATCAAGGATTCTTCTGTGGGCTCCTTAATTTCAATACTGTATGGCAAAGTTGCAAGGAATTGTCGAGACTGTTTGTCGCGAATCTCTTCCAGCACCTCTGATATCGTCACGACATTCGTTTGTGAGCTATCAATATGTATGCCATTAATTATTGCGTTTGCATCTATGACGGCGGTATTCTTTTGCTGCGCAGAGGGCGGCGTGTCTTCAGTTGGCTGTGTCGTAGGAGCAGCTGCTTTCAGCACGTTAGCCCAAGAGGCCATTAGTCTATGTTGACACAATTAACTTTAAAAGGGTGCATTTGTTGCCTTTGGAGTTGAGTTTCGGAGCGTAAATGAAACAAAAATCTAATGAAATTCATTAGAAGGATTTCCCAACGAATTTATGCGCAACAACATTGAAATCGAGAATTTGTAAGATATTGATTTATTGGTATTTTGAAGTCAGGCATCTGCAACCTTGCCTTCATATTTCTTAACTTGTTTCCAAGTACCTAGGCAGGTACCTGACTATCTGAGTAGGTAGGTATTCTGATCAATTTAGTGATATTTCTTTAACATCTTTCAGTTTTGAAAGCTGTGCCCTCAAATTATTTTGCATGACTCTGAAAGTAGCATCAGGAAGGCTTGGTTGCATAGCCTCCTTGTTGATCATGTTAGTTTGCAAGTCCAGATCAACTGCATAGAAAAGATGAAATTAAAGTTCAATGGCAGTCAGCAAAATTTTCACATGAGCTTTAACAATGAATTTCAGACCAAAATGTCTGAGATGAGATAGTGAAAAAAGGGGATGATAGGGGGTGATAGGGCTGCAGTTTTCCATTTCATAGCATTCCGTTTCATAGCTAACCTTGCTGGATGCATTTACCTCTTGGTGTACCTGAAGGCACTTGTTAAAAACTTACTCCAACTGAAACAGCCAAAGTACTCTGGTCTAACAGTGACAACAACTGCTTCCTCTAACTTCCACGACCTAAGCTCCAGAATGGTAAGGTCTTGCCCCCTCCTCCACTTCAGCCTCTTGTCAAGGAACGCTGGCATACCAACATGAATCTCCTCCACTGCACCTGCCACCTGCAGGTCCTTAGTGATCCACATGCCTGTAACTTCTGCGTAGGTTCTCAGATGAAGCTCTGCACTGGTCTTAGGATCGAAAGCCATTTCCTGAGGGGAGCGCAACGACATGGAGTTGAGACCTAGATATAGCACGACATCAAGTATGCAGAAGAGGCCTAGCAACAGCATATAACATCTCATCATTAAGGAATCCAAGGTGATGAGATTTTGTGTCATCCCACAGACTCGTACATTTTAAGTGACAGCCAGATCTTCATAACATACGACATGCAAAATATTCATAAGAATATGAAGAGTTTTTGGTGCTTGGTCTTTCATCCAAATTATAATTGAAGGGATAGTTGGTTAATGGCCTAAACGATAGGTGGTTAAGAGCCTAAACGATAGGTGGTTAAGAGCCTAAAAAGAGAGAGGGCCTGCAAGCTGACTTACTCTCTCATAACGCTCCAAAATCCCTGGCTTCAACAAAGAGTTATCAGCATGGAAGTATGATGGGAAAAGCATGAAGCTTTTTGCCTCCAGGCGAAACCCCTTCTCCTCTATCCCACCCTTGCGTAGAAGGACCTTACATGCGTAATTTGCACCAGGCTTAGGCCATTACAGTCAAGCTCAGGAACATAAATGTATTAAATGAAATAGAAATCAAGGAGTGGAGTTTTCAAAACTGAGCATGTGAAAATGCATGAATTATGTGATGAGAAAAAGGGCCTCCTCACAGTTTGCAGACCATCTTGGATGCTTGCATTGATCACTGACCACTCTCTCAAGGCTTTTAAATGCGTTGGATTTTGAACAGATTGAGCTTTGCAGACCAAAGTAGACGTTCTAACATGTCTGATTGCCTTCACAGAGGAGCTCTTAGCACTACATTTAGTGACAAAACCACGATGCATAAAATAAATTGCAATCAATATTGCAGTATTAAACGAGGTAAAGAGTCGTTAATTTATGTGCTACCTCGAAACGGTTTCGGATTACGACACTTAATTTCCGAAGATGTTAATACATTCCACGAGAGAGAGAGTGGGCTATTCTAAGGTGCAGTATTTGTAAAAATAATAATGGAATGACTTTGTATGCCTTAAAAACCTTGATGCATTGAAATGATGCGGCTTGGATGTGTGAGATTCAGACCAGAGGATATTTAGACTGCTGGTAGAGAACAGTTTGGATGAAGAGCGACAAGCACCTCATAACTTTGAATCATTCAACACTATGTTGTGAGAATGAATGCACCGATGTCTTGTTAAAAGCATACAATGTTCAATGAATTATACGATGCTGGTGAGTGGCTAATTAGCAGGACCTCAGCTCATTGCAGATCTTCTTCAACATTGCAACCATCTGATTCACTTCTAAAGGAAGCATCACTGATGATTTTGAGAGGAAGCATCACTGATGATTTTTGCTCTGAGTTTTTTCAGCAAATATTGCTGAAATCATGATGAGTGGGCGAAAGGCAACAACCTTGTACACTGCTTATTGGCTCAGAGCCTTGATTATACATGGTACAGTGAAGGCATGACTAGCATGATGAGCATGATTACAAAAAGCAGCAGTTGTCATTGTGAATCTCCAGTTCCTGCTCTCCTGGTTCCATCTGTCCATCTGCACTCCTCATGGGGTAGCTTATTCGCTTGTTTATTTGAAGACATGTCTCACATCGTGTTTTTTCCCTGCTAGCAGAACCTCTACATCATGCGCCGTCCATGTCGCAGCGAGCTGTTCGTAAAGTTGAGCTTCTGCACTCGATCAGATTACTTGAAATTTCTGGCAACACCTCTTGCTTGACAACACAGCAGCGAATCTTTTCAGCTCAGGTCTATCCTCTGACTCAGGGTTCATATCACATTTAAAATACATATATGAGCCTTTGAAGCCTGCGAAGCACTTGAGTGCTCATATTAAATAAAGTGTCCGTGGTTTTCACACATGTGTACCGAATCTGTAAATTTTATTTGAGCTCCAATTGGCATTGCTTCGCAGGTTGCTTAATCGACATGGATAATGCACGTTTTCAATGCAAAGTTACAAGTTAGTCTCACTTTTGTGGTTAACTGTCTCTTTATGTCAGTTAATATATTCTGACTTTCGACGGTTTTTAGTAACGGGCTAATGTTTGTAGGAGCGCGTTTCGGTGTAATGTCGACTGTATTTTTTCGCGCCCACAATAATTTGCACTTGCATCAAACCGGCTGACGAGAGTATGCAAAAATCGGCGAAATTCAGTTACACCTGGATCCGAAAGTCTCTGCGCCCAGTTTCTTTGCACAAGAAGCCACTCTTAAAAAGGCAGGCCTGTCATTGTCAATTATATTCGATGTTTGTGACAAATCAATCACACGCTCTGAATATGTTATTCCATGTCCTTGGGATTCTTGCAGTGTTTGGTCGCTAACGTGAAGCGAGTCGCGGAGATTATCTCATTAGTGTTCAAGTTTGAATTTTTTTGGACTGTTTTTAGCACGAATCTCTCGGTGTAACTATTCAAGGCGGATGTAGAAGGCGTTCATGTGCTGGACAGCAAAGACCTGACCCATAATACAGTGGGAAAACGCCTGTGGAAACAGATTTCACATGGCATACACCTGGACCTGGCTGCAGAACTGTGTTTCAGATTCAATTTACAGGCGGATAAAGTTTTTAAACTAGATCAAGAAACTGCTGTTGAGGTGAACTCCTTTACCTAACCTACTCATTTACCATACAAGTTCTGATAATCTTCAATGACTAAACTACAGGCCATCAATGACGCCATCAAATCTTTCAACGAGGAGGGAGAGAGCTGGGTTCTGGCCGCTCAACGAAAGAGGGAAGAGGTCGGTGAGATCGCCCTACCACCAATATACACATTCCGTTTTGGTAAACTTACTTTGATCCCGTATCATGAATTGGCTAAGAAATGAACTTTTCCAGTGCATCACCGATTTATCATCACTAAAATAATAACAAAAAAACTATACTAAACTATACTATACATATATAAAGTACTCCTTGGCATAGGTGCAAGGACATCACTTACCGGCACATAGCCATGAGAATTTGTATAATTGATGGTCTGTATGTTTGTACTGGCAGTGTCACAACTTGTATTTATCAGTTACCAACTTTGCTCATCGCTTAACAGATGTTCGGGGCCAAAAGGATGCGCAGCTAATTACAATATACGGCTTGCAGCTCTTGAAAACAATGAAATGGTATGTGGGCAAAACAACGGATCTTGAAAAGAGGCTCGAGTTGCATGACAACAGACCCCCTACCAAGATGCTCCCAGACTTGGATAAGTGCCTGCCTATTACTGCACAGGTTGAGGTGCATGTTCTGCACATGTGGGGCAGGGGCACATAGCACACAACGTGGAAGAGATGTTCACTGTTAGGAAACGGGCATTGACGCAGAATGGATATAACCAGTTGAGTGGTGCCCTTCTAAATCAATCAAGGGTCAGGCCGTCATCAAGTCTCGAAAGTTGAACAAATCATGAATGCTTCCTAGTTTTGTAATAATTATCCACAGTTGAAGCCACGACTCGTGGTGCCCGAACTTCAAACATCAGTAAAAGCTGAAATAAGGAACGATAAGGCTGACATTCAAAATCATTTTTTTGCACTTCGTCGTAAAAAAAGGCATAAAGACCATGCATGTAGGCTTTACATCTGGTACTACGAGTAAGTAGGATGCAAGGTTCATTGGACATTCCCATGATCAGAGACCAGATTCCTGCTAGGTTCTTTACATACCGAGCACAACAGAAGATGATGAAGAGAAGCAGCCATTCCCAAAGAGTATCATAATCTCCGCAGGAGTAACTATATGGCATGTTTTTCTGCAGAAGTTCTATC
Organism: Chlamydomonas eustigma; assembly: GCA_002335675.1. Taxonomy (NCBI): domain Eukaryota; kingdom Viridiplantae; phylum Chlorophyta; class Chlorophyceae; order Chlamydomonadales; family Chlamydomonadaceae; genus Chlamydomonas; species Chlamydomonas eustigma. The sequence goes on along the minus strand of BEGY01000079.1, from coordinate 45,061 downwards.
TAACAGCACACCTTCTGGAGATAAATACTCTTGGTGAAGGCCCTTCATGTCTGCAACAGTCTGTGAGTGCATGCACATGGGCAGAAGATGCATGGATCAAATGGTGCATGTATACCTGCTAGTGAATGCACATGGGTGGAAGATGCATGCATGGATACTAGTGCACTAGTGGACATGAAAAGGGTCACACTAGGTACATGATGGCGAGAAACAAGCCAGACAAATATACAACAAGCTTTGTTGATGAAGAATCAAGTTTGGTGCAAATCAAACAAGTGATATGTGATATTCCTGTAAATTCTTGAAACAATTGCGCAATCAATAAACTTATCGCCGATTTTGCAGGACCGAATCCTGCTGGGATGCCTGCAAATGGCATCGCGAGCTACATCATATATATTCTCACCAGCTAACCCTGAACCCTAAAATGACCTCCTAAATCTCCACCTGTATCAATATCATTGACACTAGTTAACAACAATCACGATTCTTCTTTTGTGTGTTTGTTTGTCGAGTCGCTTCATGTTATGGGTGCATATAGACATGTGCCACACACCATCCAGCATCTGAAGAACTAACATAATCAAATCCTGAACTCCAACAATAAGTGCATCTGTAAAACTTTCATATGCATGCCATTACGAAGTCCCATACCCTTGGAATGCATGCGCACAAACAGTTCCTACTGCGCCTCATGCTTCTAATGCTGCTCATCTTCATGAAAAGCATGACACAATATGCGGAGGAGGACTACATGATTGTGAACATTCAAATCACATGAGAGTGACCCGCCTTACAATTGAAGTAACCCATGTGATCACCACTCCATGATACTGCAATTTGATGATGAAGTGTTGCGCTGTGTATGAGATATGTCGTCGTACACTCGATCAATTTACCAATGCCCGGTATCATGATCAATTTCTCCTATCTGAAGTCACCTAGTTGATAATTCACTGGAATGACCACATGATTTTCCTCGAGTGCGTTTCCGAATCTTCTGTATTGGTATTGGAAAATGGATCAATGGAGAACCACGTCATTATAAATGAATGGCGTGGTGACAAAAAGACCCTCTCTCAATATTTGAGAATGTTGATAGTACAAACAACCATTACAAAAACATGAGCAAATCATATTCAAATCAAGGATTCTGCTGATCCTCTACAGACTTTCGGGTGAAGCGGATTCAACAAGTTCACGGTGGTGCATTGATTTTCGATGACAATTACTTAATGTCGACGTACATGACAATTATGTCTTTGCATGGGCAGACATGACATATGGCAAGCTATGTTCTCTATTCCTTTTAAATGTAGTTGCATTACAGGATACCTCTAATTCGAACGCAGGACACTTGCCACGATTGCAAGAGATGGAGTCCACATTGGCATTCACTACCCTCTACAAAACTCATCAGCTTTCTGGAAAACAGACGTGCGAAATATGTCTTTGTTACGACTTTCAAATAAGCTTGAATTTGTGATACCATGAATGTGACGATCAACTCTCCAACCTCAGGAAATAGATAGTATTCAATTGCATTTTGTTTTAACCCCCATTCACAGTGTTTATCCACTCAGCAATCTCTAAACCATGTACATGGAATTAAATAGAGAAATGACCTTGTATGCCTTATTCGTGGATGCATCGTTTTCTGGTGGTTTCATGCCCCAAGGTTCATGCACCATGAACCATCAAAATGAAAAATGTTGGAAACGCGGCGTGTGCTGTGAGCCATCCCTGCTTAGTAAGGCACAACAAATTCCACATCGGTCTATACGTAGTCTGCATCCATGCACGCTACCATGCCTACTAGAGAATTGTCACTTGCATACCCTAAGCCAAGATCATGCATTGCACCTAGCATATTGCATTCCCTTGATGTGTGATGTGACTGCGTCTTTCATGTGAATTCACACATGCAGACAATCATGCATGCATCGTATTAATCAGCATAAGCACGTGCTGATTCATACATTTCTGAGAACAGTAGCACCTCAGAAAACTATTGTTATAATGTTGAATAGGTGAGACTTATGTTAAACTGTTAAGTGTTGCAAAAGGGTGTACTGCGTACGGCTGCGTAAAGTGATCACCTTAAATGCACTTACGATACCTCGTGATGTTGCTCAAGTGACAAGAATGGCTGCTGAGTGTGTAAGCCTGGCTTCATTTGTACATTCGCCTTGATATTCCTGCTTTACCAAGTTATCCAAGTCAGGACAGCGCAGTTATCTTAGTTGCCAGCTGTAATCAAGCCATTCCAACATCCCATATCTTCACCTCGCTTTTCTTCAAGATAATGACTGTTCTACAACAAGATCCTGGTCTCTGTTAATAGTTGCCTGTATGTGTCCTCTCAAGAGCTTAGCTTTCAAAGGGTACTGTGTAGAAGTGTTAAGCATGGCCTTATGACAGCAAGTTGCAGCATGTAATATCACCCATACATGGGATATCATGGCTGCTACTCGCAATTGTACTCAGTGGTCATGGGTAAGACCAATTTTGATGTACTCAGTGGTCATGGGTAAGACCAATTTTGATGTACTCAGTGGTCATGGGTAAGACCAAATTTTTATCAGACATAAATGTTTCAGCAAGCTGAACCTGCACTAGTAGGGTAAACATGCCAGCAAATTTCTTTCTGTTCACCTGATCTCTAATATCCAATTCTCATAAGTTCTGTAAACAAGCTCTGTAAAGCAGAACCTTCATTGCATTTATGAGAATCTCAAATATTCACATCGCGGATAGTGGACAGCACTGGAAACAGAACATTTGTTCAAACAGAAGTGGACAGCACTGGAAACAGAGCATTTGTTCAAACAGAAGTGAGTTGACGAGAACTTCGTAACACTTCCAATCCCTTCAAGTACTCCCATCTCTCTCCAGTCAGTGAGGACTCCCCAAAGCTCAAAGCACACGCTCTCGCCAGCTGCAAACGTTAGCCAGGAGAAGATGTCATGTGCATAATGTGCAAGGTAAGGAGGCTTATGAACATAATGTGCAAGGTAAGGAGGCTCATGAACATCATGTGCAAGGTCAAGAGGCTAATGAACATCATGTGCAAGGTCAAGAGGCTAATGAACATAATGTGCAAGGTAAGGAGGCTCATGCGCATTTCATGTACTCATGTACTCATCTACTTACTGTCAGCAGGTTCTGGAACTGCTCTGGGCCAAAAGATGCATCCTTCTGCCTCATGATCACAAACTCCTCAACAAGCCTCTGCTTAGCACCTTCAGTTATTTCATAGGGCAATGAAGACACAGCTGCTAGGTAGCCCCTGACTACTTCCAACTGCCCCAACTGCTCTGACAGCAAAGCTTTCACTTCATTTAAGGAGGCTAGGTTCTTGGAAGGTGCGAGAGGAAGTGTGACCGGCAGCGCTTCTTTCAGAATAGAGCGGCATGTTGAAAGCACAACAGTGGGTAGGTTGACAGGGACGGGGTGCTTGAACATCTCAAATTCATACACCAAAATCTGCAATGCAATTTCCAATTTTTGCAACAGTTCAATTGAATTTTAAAAGAAGCCTACTGAGGGCCCCACAGTATCCTGAACATCTACGCAGACATTGTTCATGGGTTACATCTAGTACTTGCATAGTAAAGCAATACAATATAAATCAGTAATTGGCATGCATGTCATCGACCAAAGGCACCTTCAGTTCCCTACAATAAATGTTCTCTTGTTCTTTCAAAGTAGTGTAGTGCTTCATCTATCAAAGTAGTGTAGTGCTTCATCTATCAAAGTAGTGTAGTGCTTCATCTATCAAAGTAGTGTAGTGCTTCATCTATCAAAGTAGTGTAGTGCTTCATCTATCAAAGTAGTGTAGTGCTTCATCTTTCAAAGTAGTGTAGTGCTTCATCTATCAAAGTAGTGTAGTGCTTCATCTATCAAAGTAGTGTAGTGCTTCATCTTTCAAAGTAGTGTAGTGCTTCATCTTTCAAAGTAGTGTAGTGCTTCATCTTTCAAAGTAGTGTAGTGCTTCATCTTTCAAAGTAGTGTAGTGCTTCATTTTTCACACTCTGACTCCTTCCTCCTTCACATCCTTACTTGCTCAGTCAGCACCCGTTGTAATGCTGCTAGGGAAGATGTCCCCTTCTCATCAAGGCGGCCCTGAGTCAGCCCAGTCTCATCCACGATCAGGCAGGTGCCGTGGGGAAGCTGTAGAGGACTGGGCTGCACACGAGACTGACCTGGGGGGCGGCATGGTGACCAATCGCCCTGTGATGAAGGAACCAAAGGAATGAGGCTATGAAAAACAGGAGGGGAATAGCATGTCAGTCCAGAGGGGAGTAGCATGCAGCCAAGAGGGGAGTGGCATGCAGCCGAGAGGGGAGTGGCATGCAGCTGAGAGGGGAGTGCAGGAAAGAGAATTGGGAGGTGGAAAAAGAACACTTTGAAGAAACGAAAATGAAAATTCATTAAAAATGGAAATCACATTTTAATGAGTAATAGAGCTTTTGAATCAAACCGAGGGCAGTTTAGCTCACAACAAGAACATGTAAGTGGCCATATGCTGGCCAAAAGGAAAGAGGACATATAAGTTGCACATAGAGCAAACCATGCACATCACAGCGGCATTCGTCACGGAACCTTGGAGCACAAAATAAATAACCAAGCCTCGTTGTACCTCACCTTGTTGCAGGCAGCAACGTTGAGAGGGAGTGATGCTGAGAGAGGCAGTAACTCTGACAGCACATAATGAAGGGCTGCTGCAAATTCGCTGACCCCCGAGTCCAAATCCTGGTTAGTGTGCTGATGAGGTGAGGCTGGGCAGTTCGTGATGTTCAGCGGTGCAATGCCTGTGGTCATGCCTTCAGATACCCTGCAGTACAGCGGTGCAATGCCTGTGGTCATGCCTTCAGATACCCTGCAGTACAGCGGTGCAATGCCTGTGGTCATGCCTTCAGATACCCTGCAGTACAGCGGTGCAATGCCTGTGGTCATGCCTTCAGATACCCTGCAGTACAGCGGTGCAATGCCTGTGGTCATGCCTTCAGATACCTTGCAGTACAGCGGTGCAATGCCTGTGGTCATGCCTTCAGATACCCTGCAGTACCCACTGTCTCTGATTAAACGCTCACTGTACACCTTGTAGAGCACTGATAACAGGTAGGCTAGCTGTAGAAGCAATGAAGTATAAATGCAGTTAGCATTTCAAAGCCTGCCTCTTACCGTGTCGTCACGCTCTCCAGGCTCAGCATCAACAAGTACTCAGCAGCCAGGGCATCTCCTCCAAGACCACTGCTAAGCATGGACACAGCATCGGACCTCAGTTGTATGATGTCGCTTGCCGGGCATGCTGGAGGGATGGTGCCCAAGGTGGACCTAAGGTTGGGTTTGCGGGTGATGGAAATGGCATGGACTCGGATCATCTACAGGACAAGGAATCAGTTGCTGATGGTTGGTTACAATGTTCTGTTGTTGTGTAATGCTGCAGGTAAACACATTTGTCACATTTGTCAACAGGAATGATTCACTTTATGCTGATGAGAGGAATTGTCAGTACATCATATGATTACATCCATGCATTTCAATCAATTGTCCAGTACATCATGATTACATCCATGCATTGCAATCAATTGTCCAGTACATCATGATTACATCCATGCATTGCAATCAATTATCCAGTACATCATGATTACATCCATGCATTGCAATCAATTGTCTACAAGGTGGCTAAGACATAAGATACTGGAGGAAGGTGGAACATGATGAGGCTTTGATAACCTCTTACCTTAGAGAAAGCTTGAGCATCATCCACAAAACCATCTATTTGGTCCTGATCTCCCTCAATCAGAGTATCTCCCAAGTGCTGCTCTTGTAGCTTGTGCCTCAGCTCCTCACTGACATCCTGCTTGGATAGGATGCCCAAGATTTCTACCAGATCATGAAGGCAAACATTGGTGCCTTGGTCATCATACAAGTATGCTAAGAACCCCTCGTGCTGAGAAGCCAAGTTATGGCCAAGGGAGGCGCTTGATGATTCTCTAGATGCAGCCCTAAACCCTGTTCCAGAAGAGAAGATCCAAGTGTAAATTACGGACGTCTGAAGAAAAGTGTACCCAGAAGAATGTCAAAGGTGCACAACTTTTACATGATGACTCCTGGCACCTAAATGCTCTCAAATTTACAAACAGTGCACATGCATCTAAGTGTTTTGCAGCATTAAAAAGCATGGCCCTCCCTGTGAAGGTTACCTGATACCCATGATGAACAAGGAGGGGCCGTCAAGACGACAGGACGTCGATCCCACAGAGACACCTGTTCACATTGGGCAAGCCTGGGGTCGATCCCATCGCTGTATTTAGTCGTGATGAGAGAGCCATCGGGCAGTTTCGCGACACCCAAGTACAGCTCTGGATTTGGAAGATCTTGCACGGTACCAACCAATCGAACTAGACTTAGATTGGGTAGAGATCCAACGTTGGCATTTGTCAAAGTTGGAATCTGCAAATACAAACTTCCCGCTAAAAACTTCCTCCTCATATCTCCCATTCAGCCACTGACTCCTTACCTCAGTGCTTGAATTTTTGATCTCAGCATCAAAATAATCAGACACCCCAAAATTCGTCTCCTTACTCGAACATCTTGAGGCCTTGAAAAGTGTACTAATGCAATCTAGAGGATTCAGCACAATGTTTGACATTCTTCAGTGCTCCTGTCCTCAAAGGTCGCGGTCGAATTTGAAAAGGAGACGCAGTTACTTTCGAGTACGTCTGTTAACCGCCATAGAGTTAGGTAGGTGAGCAAAGAGCCGCTGAACTGACGCATAGAGCGCACAAGATGTGAAAATGTAGCAAATTCGTAAATTTTCGTGTTGAGCAGAGGCCTTCAGGCTCCTCCAAGATTTATTGTAATTGCAGCAGTTGATTAAAACCTCATGTTACCTATATCATAAGCTCATTCTCAAATTCCTTGCATGTTAATACTCTCTCCTGCATCGTTTCGCCAGCTTCGTGTTTGAGGATGCCACTCCATCTTGAAACTGATCTTCACTCGAATTGTTCATAGTACAGAAGTTGAAATTGTACAATAATTGAATTTTTAGTTGGAATTCGTCCTCAGTCTCGTAGAATTGCACAGCCTAACTGGACATGCAGGTACTGAGCGGGCTAACATAAGATACATGAAAGTGCCAAAGTTGTGATGAGTCTGTTGAACAGCTCCAATCTGATATGGGTCTGGTTGACAGGGCTGTAAGCACCAGAGGGCTCCAATATTAAGTGCAGCCCTTGATCGATTGAAGCTTTCAGTGACAGCTTCCTGTCCTCTGATGCAGACTCCATTATGCAAGTATCATTTTAATAAAGATTTATGATCCTATCCGTCTTATTTTTATATTGATAGTTTAATATATGTACTTCATGTGTCATCTCATCTTACCCTATTACAATGGTGTGTCCTGCACATTTTTCTTTGTTTGGCGTAGCTTGTATGAACGTCTCAGACATTTCATACATTCATGGCAAGACATGAGTTTGCAGTAAATTCAACAAGCATTTCTGTTGTGCATAGGTGTTTGCTAGGATAGAGTGGCAAAGGAAGGGATTCACCCTAGGTTGTGGTAGTAAATGCTTGTACCAGTAAGCATACTTGAATGATCTGGCCTGCCAATCAGCCTTTTCAATAGTCTGATGTTGATATGTCTTAAAAGTAAGCTTTTAAGGTTAAAGTTGTATACAATCTTTAGGAGTCATTGAATCTTGCCTTAGCTTTGATGATAGGACCAAAATTGAAAATAGGAGAAACCAAATGAGGGTATCTAGATTAAACTTGAGGCGAGAAATTGTGAAAATGATGCTACTGCTTCAACAAGATCTCCTTGTTCAAAAAACATGAACTGTGAAAAGGGATTCAAGGAGCACAGACCTTCAGTACTCATATAAGCAGAGGGACTGACAATCCCTTGTTGCACATTTCAGGTTTCTGTCGAGGTCATAAAAACTCTAAATACAACAAAGAAAATAAATCTGCGCTAGTTTGTAGCCTCTCTGGATCCGGTATGAGAATTTGGTAATCTCAACGATTCACACTAACATCCACTTATCCATTAGCTACATTAGCGCTTGCAAACAGAACAAGCATATTTTCTCTGTGACGATGACCTGTCTCTGAGGAGGTGTCCATATCTCAGTCATGAACAAAGCGAACAATCAGATTCTGAACAATCAGATTCTGCTAAAATAAAAGAAAAGTGCATGGTATAAATCGTAGCCCATATGCAACATCTTAACATTGCCATATGCAGTACAAACAATCACCTGAACGAAGGAGAATGAATTTTACACGCACGATTTTATATCTGAACTTAAGCGAAAGTGCGTCCAAGTGAACTATAAGAAGAGCCTACAACAACCTCTGACATAGCAATTATAGATTTCTATATGATGCGATAATTAATATGATTAATAGCATGACGCTTGTACATTGACAGAAATCTTATAGTTGCCTGTTTGTACATACCTATTCTTTTCTAGATACCTACAACACGATGCTTTCGATATCTAAGTATTATTTCTAAATTACAATCAGGCTTTCATGTAGAAAGTCAACGCGACATCAGGTTTTCCAGAAGGGAAGTATCTTTGCCTTCAGGTTTTCCAAAAGGGAAGAATCTTTGCCTTCAGGTTTTCCAGAAGGAAAGTAATGATGCTTTAAGGCTTTCCAAAGGGAATGTTGGTAACAATGCTTTCAGGTTTTCTACAAGGACTGCCTAAAGGTTTTGCAGAATATTTTGTTGTAGGGCTTCATCTCATTGTAGAGTTGTTTAGTTGTACTTTGGTTACAGCAAGGTGGAATCCTTACATTTGTCAAGGAGGACATTCAGTTTTTCTGGCTTTATCAACACTCTATCCGCTTTACCTATCGTTGTCTTTTATCAACTTAGTTTTTTGGTACGGCGGTATTCATTTACCCCCGCCTGTGTCATCGCCTAAAGATACTAAAGATGAATAAGTTCAGAATGTGTGATCTGTAGCAATGACAGTAGTCCGTGTCAATAGCTTGCGTAAGACTTACAATCAGAGATAACAAAGCAGGGGAAAACGGAACAACTAAAGAGAACAAACCTGTAGCAATGACAGTAGTCCGTGTCAATAGCTTGCGTAAGACACGGCTACGCTGCAGGAAACTAAGAAATACCCTTCGAAGGGGTAAACCCTAAAACCCTGGTGACAGTACAAAAGAACAGGCATAGCGCCTTACTGCCATAAACTTAACACTCCCCCGGCGGTGAGGCCTCATGCCTGAACCGTCCTTGTACAGGGGAGGGGCCCATAACATGTGATCTGTAGCAATGACAGTAGTCCGTGTCAATAGCTTGCGTAAGACTTACAATCAGAGATAACAAAGCAGGGGAAAACGGAACAACTAAAGAGAACAAACATGTAGCAATGACAGTAGTCCGTGTCAATAGCTTGCGTAAGACACGGCTACGCTACAGGAAACTAAGAAATACCCTTCGAAGGGGTAAACCCTAAAACCCTGGTGACAGTACAAAAGAACAGGCATAGCGCCTTACTGCCATAAACTTAACAGAATGTTAAGAACCGCAGCGCAAGTAGTAGATAATGGAAGTCCAACGCAAGCGGCCAACAAGTAAGTTCAACAAGTTGGCGTGTTTGTTGTGAATTTCATCGCTTGGCATTGCTTTAATTCGGTATATTATCTTATTGCACTTATGCAGTTCCACCTTGTTGCACCTTATCTGCAGTGTTTTCCCCTGGAAAGGATGATACATCATCAGTTAAGATACAATTGCATTTGCAAGTTGTATTACCAGGTTTAATTTGTCATCTTAAGTGTTTCCTCCTATTATTTTTTTGACTTGTGTAATATTGGTGCCGAGTATGAGAGCTTATTTTTACAGGATGTTGAGGTGACTTACAAAGCGTTTGAAAAAACAAGGATGTTGGACTCAAACAATAAGTCTCGAAATGTCATGGACTTGAATGAAGTGACTTGCAAAAGCTCAGAGCTAGTTTCTCGTTTCTGTCAAGTATGGCCCTCTTGGTTAGCACATCACCTTTTGAGGGAGTGGCAGCATGTTCGGCGGGAGGCTTGCAAGCGCAGTTTGAAGGAGAATGAGATTTGCACATTCAGTGATTTTGCTGAGAAGTTTCAGTACGAGGTGGGGTTTTAACGCAACTCACAAGGCACTTCATACTTGTAGTCATCGTGTTAATCTTCTAACCTCTTTTCAATCCTGCTTGACACGCTCCATTACTTGCTGATGTTTTGTTGCTTCCTGTTTTGTCTTGCAGTATGATGGAGAAGTACAAAGTATGTACTTCACTGCGAAGTCATGCACTCTTTTCATTATGGTGGTGGTAGTCCCAGCATCTTGGACCCCTGGAGCTGCTAAGGACACTGTGGAGACTCACGCTTTCTGGAGTGATGATAAAATTCAAGATGCTTATTTTGTGAATGTTGCTTACTCTTGAAAAATATAAAGGATAGATATGAGCAAGCAAGGCGTCTTGGGCTTGTTTGGTATTTTTGGTCAGACAACTGCAGCAATCAATTCAAATGCGGTACAGGCTTTGCTCTTCATTCGCTCTTTGCAATGGAAACAAGGTCACTGTTGTACAACACTTGGGTTGCCTTGGTCATGGTAAGGGTACGTGGGATGGGGAAGGTGGTATCGTCAAAGTTGGAGCTTCACGCGAACTGATCAAAGCAAGTGGCCAAATATTGAAGTCTGCATCGGTGATTTGAAATTTGTGAACTTGCGTCCTTATCTATGTACAGCTTCTCTTGGTTCATTGATTTTGGCTGTTAAGAAACACATGATTTGAGGGCTGGTAGTATGATTTCCTTCACTTTTCTACAGGACTTGGTCGAATATTGCTCCTCAGAACTGGCACATCCTAAAGGAAGAAGGAACGAGGTGAAGTTTACTGTACCTTAGAGAACTGAAACAAAAATTAGTAGTTGTATTGTTGAAGGATGCCAAAATATTGTGTATGCTAAGGATTACTGCCTGTGCATCATTGATCATCTTTTGTTGGGTTGCAGATCACCCGACGCTTCTTCTATGAGATCACAGAAGAGATGCTACAAAAGAGAAGAGCAAAGAAGGTCATCCCTATTCCCATTCAAGGATCATTGAAAAAGTTTTGTTTTTGGTACTCCTTTGAAGCCCCAATCACGTCCGCGTAGCTGCTTTTGCAGCTCATGCCGAGCTGCAGGTGGTGCTAGTAATGGGGAATGTAAGTATCATGAGTATGCTGGAAAGTGGCAAACACATGTGGTAGTATCATCCGATGAAAAGAAGGCAAAGAAGCAAACATTGGATGCTTATGGCCTTTCTCTTGCTCAATCCGTGCGCCCCTGCCCAGGATCGCTGACTGTTGTAGCCTTAAGGTAATATTGGTTTCATTTTTTTGATGCCTTGTATTACTCTTATTTAAGGCATAAGTCTCTTTCTAACCTTTCATACTACTTCTTGATGATGAAATATTCTGTAAGAAGTTCCTTTACTGGCTCTCTTTTGCCTACAATAAATTATGTCTTTGTGTGAAACAGGCATGATGACCCTAAGTTCATAGCTGAGTACAAGTACTTCCTTCTGAAGGTCTTGGAGAATCCTACGCTGTCAGGAGGGTTGACATCTAATGTAGAGTCTGATGATTATGGTCAGGGCCCTTGGCCTAAAGGCTCTCTTATGTTGAAAGGTCAATACTTTGAAGTGTATCGTGGCAAGACAAAAAAGGAGATGCTTACTACTCAAGGATTGGTGATGGAGCAGAATGAGGATAAAATAGCTTACGTGCATGCAGAGGCAATCATCATGTTGCGTGTCTGTCTCTCTGCTCTGACCGCCCCTAATTACAAAACAAAGCTTTTTAGCTTGTCGGTAGAGGAACATGACAGAATCTTGCAATGTATCAACGGAAATGTCAGTGATTACACTTATGATGATTTGAGTGATGATGGCATGCTGTAAACCAATTTACAATATCTAGTTTTATCTTACAATATCTAGTTACATAGATATTGTAAATTGGTTTACAGCATGCCATCATCACTCAAATCATCATCAGTGTAATCACTGACATTTCCGTTGATACATTGCAAGATTCTGTCATGTTCCTCTACCGACAAGCTAAAAAGCTTTGTTTTGTAATTAGGGGCGGTCAGAGCATTAATGATTTCTATAAAGAAGTTTCTCTTTACAAGAAATGTATCAGCGCTTCTCAAGGTAGAATTATGCAGTAGGCATGTTGGTAAAAGTTGCACTGAGGAGAAAAGAATAGTAACATAAGTAATACCATATCTCTGTTCTTAATCACTACACTCTCTCACATGCAATACTTTCTTAGCCATACTAGCTGTGTGGATATATTTAATAAGACTATTGACAGGGCATTCAGCAGGCCATCCATTCAACAAAGCAATTTTACTGGCATTGCTTATGGGAGAGCATATTTGATTAAGGCTGGGTGACAGAATGACCTTGTTCTTTCCATCTAATCTGGCCTTTGGGCTTGACTGAATTGTGTTGCAGTGCAGAATAAGTGCTTCACCAGCGAGCCCTGTAACGCTGCTGGGTAAGAGGTCTGCAAATGATATAGAAAACATGTCATGCAGGAGGCTCTCTTCCTTGAAAGCTTCAGTTAGCCTCATGTACCTTGCCTCCTTCTCCTCTTTTGCAGCACTCAAAGCAAGTGCTGCAGCTCGGACCCTGGCAGCGTCCTATTATATAATACAAAAACGTTGATGAGTTAGAGTTGCTAGAGTTACTATACTTGCATCACATACCGCACCACAATGGCTATGAAATGGCAGTCAATCATCTAATAGGAAATACCTGTGTTGCATCTTCCTCCGCATCATCCAGCGTTTGAACAGCCTCATCACAAGCATGCACTGCGGATACATAAGCACAACTTGCAGCCAAGGTAAGAGGCACAAACTTCCCATAGCGCTGTATAATGTGGTGGCTACCAGGTACTACGTTGACAGTATGCGTGTCACTGAAGTGAATGAAGACATAACCCTCTGCTCCAACATGAGAGATTATGTGCATGGACTGATCAGAGCACAGCTCAGACTGGTTTGCCACATTTGAATCCATTGATATATAAGAGGCAAGCTGATCTCGCTGCGACCATTCTTGAACAGGAATGGGAGACTTTTGCGCACGCTCTCTGCAACTCTTCTGTCCACCTCTTGTAGCTGCTGTAACTGAATAAAGAAATGAACAAACATGTATATGCATAAGTCATATAATTATAGAATTGCGTATCCATGAAACAATTTAAACTGAAAATATATTGCAATTGTGATGTACCTTGTGCATGGCTTGTGCAGAGACTCTGTCCCCAATCTCTTCAACAACCGTTTCTTGCAAATTGAATCTCAGAACCTCACTAGAGGTTGCCGTGGGGGTATCTTCATCATGATCTGGAAAATGTGCTAACATCTTATGACGGTTTTTGGACTGCGCGATCTTTAAGCAAAATTTGTTAAAACCATCATAAATTCCCTTGAGTTCCATTTCCTTCTGAAATGTAGAAGGTATCATCAGGACACCTGAGGCCTCTAAAAACTTTTCCTTTACAAAGGAAGATGCCGTCTTGAGCTCCCTCAATGAGTATCCAAAATCATGAGTATCCTGGAAGAATAAAAAAATGCTCATTGATTCACAAACATCACATTCATAGATCTATGCACAAACCATAGTTTCTGAAGCTGCCTTAATTCTAAATTGACTGAGTGGAACGCGAATGTTACCTCCTTCGTAGCCACCTCGGCAACATCCTCTATTGTATCAGTCCCTTTGGCCCTTTTCCTCACTTCATGATTTGCTGTAATGTTGGAATCAGCCCTGCCCCTCTTTGTAAACCTCCCCACAGCTTTGACATTGGTCCTCAGTCTTGTATTGTTGTCTTCAAAATTGCGGCCCTTCCTTGTTCTCCGGGTTGATCGCATGCCACAGCATTCAAATTTGTTTCTAGACAAGCAATGCTCAATGCTCTTTGGCTTATTGCGCTGCCTTCAAGGCTCCAAAGCTCGCAGTGGTTGCACATCATCATATACATCACAGCAATCAGAAGGTGCCTCTCCCTCCTCAGCTGCCTCATTATCAGTCTGCGCCTCTACCTCATCTTCCCATACCTCATCATCTGTCTGCTCCTTGCTCTCCTCACCTGCTCCCTCCTCTAGCTGTACCTCTTCATATATGATAGCCATTAGGCCATTAGACTGCGCCTGGCCACCCTCAACCTCCATATCACATGCCTTTGCCTTTCCCTTCCCATCCTCACCCTGCCCATCATGAGTGTCCCCCTTCCCCCCTGTCCCCCCTCCCCTGTCTTTTCACAAACATCTGCAACCTCTCTCTCTGCACCTTGCTCTTCACATGATGCAGCAGCCAAATCCTTTTCTCCTGCCTCCTCATCTGAATTTGAAACCTCTACCTCCGCCAACTCTGCTGACATTGTGGCTACATCACAGGTACTTGTGACACTAAACATTGATGGAGTGCTAACAAACTCAGCATTGGCTTAACCCTCTTCTACACCTGCATGTATCATGGCTACATGTCGACATGGAATAATTATGACAGGAAGCATGGATGATGAAGGGCTGACAAACTCACCAAGAGCTGAGCCTTCCCCTTCAACTGCAAATATCATGGCTGCAGTTGTGCACAGTGTACTTGTGACAGCAAGCATGGATGACGAAGGGCTAACAAACTCACCCAGAGCAGAACCCTCTTTCTCAGCTGTGATATTAGTACGCACTGGTGAAGTGCAAACAATCTCAGCAAGGGCTGAGCCATCTCCCCCAGCTGCAGATATCATATCTACAGGCCTAACAGAGGTACCTGTGACAGTAAGCATCAAAGGAGTGCAAACAAACTCAGCACCTGTTGAGCTCTCTTCCACACCTGCAAATATCTTGGCTACAGGTCCTTCTAGGGTACTTGTTACAGAAAGCATGGATAATGGAGGGCTAACAAACTCACCGGGAGCTAAACCCTCTTCCTCAGCTGCAGATGTCATGGCTACAGGTCCATCTGGGGTAGCTTTGATAATAAGCACTGCAGAAGTGCGAGCATGCTCACCAGGAGCTGAGCCTCCCCCCTCAGCTGCAGATGTATTGATTACGAGTCCATCCGATGTACCTAAAACAGTGAGTATGGATGGAGTACTATCAACTCAACAAAGCTGACCCCTCTTCCATACCTGCTGATATTAGGGCTACAGGTCCATCTGGGCTCCTTGTGGCAGGAAGCATGCAAGATGGAGTGCATAGAAACTTACCAGGAGCTAAGCCTTCCCAAATAGTTGCAGATATCATGACCTTCTAGGGTACTTGTGACAGGAAGCATGGATGATGGAGGGCTAACAAACTCACTCAGAGCAGAATCTTCTTCCTCAGCTGTGATAGTACGGGCTGGTGAAGTGCAAACAAACTCAGTAGGGGCTGAGCCCTCTCCGCCAGCGGTAGATATCATATCTACAGGCCTATCAGAGGTACCTGTGACAGTAAGCATCAATGGAGTGCAAACAAACTCAGGACCTGCTGAGCCCTCTTCCACACCTCTGCATATATCTTTGCTACAATTGCATCTGGGGTTTCTGTGACAAAAAGCATGGATGATCGAGAGCAAACATACTTACCAAGAGTACCAAGAGCTAAGCTGTACCCCTCAGCTGCAAGTATCATGGGTACTTGTCCATCTGCGGTTATCACATCAGGTGTGCCTTCATTAGTAAGGTCTTGATTCCTTTTACGCTTGGACGCATAAATTGCAAGATTTCCTTGCATGTCCTCTCCTTCCAAGATGAAACCCTAAACCCTAGATGTCAAGTTCTTCTGCAATGAGACAATAAAATGGGATATTAGAAATTTATCCAATGCTCCTTAAATCTTCTGCCGGAGATTTGAGATGTAATAAAAATAAGGCATGGCGCGCACCTGATCCACAAACCAGTGATAGCTTGAATGACTCTAAGCAGTTCATCCCTAATGGATCAGGGAACTTAAGGGCTGCCCGGTATTTTTGCTTGCGCATGCGGTCCCTGCATCTTTTGTAGAATGAGACCAGCACCTTCACATCTTCATATCCAAGAGCTTGGTACAATGGCTTGCACACCTACAGAGTAGAGCTTGCGCAATTGGTATGGCATCTTGCAGTACTTCTAGTACTTAACAGGTAGGTATTGACTGTTGCATATTGTTGTAACTTACACTGTGCATGATTCCTCTTTCCTTGTCTATTATCTGTGTGCGAGCTCCTCTCGAAAATAGGACGTCCATGGAATGCTTCCTACATCCTCCAACGCCTTTTGTGAGCATGGGCAATGACGTCCTTGGCGACTTTTCATTGTACAAAAGGCATATTTCGTATTTGCGGTTATCAATTTCAAGCTTTACAACGACTGATGGGCCGCACGCTAGCACAGCTGCCTCTACCATTATCGTCTTAACTGCCATCATCCCTTTCATATGACGATCCATGGAGAACAGCGATCCGTGAAGAGATAGGCGCTGCATGGACATAATATATTTAGACATATGTACGCATTTGCAAGCAAGTCATTCAAATCAACTAGTAACGACTCAAGCCGTTAGAGCAAAATATAAAAAGAGAGAAACTATTAATTACTTACACAACCATAGCTTTCAGATATGTAGTATGGGTTGTCTTCATTGCAAGCAGCATTTAAAAGTGCAGAAAACTCAGCACTACACCCCTCCTCTTCTTGGATCTGAAAGTCCATAGTTAGCTCATCGTTAAAAGACGTTGTCTACATAAGGTGTTTCTATTCAAAGTTCAAGACTACCATATCATTCACACTCCTGAAAGTGGGACATGTCCCACTTTCAGGAGTGTGGACGAATCATGAGGTAGACCGAGATATAAAGACAAAACTATTCTGTGCAGTGAATAAAAATGGACATAATGCTGCTGTAAATTCTTTGCAAATGCCTTTGAGCGGGAAGGCTTACCTATACGGAAAGCTACCAGTTCCCTCTTTTCTGTAATTTTATGTATAATATCTTTTTAGTATATTGCTTAAAGCTTTGCGAACGTCACTCGCCTAGTTTGGTGGCAGTAATTTACTTGTTCTCGTCCGTTACAAATGTTAAGCAATAAAATGATATAAATATACTTGAAAACCTTAAGTTTGCATTTTCAGGCTCTAAGATGGAGTATTCGCGCCATTGCTCAAACCCCGAGGGCCATTCGGAAAGACACCTTTCTGCTCTTTTGTGATGCTAACAAAGAAGCGAAGCAATGTGCCCATGTCCTCGGGGTAGTTTTTATTCCAACCCATCATAACATTTGCCTCATCAATTACAATGACATGCCTCCTCATGATTTCTCCAGGAGCAATACCTCCATATTTTTTTATTATTGCTTCCTCCCACACATCTAGAAGAAGCCTGGATGTTGATAAATATGAAGATTATTTTTATTTATGGTTTAAACAACATTGTAGCAGTTGTGATGCATTGACAGCGGCATGGAAAAGCAAGATAAAGTGCTTTTGTTGCTCGACTTACAGGGTTGTGAAGATATGACAAGAGGCAATAACGGAGATACATGAAGGCTTCAAAGGCCATTCAGCATGTAGCATTGTTATGTTTTAGCATACGATTGCACGAAATTGTAAGTGGGATTGCAATTACTCACTTGAATACGCTTGAATGCCTCCATGAGTGCATTCATATCAGGCTCTTCGTTCTTTGCTGGGTCCTCAGACATGATAGATTTCACCAGCTCGATAGGCATAAAAGTCCAGGACGTCATCTCGGCTCCTTTCATGGTACTTTTGAGCCCAATAGCAAGGCCAGCAACTATCTTGGTAGGCAGAGACCTTATCAGCTGTTCCCAATCTTTTTCTTTCATCAAAGTGGACATCTTGTCCATGAGGACATTCAAAACCTCATTCACAAAATATTGAGGTGTGGTAGCATCAAAAACTCTGCAGTTATTGATGTATAGAGTATCCCATCTCTTAGAGAAGTGAGAAGACATGAGGGCTGTTTTACCGCAATTGCGAGGGCCAAGCACGACCAAGATTCGATAGGGATCACCCTTTACTGTCGTTTCCAGTTTCTACAACTCGAGAATCCGGTTGAAACAAGAAGAGTACGCCGTCCTTGAATGTGTCCCACCTTACATAGTTGAAGGATGAAATGCTTCTCTGTGCATGTATTAGTGTAGTATGTATAGTATGTACTGAATTTAAATTCATTTAAGGAGTTTGAGAGGAGGTGTTCTAAGATTAGAGTAGTAGATTTTTAGTTATTTTGTTGCTTTCATAATTTGTATACCTTAACTTGTTATATGATGGTCAGTTTTGTGAACGTAGAATGATGTTATTGAGAAGTGGTAGAAGTGGTAAGGTAAGATGTTATGGAGTTTCTTATATTGAATAGAATAGTATTTGATTCTCACATTTACATAAAGGTGGAAAAAGGTAAATAAGATTGTATTTAAAAGTATTATTAAGTTAAAAAAGTGCATTAGCAATATATGATAACAGGCAGAATTGTAGTGTTGTTATCCCCTCTTATAAAATCGGCCCCAATACTTAGGATCTGAACACGGGGTACCATCAAGAGAGTTGTAACCACATTCTATAGTCCTATGCAATCTTATCTCCCCTTGCTCTACTAAATTTGCCATTCTTTTACCACCTTCAACCTTCTCATGCAGAATATCTAATTTGAAGCAATCGCAATATGGTTTATTCATTTCAACGTCCGTTGACATCTTGAGAGGTGGTTTTTTTGCATAAGACATGTATCTCTTTTTAGGGTTGACTGATTGTCCAATATATGACAATCCTGTAGCCAAACAGGTGACCTTGTAAATGCTGATTGGCTTCTCTACTTTCCCAGTGCAGTCTTAGCAGTCTTGTTAGGTGTAGGAGTGGATGTGGTACCATTCCTAGTAGACCTGCCCTCGATGGTAGCTCTTATCATGTTTCTCATGATTTCTCTTGAACAATAGTGATATCTTCATCCTCCTCAAAACTCATCATCCTACTGCTTGATGAGAGTTCTTGCTGTTCAACATTATCTTCATCTTCATGGGATGTCTCTGAAAACCTAATTTTCCTTGACATTGCAATCTTAGAAATGAACCTCTTAGCATCCGCATTATGCCTACAATATATAAAATAAATGTTAATACAAATATTCATATTGAGGAATACAAGTACACGAATTGAATATTATGTATGTAATATACATCCTTATATGACAAAACGTATGTCACCTCTTTAAGTTTTCAGAAGCCTTAAAAGCTTCAGACATTTGCTCTTCAAATATAAGGTCTGTACTTGTAGGGGTTGGTGTTCTTAAAAGTCGTTGTCGTAATAAATCTTCTTGCTTCTTTAACATGCTTCTCCTACAAAGAAATGGGAAAAACTCTGTTACAATTTACAATAAACAAATCATTTTTTTTGTATTTACGTTTGCATTCTCAATACATTACTATATCTCTTAATACATCATTTATACTTACAAAATGGCTCCAGAACCTAAACCCTTAGGTTCTATCATGCATACTCATCTTTGATGTAGAGCGTCTACTTTGAACAAAAATGTTGAATTTGTATACACAAAGCCTTCTTTAAATTGATTAGCCCCAGGTCTTACATTTATGTGCATTTGGGCTTATTATCCAGTGAAACTGGTTGCCATTCACATAAAATAAATTCCTAGACAGGCGTCTCTCTTTTCAAGAAGTAAGCTAACTTCTAATGAATGCTCGGCAGTGTTGTCTAGGCAATTCAACAAACTGACGTTGGGACTAGGTCCACTCTAGTGCATTAGAAGCTTGTGTATAGAATGTAGGTTTAAGAGGGATGGAGGTGGAGACTTTGAGGATATAGAGGTGGAGAATTTTAAGAGATGATGAAGGAGTAGGAGTTGGTGAGTTTGGGGTAATGGAGGTTGAGATTTGAGATGGAGGTTGAGATTTGAGATGGAGGCTGAGATTGGAAAGGAGACGGAATGATGGACAAATAGTTGAACTATTTGCCCAGCGCATATCATTTTTTACAATGTTATAGTTCATTTCAATTTTATATGATAAAGTCCAATTCATAATTCAATAAAATTCAAACTTATTATAAATGTCATTACTACTCAGTGCATTCATAATCATCCAAAATATCATCACATTCAACACACTCGTCCTCTTCTTCTAAGTCATCATCCTCATTATTCTCCTCCTCCTCCTCGACATCAGCACCTTCAATTTGACAGCGCTTCCACTCATCATATTTCTTTCTAAAATTACGCAGGGGTGATACATACATCTTAGCAAACTCCCTCTGCTCTTTCAAACTTAAATATTGAATCAAAAAATCCTCACTCCATCTTCTAAGTCTCTAAAGTCTCTTTAGGCTCTACATATATGAATGTAAGCTTGAGTTAGCATAATGAAATAATGAACATTCTTTAACATAGATTCAAATATTGATACTAAATGCTACTTAAACTCTGTATATTATAGATAGTTAAACTAGTTAAACATCATATATACTCGTACTTTTGGTTTTTCTTCCTCCCTCTCTTTGATGGAGTCAACTTGTACTTCTGATAATCGGCTATTTCCCCCAGTTTTTCCAATTTGTGGGCCCTCTTTAAAAGCTCTGTCTCCGGCAGTGGTTCGTGCTCCCAAAAACTGCACCTACATTGAAAATGAACATTAAATATTCAATATGAATTCCCATTTCTCAATATACCAAGACTACGACATATCAAATTATTACGATGATTGTAATGAATGAATACATAATGTGTATACCTTTCCAAGTACTGATGAACTTGGCTTGACACCAGCTGTGACTCGTGGCTCATCATTTCCATCAGCATTGATTTCCATGCTGTTAATTCGTCCTTCGCTACCTTCGTTGCCTTTGCATCCTCCTCCTCTTCCTCCTCTAGCAACTGATAGCAGTCTTCGCTGTTGAGATTGTTTTCCTCCTAAACAAAATATATTGTATTTAAAATCAAAGTATCAAAATATGACAATCATGAATACATTATATTAATACAACTTCATGTAGATATTGTAAAACTCTTACCAAATGATATCTTAGGCTTGAGAGAAGGTGAGACACTTCCTGATGTGCCAGGACAGACAGTAACTCCAGAGCTCCTTGGTGCAAATTCTGTATAGGTGTCACTGTGTTTGCAATGATATCTTGAAAACATTCCTTGATTAGAGGCTCCAAGGTTATGTCCATGATTTGAGACGACGGCTTCAATAATTCCTCTTGGGGTACTTGGGGTACACTATAATGAAGCAATCACATTGACATGTAATAAATGCTTTTATTACATATAGCAGGCTCATCTAACAATACCTGCTTTGAAAAACCCTAGATAAATACAAGCAAAATAAACAGAAGTTTTATTAGTTTTATGCATACTATCAAAAAAACTTAAACATAACTCATATACATGACACTTTAGACACTTAATACATAGCATGCATATCTACTTTGCACTTACCATGTCATTTCCTGCACCTCCTGTTACTCCTGTTGCTCCATCTCCAAGGGTCTCTTTCGACATAATGCAGACATTGTTTGCTCCGTCAAGTCTATCCTATCAGCCTTAGACCACTACACTCAGCCCAAGATCAGTATTGTCAGCCTGAGCTCAGCCCCAGGGCACCATGCTCATTGTAAGGCCGCCATGCCCAGCCCCAGCAGGCCACCACGTTGCTCACCATAAGGTATTGTATTGTATTGAACAGTAGACTTGCACGCCCGCATCATACGCTGTCCCACAAATAAAAACCCCTTACTCCTAGTCGTAGTCTTTTGCATAACTTGACTTCGAATTGTTTTTGTGTAGTGATAACTCTCTACTTTCAGTTCTGATTGATGGGACTGAAAGGTTACATGGCGCTACATGTTGGAGCTTGCAGTCCTGACCATGTATTGTCCTACATGTTGGAGCTTGCAGTCCTGACCATGTATTGTCCTAGTAGTCCTAGATGAATAAGTCAAAAATTGTGGGGAGGAGATTCAACCTCTACACCATCAAGTTTCACAACAACTACAACGGTATTTCGGGATTGTTCATTAATATGTTGAAAGATGGTCAGCTGTAAACTACCTTAGAAGCATTACTCTAAATCATAAGAAGTTGCGTCTAACGCAGGGGAAAGAAAGCCGGCAACACTTATCTTTCAACAGCTAACATATTATGTCTGTCGTATGTTTCATCATCTATCCAGAGTACTTCCTTTATTAGTAAAAACACAGACATATGAGCACATCCCCGCTTTATTCTGAGATCTCGAATCCTTACAAAAATCTACCCTTGCTCTGATGCCGGTTTCCTGGGAACTGTTGTTATAGCAATACTAGCATTTGTGCCTCCAAAACCAAAGGAGTTCTTCAAAGCAGCTTTGGGACCCAGAGGCAACAGACAGGGCTCGCCTTGTATCAGGCCCGGAAGAAGATTTGGATGTGGATTAAAGAGATTAAGAGTATGAGGAGCAACATTGTGATACAATGCCAGGGTTGTGAAGACCTGAGGTTAAGCAGCAGCCATCATATAATGCAAACAAATTACTAAGGCAAGACAATGGGGTGAGCAACTTAAGGCCAGCAATTGAGCTTGTATCTTATTGGGTCAGCTACCCATCATCAGAAATTTAGGATCTGGAATATCATTTTGATGTGAGAAAGAAATATTGGAGTCAACATTTATGGAATGGGCGAGCCCATCTTGTCCCCACCATTTCCACTGCTGCAGCAGCACCCAGAAGATGACCAGTGGCGCCTTTGGTAGAAGAAATTTGAAGAGTGTTGCTGATTTCTGGACCAAAAAGAGATTGAATGGCAGCTTGCTCTACTTGATCACCTGCATGTATTCACAAATCTCAAATCCAACAATTGTGGGAGGAGAGGACAGAAGAGATAACACCAACATGCAAATTAAAAGAAACACTTATGGGATACCTATGGGTGTTGAAGTGGCATGAGCATTGATGTAGGACACATGCTTGGTTTCAATGCAAGCATCTTCTAAGGCGCGCTTCATGCAAAGCCTTGCACCCATTCCTTGTGGATGAGGCTGTGTCACATGATAACTGTCACTTGACATACCGTAACCGCGGACCTGTGTCACAATACACAGAGGGAGATCAACTAACTCTGGATGAGATAGCAAAATCAAAGGAGGAGAGTTAAAGCATGTAGTGAATGGCCGTCTCATGGCAAGACCTTGTTGATGTACCTCAGCATACATTTTAGCATTTCTGTGAACAGCCCTTTCAACCTCCTCTAGAATAAGGATGCCAGCTCCTTCCCCCATCACAAAACCATCTCTGTCTTTATCAAACGGACGTGATGCCAAGTGCGCACGATCATGGGTGTTAAATGATGTCGACAAAGCTCTTAATCGGCTGAAACCTCCTAAAGAAATTGCATCTATACTTGATTCAGATGCTCCACATACCTATTTTGAGACACATGGAAATCTTCTCTTAATCCTCTTAGCAGTACTGCTTGTGAAGTAACACTGTGAATGAAGGCCAATTATAACATACTGACATAATATGCCTACCATCACATCTGCATCTCCTCTTTGAATGATTTTAAATGCCTCCCCGATGGCATGAAGCCCACTGGCACAAGCCGTTGAGTGTGCAATACTGGGACCTTG
Source organism: Chlamydomonas eustigma (assembly GCA_002335675.1). NCBI lineage: Eukaryota > Viridiplantae > Chlorophyta > Chlorophyceae > Chlamydomonadales > Chlamydomonadaceae > Chlamydomonas > Chlamydomonas eustigma. Next base: position 21,382 of record BEGY01000079.1, on the reverse strand, counting down.
AAACCCCCACCTACAATTAAAATGACATCATTAGGCACATTGACAAACACTTGTCTACTCCACAAAGAAGAAACCTGATGCTGACTGCTCCTGCAGCCATGTTGACCAAGATACCTGATGCTGACTGCTCTTGCAGCCATGTTGACCAAGATACCTGATGCTGACTGCTCCTGCAGCCATGTTGACCAAGATACCTGATGCTGACTGCTCCTGCAGCCATGTTGACCAAGATACCTGATGCTGACTGCTCTTGCAGCCATGTTGACCAAGATACCTGATGCTGACTGCTCTTGCAGCCATGTTGACCAAGATACCTGATGCTGACTGCTCTTGCAGCCATGTTGACCAAGATACCTGATGCTGACTGCTCCTGCAGCCATGTTGACCAAGATACGAGGCACAAAGAATGGGGAAAGCTTCCTCAAATTCCCCTCCACCTTAACAAATGTTTGAGACAAATGTGAAAGCACAGGTAAGAGTAAGAGCAGAGTAATTTGTCATCTTTGAAATGAAGGTACCCAGCATGGTTACAAGGGATTCAAGCACCCCATCAATTGAAGGTACCCAGCATGGTTACAAGGGTGTTCAAGCACCCCATCAATTGAAGGTACCCAGCATGGTTACAAGGGATTCAAGCACCCCATCAATTGAAGGTACCC